>JARHVA010010109.1:50000-182500 GCA_037957365.1 Torreya grandis
TTTGTGGCTATAGAAGTAAATTTTGTAGAATTTAATGATTGATACAAAATAGTAATATTGCATACTCTCTACTTGTTTCACGTCTAAATCTTCTTGCGTATAGTAAAGACAACTATCATTTCTCTTTGGTATTGTAATCAATTGAACATATTTTGTATTTGATACTTTCTATATTTATAATATCTTAGTGATATAATTTAAAATATTTATTTATTCAAGTTTCTAATTAATTACCCTGCTATAGATTATATTATCACCATTGTACTTGATTTATTTCTATATTATAACCATATCCCACCATATTTTAATTTAGGGTTAATCACTCTACAAGATACTGAGTTTGAAAAGGAAATATGACCCAACCCATATGAATATGGGAAAAATACACAATGTACTAACCCAAATAACTATGCAATAAAAATATAGAGAGGACTATGTGGCTAGGTTCAATTCTTAAATAAATGAACATGATATTAAATGAGATAATTGATCATGTAAGGTTCACTCAAAAAATGAATCAATCATTGTATATGGATTAAATATTAAAATGTAATGTTTCTCTCCAATTTGATTAATTTTGATCCATGTAGAAATAAAAAATGTGATCACAAAAGAATGAATAATTTTCATGCCCCCATCATGTATGCATGTTTGATCAGTGTAAAGTAGAATGAGAACCATTTTCCATTCAAATATAAATTTGTTATTTGTATGTGTGAATGGAAAAGTATCATTCCCCCTAAACCTATATCAACTGATATAGAATGTTATGCATCTATTTATTGAACTTGTGAAACTATATTTCATATATATGTGAATGTAAAAATATGAAATTTTGATCTATTAATTATTATGCATACACCCATATGTTTATCATGTATCTAAAATAATTTGATATTTGAACCATATGAATCTATGAAAATTGTTAAACCTATACTTTTCTTTGTTTTCCCTAGGTGGGTAGGCTTATAACAACATTTATATATGCTTAGCATGGACTTGTCCTAAAAGATCAAAGAAATTTGGCTTGAGATGTAAATAATATGAGGGTAGTATTAAAAAAATAGAGCATTTAAACAAGAAAGTTTTGTGTAGTAGTTATGTAAAAAAATGGTTGAGTTCACATATAGATAAATGGATTGGAGGAATGGTGACTAAGTATTATGTATTTGGGATTAATTAATATGGTTCATGATGTGTCAATAATTAACATTGTCAAATATATGTGACTAAATTTATGTCTTTAGTTAGAAGCATAAGAAGTTAGAGGAGGATGTGCATTGTAAGTCATATGCACCTTAGGCTTAGTGTTGATATATTTTGTCCATCACTTGGAAAGGGACTATAAAATATTTTCAACTTGGAATTTCCATTAGGCCATGTCCTTGAATTATTTATCGATGTATTAATATTATCAACTTTGATAATGTTTTGATCCACCAAATATTTTATCTTTTATCATAAAGTGATACATCTATTAGTTGAATGTGTTGTGCATATATGATAATATAAATATTCATTAACATTTAATTAATTATATGGTACCATATTCATATCGACCATATTTTTGGGTGGGTAAAATGAAATTGAAATCAAATAACTTATATGGTATCTTATGAGGAGGTTTAGGTAATTTTGTAAATAACCTCCTTTTAGAAACCAATAGGATAAGTTAATTAATAGGATATGACACTACATTAACTCTAATTTTCACATCATTATTAGTATAATTTTATTTTTATTTAAATTTTTTTTTAATTTGAACTTTATAGTATAATTATTTGGAATATTATACCCATACTTTAGTTTATTCATAAAAAGTAACTTAACTTCAATATCCTTGACTCTATGGAGAAAGTAACTAAAATATTGAAATCATTTGAAAATAATGGACTCATGTAATGGGGAAATAAATATTTTCTTAAATATGTATTTAAATTTATTATAAACCATACAATTTTTCATATTAGAGATCATAATTTTGTAACTAATCACATAATCACTAATGGGTTCATTAGGTCCTTTCTTAATTTTCACAATTTGAGCATAGGACATATTCTCACCAATATTAATTAAAAAGTGTCCTAATAATTGATCTAATAAATGATTAAATACATGCACCAATTATATTACAAGGTCATAAAATCCTCACAAGTCATAGTGATTAAGACTCTATGGAAACAACTCAATAAATAACCTATCATGTAATGCCTAATCCAAACATGTGCATGAAATGAATAAAGGTGTTGTTTTAGATCACTTTACCATCATATAATTTAGGATAATTTGCCACAAATATTATAGGTAAGGTATAATTTAAAATTTATAAATCCAATGGGTTATGCAATAATACATGAGAGTCTTGTTCTAATTGAGAAACTTTATTCAATGATAATCTACTAAAGGATATATTGGGTAGCCATAGACTAACAACCTTGGTAGGTACAAAAATATGATGTGTATGGATAACTATAAAAATATGAGGAAAGCCTTATGTTGCACCCACAACATGGGTAGGCTTCACATGTGTAATCATAGGGTGGGCATAAGGAAATTGGAAATACTAGTAGTGGTATAAACACCTTTTGTTGAATTTTTACCTCTAAAATGTAAATCATTATCATTTAAGGACTCATGTTATCCTTCACATGTTAAAATTTTAGAATTACTTTAATTTTTAGCTTATAGTATTATATTCAAGACCTTTTATAGATTATTTATTGCATACATATTCATTCTAGGAAGCTATAAAGGATTGTAACTTGTTTAGGATTTACACCATTACAGTCATCAAGATATAATCTATATGATATTAATTATTATTTTCATTATCATATTGATAAATAATTGGAATGTTAGGCATATCATCATTAATAATATGCTCCCCTACTTCTATTTATTCATTATTAACATTTGCATTAATAGAAGAAGAAGAAGAAGAAAATTATATTTCATCTATTTTAGCTATTTTAGATTTTACAAACACACATAGTTGTTCCAAAGGGATTTAAATATTCTAAATTTAAACATCACTTAACCTATCACTTTCATTTAGAGGGACAAGAGAGCTAAACTTTTTCTATGGAAAAAAGCATGATTATGAAAATCATCAAGATGGGTAGAGCCAAGGATAAACTACTAACTTATATGGGGAAATCAAAAATCAAAAATTGGATATAAAACCCTAAGATATAAATATGAGACCCTAACAAGGTAGAATGGATCCCTAAGGGAATTTAGGGTTTGTTTAACTTTAAGGAATCAAGGGTTCATCAATATGTTTAATCTTATTTTGGATTTAGGTTATTTAAATAAGATTAAACTTTTGAATATTAAGAGTGTATAAAAATATGTCTAAATCATGTATATATAAATGTAAAAGTAAGAGTAAGATTGATTTATTTCACTTTATATTTATATAATTTACCAATAGGATAGGGTACCTAGTTTTTTTCTATATTTTATAGTCTATGATAGTTAGGAATGCATTGAAATAGATATATGGTTGCTTGTATCAGGAGAATGACTATCATAATCTACATGAAATTATTTGGTAATGCATAAATTTCTATTACATTTATATTCATAATTTTGTGTCATAAATATACTCTATGTTTCTAACTATATGTTAAAACCTAGGTCATTACCTCTTCTTGTTAAGATGACTCATGTGAAATTTTAGTGCCTTAGTCTTGTATGCAGATCCATATTTATTCTCCTTTGACACTTTATTTGCCTATAAAATCGGTTATAAAATATGGGTTGGATAGCACCAGTCACCCCAAATTGAGTGGTTAAGTATTTATTATGTTCCAATACTCCAAAAAGGGCTCAATTTGAATGTTTTTCTCCCACATTACTATTTGTGTGCTCAATAGTTCTATTCTATATTGTATGCATCATATGTGGATTTTAACATGTAAAAATCTATGATTTTATTCTTTAAATAATATTCATACTTGGCCTATTAAATGTTACTTTAAGTAATTTTCATATTTGGATTCTTTAGTGAAGTGCCTCAAAGATATGAAGATGTATCCTTTGGTGTACAAGTGCAATTCTATATAAGTACAAGATATGAATAGGATTAGGATATATGTGTGTATATATGATACTATATGGGAAATTTATATATAATAAAAATTTGAAATGTGTAGGGTGACCCAATGGATGGGTTTAATTTAAAAAATAGTTGTTTGGATAATTTAGTAAACCTTTGATGAAGTTAGATGCTACTGTTGATTGGTGTTTAATGTTTTTTTTATTTAACAAAAAAATTATAATAACAAAAAAAACTAAAAAATGATTTATACCTACATAAAATTACATATCTGAATGTAAAATATAGACTATATAGAATTTAAAATAAGTTAAAAATAGTAAAACATAATGAAATGTGCAAACCTAAATTAGATTTGATTTATTATTGAATGTGATAGTTAAATGTAGATATAAAATTACTAATAATACCTATGGATTATGTCATAATTAAAATCAGTACTTAAAACTAAACTGGGACAAGTTCAAACTAGGAGGATAGGGCCACACTATGACCTTCTCTGTAGAATATGTATGCAAATGGAAATGTAGCAGATCTATAAATCAATCCTAGCTCAAAAAATATAAATCCTACTTACACTTCTGATTGTGGATACATTATATATTCAAGGTCATAACCAATATGGATCCACTAGACCTAGTCAAGGGATCTCTTACCATAATTAATTCACTAGGGAGGGTTCCAAAGCCTCCAGTCAAGCAAAACTACATAATAACCCTAACTAGGTCTTATGTTTTCATATTCACTAAACTAATAATAAGTAAATTAAAAGCCTAATTTAGTGCTAACCAAAGCTTGTGGTACAAAGTGTGAGTAATAAATAATAAAAGTAAACATGCATAGAATATATATACTCATGTCAATGTATACTCAATCCTAATGCATGGGAGAGAAGTATAAATGCTATCTATCTACTCTTACAAAGGAGGAAAAAATTTAAGAATACTTACCTTTGAAGATGAACCCACTGAAACTCAATCTCTCCCTTAACTAAGGTGCTTTGCTAAAGGTTGTGGTATGTAAGGATAATATAGATAAATCAGCTCTAGGATACACAACCTATCAATGCATCCAAAAGACTTTTTGATAAGATAAGATCCATATCTCCAAAAAAAGTATGAAACCCTATCTTGATCTTAAAGTAGAATGGTGTATAATCATATGCACAATATATATCTCTTCTTCTTCTCTTCTCTTAGAAATTACAAAATGTATGTGTTTATATAGGTATATCAAAACCTAATCCTTTTTAAAAGTTTAAGCCGATAAGGTTGACCCAATTGACCTAGTATCATTATTGATAAAAATAAATTAGGTCATAGTATAGGTTAGCTTGGGGCCAACCTAGACCCTAAAAATTTTTATAAATTAGAGTACAAGGTCAATGGGGCCAATAATGTAATGTAAACTATCAAAAAGAGTTTTAGGTTAGGCAAAAGTTAATAAAGATGGAAAATAACTAGAAAAGGGTGTTAAATAAGAGGAATGTTTTTTTAGGATATGGGTGTGTATATAACAAGTGGTAATAAGGGTCAAAAATCTTGAGAGACACCAATGGTCTACCCATCCTTTTTTTAGTGCACCCTTTAAGGTGTGCACTCAGAGAGATTGAGACTTGGTGGGTTTCAATAAGATAGAAAGCATTATTAATTGATAAAGTTTGAAAATATTATGTGTATACATATGTCCCACTAAAATCCCATCACATGTCACATAGGTTCAACATGGGATGGTGATTTTAGAAAAGAACATGGAAACACACAACACTAAAGTTAAAAAAGTTTTAGTGTTTTAAAGTAAAAATAACTATAAGGAAAATGACTAAAAGGAAAATAACTAAATAGTAAAAGTAAATGTGTACCTTAACTTACCTTTATCTTTGAATGGTTATATATTATATTTGTATTTATGATCATGGAGGGTAGAGAGACTGTTTTTGACAAACTCAAGGATAAAAAACTAAAGAGAAAAAATAAATGAACATATGAAAGCCAAGATAAGTAGTGTTATGTGGATGGGAAGTACTTGGAATTTTTGAAATCTTGGGTGATAAGTGATATGTTAGAACAAATAACTAATTAAAAATTAGAGTAAATTAGGTAACCAAAAATCCAAGGCTACTAAAGACTGAAAAACTCAAACAAGTAAACCTTAACTAAAAAAGGCAAACTTATCAAGTCAAACCAAGGATACATGTCAAAAAGAATGGTGATCAAACATCGATGTAAAAGTAGTAACAATCCTTAAAAAAATATGGGCAATAAAAAAATGGTGAAACAATATTGATGAGCCAGTAGTAATAATCCTTACTCAATCATCAATGGAAAAAGTACATAAAATGGAAGACAACATTGGGGAGTGATAAGTAACAAGCTAACCTCACTCAACAATAGAAAAAGTACATGGAAGTAAAAATAGACTCAGGTGTTTATAAAAAGGGTAGTAAAATAATAAAAAATGGTATCAGAAAGTAAAGAAAGTCTAAAAATGTAGATCCATGGTGGAAACAAAAGAATCATAGTCACTCAAACATGTTTTTTTGTTCTAAGGGTAGATAAAACTAAAATAAAGTAGTGCTAACATGTGTGTAAAATGTGAAGAATAGGGAATATAGAAGAATGAAAATAGATGTAGAATCACATCATCCTATTAAGGGCAAAAATGAAATGGGTGGAGGGTATAATTAAGGAAAACTAAGGTAGAATAAATCTTTATTAAAGTCAAGACACTAAAATTAAGTTTATCAAAATGAGAGGACTTTTGACCTTAAGAACTCAGAAGAATGTCTCTTAGCTACACATGTCATAGGTCAACAAATGAAGTATGTAGATCATCCCATGAAGTCTATATGCATGAAAATTAAAATGGACCTACCTTCCCATAACATGTTCCCCATTCTTGAGGACCCCTTATAGAGTAGCCAGTTTACTATGAAGATTGGGTACTTATTTGATAAACTAGGTAGTACCATGGAGTTTGTTTAATTCTCCTATTTCAATCTACTAGCCTACCACACCTAAATATACTTTGGCTCTATTGTGAGGCCAATTGTGGAATTTGAGCTTCAATTAGAGATAGGAGATTTTCTTGTAATCACATCTTTTGGTGTGATTTTGACTTTTGAAATTTGTGTGTTGCCTTTTATATATCATTTCCTTTTGTTTAAAATGATTTGGATTTTAAATTTATTGATGGCTTCTTCTATTCCTCCTCCATATGGATTTAAAAGACCAAACATAGGTGCTAAAGATGACTTTAATTTGAATATATGGGACTTAGTTTCTAAGCGAGTGAACTTATAAAGCATGGTGTCTAAGAGTATCCTTAACTTAGGTGAAATAAAAGTTCTATCTTTAATTTGACCTTGTTTTATCCAATGTGGAGTGAAAGGAAAGTAAATCAAGAGGAATGAAATATGAAACAATTTGAATTACTACAAATTGCAAAAAATGTGACAAAGGGTGAAAAAGGGATACAATGACATTGTAGGAAAACATGCTAACATAGGTTATTTTAAAAAAATTATCTAGCAAAGAAGCAAAAGCCAAAGTTGAGAAAAAGGATCACAAACTCAAAACTATTACAAAACACATTCTATACAAGGAATGTTGAATTAAAGATGGTTATTTTATAAGGAAGGATAGGTCGTATCGATGGTCTTCCAATTCAACTCATAAAATAGAAACCCATGAGGGTGAACAAAGCATGTAGAAAGTAAATGAGATAAAGATGGCATTTGTGAGGAAGGCCAGGTCATATCCATGGTATTATATTGCAACTCATAAAA
The DNA here is from genome assembly GCA_037957365.1 of Torreya grandis. NCBI lineage: Eukaryota > Viridiplantae > Streptophyta > Pinopsida > Cupressales > Taxaceae > Torreya > Torreya grandis. The sequence goes on from JARHVA010010109.1 coordinate 57,848, forward strand.
GATAAACCCAAGGGGTGTTAAAACATGTGCAAAAAATACAAAAACGAAGAGGACAAAATGAAATCATGAGGAAGACTAAGTCTTATCTATGGTTTTATAATGCAACTCATGATAAAATCATAAACCAAAGGACCAAAAAGGACTAAGGTTTATGAAAAGAGATAACTATTGTAGAAGGTGAGATTTATGTAATTATTCTATAAAAAGTGTTAGAAAGATAGAATATGGAAAACATGATAATAAGGTAAAGATATATGCTAGCATTTATATTTAGGATGAGCATGTGAGAGATAAGCCTATGTGTCTCGGAAGGTTTCTTAAAGTTGAATGAGTTTGGTATCATGCAATGTAGCATAATAGTGGGAATCATAAGATACCCTATTGGGTAATTAGATATAAGGATGGGCATTACACGATGCCCCAAAGGCTAAATTAACATATGGGTGGGAATCACAAAATTTACCAAAGGTTAAATTAATATGTGGAAGGGCATTGTAAGATGCTCCAAAGGATAAAAAGAGGAAGAAAATATAAGAATAAAAGAGCATCCTATATAGCGCCTAAAAGGATTCAATATGTCGAAGAAGATTATGATAGTTAATTTCATGATGCTTGATGAAAGAAATATAATTTAGGAAAAAAGAAGGAGAATATAGGACAAACTCAGCTAGACAAAGAATAGAATCAGCTAGACAAAGAATAAGGATGAACAACAAGTATAGAATCAACTAGGTTGATAGAGTACTACTAAAATGTAAGATAAAAAGAATATATAGTTGTATAGGCTGATTGTGTATTTATGGATAGGAGATATAATAGATAGATAGGATAAATAGTCATGTTGGTTGACTGTATACTAGAGGAAGAAGGTGGAAAAATTTGTAATAGACTATGTTGATCAGAATGATAGTGTTTTGAATTAGGGAGAATTTTTTTAAATATAATTGAAGTAAGAATGAAAGCAAAAACATAAACAATTAGATCAATGTGAGTGACCCAATTGGGGCACACATCAAAAAACCATTCACTAATGATAGCTAATACAAGTTTTTTCAATACAACATGCAATGATTAGAGAACAAGTAATCAACTAAAAATTAAATGCTAAGTGGTCATCTTGAGTATTATTAAGTTATAATAAAGTTTTTATTTAATGGGATAGAGAGTTAGCTATAATAAGGAACTACAAAGTAGTATAAGGTTTATTTTGGGTAGTTTAGGCTAAAAGGGATCTATGTTGGCAATGGTATTGGTTTGGTATTAGGGCCTACCCCATCACTTCACAATCTCATACTGATAAGGGTGTTGGGTGCTTTGCTAATATATAACATTAACCATGTATTATACTTGGCCAAAAACCCAAGTCTACTTCCCCCTTGGTGATGAAATCCAAGTAGCTAGGCCTTAGGAAGACAAATGTTTAAATGTGTTTTGAATGTTATGTGATTTGGTAGTGTGTTCAAAATAGTAAAATAGTGTAACTAGAATGGTAATTTGAAAAACCACCTATTTAGACTATATGAGTTACTCTAAGCATGTAAACAATGGAAAATAAAATGTGAATTAATTATTAACAAATATTTATTAATTCATTGATTGAGAATAGTATATAGTTAATTCACGTGACACTCTATGCAAGTAGTATAAAATAGAGTTGAATGGGTCGCTACTATTTTGTAGAAGTGAGGTATTTAAGAACAGATTTGAATAGGTTGATTATGTCTATCAAATAGAAGATAGACTATAGAGCTAAGTTGACCAGGTCGACCTAGTTACTTGTAGGGGTGTAGTTTTAAAGACTGCTAACTTGCAAAAAATAAATACTAAAATAAATACTAAAATGAAAGAGAGAGGAAAGAGATGAATCTTGGTTGGCTTGAAGATGGTTAATATTGAAAATTTTTATGTTGTGATTCTCAAATGTTTCTTTAAAGTTTTACCAACTACGTTAACTAGCTTGACACAATTTACAAAACCCTCTATGCCAAAAAGATATATTACAAACTAAGTTGACTAGGTAGACTTAGTTGGTAAAACCCAACTGCAAAAAAGAATCACTATAAACAAAGTCGACTAGGTTGATCTAGTGGTAGAATATAATTGAAGAATAATTCTATATTGACCAACTTAATCCAATTACCTATGTTTAGTAAAGACCTTCAAAAATAGAATGGAGTCACTTTGATATGATTGTGTGTTAAACCTACACATAGACTATTATAACTATACATATAAGTTTGATACAATACTACAAATATGTAAAAATATAATAAGATGATAAAAATTATAGTGTGAAATAAAACATGTAAGGGTTAGATTCATGTTGGGTTCACCAGAATGTATGTAATTATAAATGTAACAGATCTATAAATAAATCCTATTTTGAAGAAGATAAATCCTACTTACACTTTCGATTGTGGACACATGAGATATTCAGGGTCATGACCAAGATGGGTCTACTAGACCTATCCAATGGATCTCTTACCATAATAACTTCACTAGGGAGAGTTTCAAAGCCTCCAATCAAGAAAACTATGAAATAACCCTAACTAGGTCCTATGTTTTCATGTTCACTAAACTAATAATAAGAAAAGTAAAAGTCTAATATAGTGCTCATCAAAGCTTGTGGCACAAATTGGGGGTAATAAACAATAAAATTAAACATGCATAGAAGGCATATACTCATGTCAATGTATACAAAATCCTAATGCATGGGAGATAATTACAAATGCATATCTATCTACTCTTATAAAGGAGGAACAAAGTTAATAATGCTTACATTTGAAGATGAACCCATTGAGCCTCAATCTCTCCCTTAGATAAGGTGCTTTGTAAGATTTTTTTATGGTATGTAAGGATAAAAAGGATAAATCAGCTTAAGGCTATAAAACCTTTTAAAACATCTGAAATACTTATCTTAAAGACAAGATCCATATCTCAAAAGAAAGTACGAAACCCTAATCTTGTTCTTCAAGTAGAATGATGGATAAGCAAATATATATATATATCTTCTTCTTCTTCTTCTCTTCTCTTATAAATGATAAAATGTATGTGTTTATATAGGCAGATCTAACCCTAATCCTTTCTAAAATTTTAGGCTGTCAAGGTCGACCCAGTCGACCTAGTATCATTATTGACAAAAAAAAATTAGGTCACAATCTAGATCAGATAGGGACTGACTTAGACCTTAATTATTTTTATCAATTAGAGTAAAAGGTTAATGGGGATGATAATGTAACATAAACTACCAAAAAGAGTTTTAAGTTAAGTAAGGGCTAATGAAGGTGGAAAAGGACTAGAGGAAGGTACAAAATAGGAGGCAAAGCTTAGGGGAATGGTTTTTAGGATATGGGTTGTAGATAACAAGTGGTAATAAAGTAAAACAATCTTGTAAAGCACCAATTTTCTACCCATCCCTTTCTTGGTGCACCCCTTAAGGCACGCACTCAGAGCGATTGAGACTCAACAAGTCCTTACAAGATAAAAATCATATGTAATTGATAAATTTTGAAAATATTATTTGTCTACAGATTATAATTATATCGTAGTTGATTGTGTGACTAATTTTTTGATCTAGGTGTGTGCACTTGTTTGTGAGGGTTTAATGTCTAACTTCATATTCTAACTTATTGCATGAAATATTTAAACAATATAAACCCTAGATCCTACACAATAAACATAATAGATATCAAATTCCAAAAATTATGGAATAAGGTTATGGGAATAGTAGATATACCCTAAATAACCTTATGTAATCTAAGTGCTACCTATATAGACCAAAAAGGCCTCAAGCTGATGTAGTTATCCCTCCTAGATTCACTATGTGAATCTTGAATTTTAAAGATTAATGAAACTATATATTACTTTTAATTCCTAAAAATTATTTCCCTTGGACTACAATAAGATGAATTCAAGCTTGGCCTATGACTATTAAAATGCAAAAAAATTGAAATTAGAAAGAATAGTACTATTTTTACTAGTGTGCAATCTAATTTCCAAGAGATTTATAGATGTTTTTGGAAAAACCTTGTGATTATATAGAGAACACTTTGAAATATTTATATTAATTAACATTGATAAAAATAAGGGAGGGGTAAAAATACAACATCCCAAATTTAAAAATTTAACATTGTAGTATGGGGGACAAGCCCACAGTGCAACCCTGTCGAACCTAATTTAGTCTTATCCTACACGGATATAGACTATTGAAACTAGTTTGATACGAGTCTATGAACATAATATGGATGTATGAATGATGTTTCAAGTAGTTATAAGACAAATTATACAATATTTAATGCTTTTGTATATATATTATGAGATAAAAAATGATGAATTGACCAAGGGAATAATGTTAAGATTAAACATTTTCAAAAATGTAGTGATTAAATTTATATGTCTATATTTACCCCCACTTTATTATAGTGATGGAATGAAGTGAAATTACTATAGTATAGTATACATGAACTTAAGTGTGTATATACACTTTGTATTTTAATGAAAATATTGATTGTGCAAGATGCCATAATGTGAAACACACAACAATGCATTGAAAGTAGTTACTATCCATTTTTTTAAATTATAAATCTAAAACATGAAAATAACATAAAAGAGAGAAAGAAAAGTATACACCTAAAATATTACGTAATTTAATTTCCATGTAACTTAGAATTAGAGAAGTGTGCATGACCCATTATTGAGGCATTTGGATAAATGCCTAACATATGATGAATTAAGATTGATCAAGTCTCAATTTGAAAACTAATGAAATCCCTTGATTTTTAAATATTATATGCTATAATTTTCATATAAATATTTAGATTAATCTATAAATCAATTTAAGGGTGGAATCACTAAATGTGGCCAACTAAAATTTCAACCATGTATGTTGAGTGTCATTGGATTGACATGGTCTAATTTCAACATGAAGATGAATCACACCATTGAAGACAGATATGGATTCTATTTGAAAATTTAAAAATTTTGAAAATTTTGACCATTGAAATTTGATATGTAGTAACTTGAACATAAATAAATATCATGCCCTATGTACTGTACCAAATTGATATTAAACTTGAAACTATTTTGAAAATCTATAACTATAACTATTTGAAACTTTCAACTTGTAAATGTAAGAATTAGAGCACATACATCTCATATGCCCCCATAATTTGAAAATTATGAATCATGTTATATTTTAAAACATGTATTATGTCATAAATGTGTATTTTATTTCTTATGAGACTTGAATTCTCAAGTAAATCCCATTCTGATTCCTCATTTTGAGATGATAGATGTATCTTGTAAGTCATTGATACCAAAATAAAGCATATGTGAAATATATAGTCATGCAGTGGCTCTTTGAACATTAGATTTATATTTCAATGTAGCATTGAATTTGTATATGAATAATGTGTTAGATAGATATATAATTAAATCATATAAGAAATCATGTGCATGATATGTATCATGGAAAAAGATTAAACATAAAAATATTTCATGATATGAATCATCAAAATATAGTAACAAACAATGAACCTAGAATAAATGGCATATAATGTCCTATAATTTGTATATAATGTCACACATAAGGCCCAAAGGACACATATAAGTGACATATAAATGTCACATAAATAGACAAGACCAAGGTCCACACTCAAATGGCATGATGATGCCATAAAAATAAGAACATGTCAAAATTACACACACATGGCTAAGGGACACACACAATAAGCAATCAAATCCTAACTTATCATGAAGTAAACTAAACATGTAAAGTAGCCACAAATAAAATGAGATTAGTTTGGATTAACCATTTGTATTAATGTCATTATTATAAAATAAAATTTTCCATGTAACACATTGTAAAATATGAGTGATTAGTAAAAACATTGTATGATATAAAACTAAACATGGTACAAAGGTTTTGGATAGATACAAGTTTTTGAAGTGTTCACAAAGAAAAAATAGATGCCCCCAACTTAACAAGGTTTTTGGGTAATAAGGGAAGCCTGACATCGAATGACCATGTAATAATATGTTTTGTATCACACTCAAATATCTCATGAAAAGTATTGTGTATTTAAATATGGAATATGGTATATACTTAACATGAAATAAATAGCATATGAAAAGAAGAAAGCTAGTGACATTTTAAAATGCTTAAAGGCCTTGATTTTGAGTTTTTAAAAATATTTTTATTTTTTTATAGTTTTGAAATATATGATTTTATTTGAATTTTTGAAAAATTGGAATATGAAAAGTATGAGGAAGCAAGGCTTCAAAAATATAAAAAATGGGATGGATTCAAACAATTCTCAATAGGATGTCAAAGTATTTTAACTATTTATGACTTAGTATATGTAAATCCTATGTTGTTAAAGGGATAAATATAACAATAACATGAAATGAATATAATAAATAGCTAATTTGACAAGTTATTCTCAAAATAGTAAAGACATAAATAAAGTGTACTTATCTAGAGAAAAATAGGTGTTTCTATGACTTAGGAGGCTAGAATAGGCTTGGAGAGCATTCAAACGTCTTTGATTTTATGACTATAGTTTAAAAAATACTTTTGACAATAATGCCCTTATGAGGATAATAGAACCATATGGCACTAGTGTCCAATTATGACATTAGTATCCTTCTTAGAAGAGCTGTCTGAAACTTTCAAAAATGTTGTAAGAGAGTTTGATGGACCTATATGTGATTCTATGACTTTTGGAAGCTTATATGTGTCATTTTTTTGCATTAATCTCTTTCAAAACCCTAATGAACACTTTCAAAAATGAAACAACAACCAGATCAAAAGTAAAATAAAAGGAAAAAATAGGTTGTGGGATATTAAAATCATGTAGGATAGAACCTCTATTATCCTAATAGCTACCTACATTAACCCCAATGTTAGGGGTCTTAGATCACATGTAATTATACCTTAGGGAACCTACATAATCAATATGCATGGTATACTAGAATGACTTTTTCTTAGGCCCTTAGTTGATCAATCATGCAATTCTAGATGTGATAGCTGAGTAATATGAAGTTTGTTGACCTATACTATTAATTAATTTTATGTAATTATGTGCCAATCTAGTAAGTGTTAGATGTAAAATACCTTGTGAGGCTCCTTATATAGAAGGAACTTTGATTTTATTGTAAGACCTTGTTATATAGCTAACTAAACATAAAAGATGGATAAAAACATAAGATAAGGATCAAAGGAGGGTCAAGACCCAAAAAATGGAAGAAAATGACTGTTATACACTAGCACAAAAAAGGTAGACACTAGTGCCAATGAAACTATTATCAAGATAATGGTGATAGTGTCTTGAGGTCCTAAAATAGAGTTAAGACAAGGTAGAATAGGATAGGGCCCTTGTGATTGGGAGAAGATGACGTAAGCCCATTAGGGGTGAAACAAATAGGGAAAATGAGACATAATAAAGACCAAAAGACTCAAAATGACCATGTGAATAAGGGTTATATTCATCACTAAGACCTTCTTATGAAAGAGAGATAAAATGCATAGTGCTTGTGGTTATTTAACCAAATAAGGGTGTATACATTTCCCCCCTTTTATTCTAGTAGTGAAATGAAATGAAAGTAATAGAGTAAAATAAAAAGGGGAATGTGTACATGTACTTGCCTATGCAAATGTGATCTGGACCTATCCCACTTCTTGGCCAAAGAAGTGGACACGAGATGGAATGAAATATGTGAATAGGAAATTAATAATGTGGGTGCCCCCTATACTGAATCTAAATACTAAACTAATTTGTGAGGAACAAAACCCAATTTTCCCCCACCTTGATATTTGGACTAAATTTTAGTATGCAAATTAAAAATATGGAAAAATAAGGCCTGCTTCCCCAGATCTAATATCTAGATTGAATATAAGTATGTAAGTTGAAAATGTGAAGAAAAAAGGCCTTCTTGCTCCCACTCTAATATTTGGATTGAATCTAAGTATGCAAACTAAAAATTTGGAAAACCAAGGCATGTTTTCCCCCACTCTAATATCTGAACTGAATCTGAGTATGTAAACTAAAACTAGAGGTCAAAATTATCACTCATCCTACATAATATGGGTTTGGTGGAACACTATGGATCAATTGTTACAAACATTCATTTGACCCAAACTAGTGAAATCATGATGACATCTTGGTAATGATCTAAGTGTAACCTGGTAATTTGAATATAGAGAATGGTATAACTTACCATTCCATCTATATAATTTGGTGAATCCCTATGGGATAATGGATGTGTGCCCTATAACATGACCCCAAACATGATATCTAAGCAATGTAGCTGTGTTTAAATATTTATATATCTAAGTCAAACTACATATTTGCATAAGCTTATGTGTATGAATATGTATATCTGAGTAAACCTGTGTGTCTAAATTATATATATCTGAGTCAAACTATATATCTAAGTAAACTTGTGTTTCAATATGTCTATCTAAGTAAAATTTTATGTCTATTTGTTTACATCTCAAGATTGTAAATAATCAATTGTATACATCTAAATTTGCTCATTATTATGTCATTAATTATTTTTTCACTAATTTCATTAATTAACACTATATTATTTATCATAGCCCTAATCTATCATCCCCTCTATTCTACACTCACATATTAACCTTACTATCCATTACATATCAGTTAATCACTCATTATTATCACATATCCTCTTCTTATTACATCACTTAACTCATTAACACATCCTCATAATGGTCTAAATAATGTAACTTATATCTAAGTAATGTAACTGTGTGTTTAAATATTTATATATCTAAATCAAACTATATATTTGCTTAAACTTATAGAGACTTTATAAATTGATTATTTACAATCAATAAAGTCTCTATCATTTTTAGTTTCAAGTTTATTCACAAAATAGGACAAATGAGTATAATTATGAATCATAAACTAAATAGGACAAATGGTATGTCTAGTGGGACTATGATCACCCCACTTACAAAGGATATCAATATGCAAGTCAAAAAATGACAAATGGATGCTTAATGTCTCTAAAATTACATATTTAACTTTATCTTTGTCATATTTAGGATTATTTTTCTAACTTGGATCTACACAAAGACTAGTGAATAGATAGTATACTATTATTTCCATTCAAGTATAATCACATCAAGCCAAAAGAGAATAAATACCTATAGGAGGTAACTCTCCACCTATAACAAAACCATCTTGAGCAAGAACATAGGGAAGCACAATCAAATGAGGAAACTCAACATTGTGAATCCAAGGGTATGAGTGACCCACAAGAGGTCAAAGTGGGGAACAAGGACTAAAACACATCCATCATAATGATGAAAACTTATATAGGCTCTTGGAATCCAAAAGAAATGGTGAATGATTTAAGGGTTCAATGAGGGTTTTAGGAGGGTTTATACTACCTTCCATTCTTAACAATCGTTCATAAATAATTGCCTCTCAAATCCAAAACCAATGCTGGTAAATTTGATAAAGGAACTATATATTTGAGTCAAACTATATGTTTGATTAAAATTGTGCATCAACATACACACACACACGCATGAGTGCACGTACGCATGCACGCACGCACACACACACACACACACACACACACACACACACACACACACACACACACACACACACACACACACACACACACACACACACACACACACACACACACACACACACACACACACACACACACACACACACACACACACACACACACACACACACACACACACACACACACACACACACACACACACACACACACACACACACACAGTAAACATGTGTGTTTGAATATCTATATATATGAGTCAATCTATATATTTGAGTAAACTTATGTGTATGAATATGTATATCTAAGTAAATAGTGTGTATATGCCCTTACTTTGGGTGAGAGAGCTAAAACTGTGGTAAGGGTGTCTAACCAAAAGTTATATCAACTGATATGGTGGTGATATTTAGCTGGGGTAATGTTATTTTTAGGTTTGAATGTTTTATCGATTGTAATGGAGTTGATTTTTTAAATAGGTAGTGGGATAGACCTTTGGTCTATATTGAGTTTGTTGAGGTAATATAGGTTTTATCATTTTATAAAGTTGAATTTGATCTAGATATTAGTGGAACTAAAATAGGGTGAGGTACATCAGGGTCAAGTCCTATGCATAACAAACAGATCGTAAATCAGAGTTATTATTTTTTAGATATCACATTTCTAAGAAGTTGGTATTAGTTGGAAAAATTGGTGTGCAAGGGCAACCTTATTAAGATGGATTTTTTTTAATGTGGATTAAATACTTTGGTTGATTTACTTGAAAACTTATGTGAACCATTTAAATTGATATTAGTTGTTTATTCTGAGTTAGAGATTATGCCAAGGAGATGAGGAGTGACTGTGACCCAGTATGAGGAGGTGGAAATGCTTATCTAGACCAGTGAAGAGGTTACCCTAGTAAGGAGTCTATCCTTTTCCCCTAATTTTGACATATTTAGTACATTTTTATTGTTTTTAATAAAAATTTGGTAGTTTATGGTCATGTTTAGAAATGTGGATCTACTGTTGTGATAATGGTGCTAGTGTCTAGGATATGGTGCTAGTGTCCTAGGTATGGCACTATTATCCAACACTACTATCCCATATAAAATTCTAGTGTCCACTAAGCCATGTTTTTGGTGTTTATTTTTACTTATTGGTGTTTGATGACTATTGTTGTATGTTTATCTAATATCTTATGATGTTAATGATATATTTTGTTTTATTTTTCAGGTGGATGTGTCTATGAGAGAGTTACAAAGTGGATGGATGATGGAGAATTTACAAGGATTACCCTTGAAAGATGAGGAGATGGATATGATAGATAAATATAGTTTGGGTCTTGTGGCATAATTATATTTGATGACATAGAATAAACATATGATGACAACATTGTGTGAGAGGTGGAATGCAGATACTAGTATATTTTGGCTACCTAATGTGGAGATGACTATCACCTTAGAGGATGTCTATAGGATTTTAAGGTTATCAATTACTAGTCAAAGAATAGTGATATAAGAAGATACTAGTGACTAAGATATAGAGCAGGTTGAGAGGTATTTTTACATGATGTATGCAAGGATTCATCGGGTAGGGAGAAACAATGATGTATTATTATTGTTGATTATCATAGTGAATGTTCTATAGTTACAGATTTCTTAGTGATAATATTGGATTCATTTATTGTTTTGGATGGGATTAGGGTATCTATCTCATATAGGATGAATGGGATAATACATGATATGGAGGAACACAACACCATATGTTCATGGGGTCATACTATGCTAGCCCACTTATATCATAATTTATAGTGCTTCACTCAAGAGATTTGTGTAGGTGGTATTAGTATTCTACACTATTTCATTGTTAGGCTTATGATTATATAATAGTGAGTAGACTAGTTTTATCTTGATCAAATGATTGGACTCACCCTCAAATCTTTATACAGAGGTAAACTTATACAACCCACATACTCATGAGGAACATATTTAGTGTGGATAGGTGTTCGATAGGTGTTGGATAGGTTCATGGATGGAGATATTATTTGGAGGACCTATAGGGGATATAAGGGATGGCCTGAGGATGGTGTTTAGGTGAGATAAGTTCAAGTGATTTATTGGTTGCATGACCATTGGTTTAATGTAATTTATAAGTTTAGTAAGAGTGAGTGACATGAGATTTTGGTGTTACTCTAGATGTGTCACTGATACCATTGGTATGGTTAAGGATTTTTCAGGCTCTGTGAGGCTAGAATAGGCCCAAACCATCAAATACAAATTTAGATATGATTCTATTGACAAATTAAGATCTGATGATTGATATAATAGATGTGGATGATGTAGGAGTGATTGATGCCTACTTAGCAAGATGAAGGGAGAATAGATGGGAACCACTATTCCCAAGAGGTGGGATCATTATAAAATATGTGTTAGATGTTGAGTCACTTAGGGCTATTGAGGGCAAGTTGCCATTATATATTTTTATTACTTCATTACTCATTTAATTGGGTAGATATTTGATGTATTATGTTGGTATGTGTAGGTTCAAGTGATGACAATTATTGGGAGACTACCATTGAGTCTACATTCTAAGTACTGACATGACATATCCCTATTGATGTCATGGATGGTGGATTATTGGAGAGGGCCATAACTATTATCAACATTCATGTTCATTTGTTTGATTGAGAAACCATTAATACTATTATATATAGGGAAATAACTATTGATAGGGATGAATCACATGCATAGTTACATAGATGAGCTATGCCCGCACTCAATGCCCTAGATGGAGAAGGTAGATAGATAATGGATGACTATATACATCTATAACAAGAGCATATAGAGTTTTTGGTCAAGGTGGGAGTGTTATGGGAGAGAGGGTAGACACAAGTCTTGATCGAGGTCTCAAAGGGACAACAGGGCCCCTAATTCCAGCATGGATGTATCAGAGAGTGAGAGTGAGGTGGATGGTCCTAGTGACCAAGACTAGATTATTGAGTGAGTTTTATTATTTTACTAAAACTATTATTTGAGTTATGAATATATATGGATATTTGATATTATATGGGAATCATCTATATTAGTATCTTGATTTTTTGAATCATGCATTTTCACATGTGTTTGATTTTATTCATTATGTTAAATGGTGATATGAAAATATGTTATGTGTCTAAATAATGGTAATGAATTTTTTATCCATTTATAAATGTTTAAGAAGAAACTTATAGTGGATTAATAATGTTAGTTATTAGTATGGGTGTTATAAGAGTATCATAGTATATCTAAGTGTGGATCATGTAACTACAATTTGCACTATCTATGTAGAAGTAGATTATAGAGCTGATACTACATGTGGTACATTGATAGTAGGTAGGTGTGTAGACTCTATATCAAAGAGCTTAATCAGATGTCATACTAAAACTATGCTATGATCTCTAAGATCTCTAGAAAATATCTTTGTCAACTATTAGAATATGTTCTAATTTTTATGATCTCTTACAAATATCTTAATTAGTGGTCAAATTGAAACTGTGCTCTGATCTCTGTGATTATTTCCAAATATCTTAATTTATGGGAAAATTTAGATTATGTTATGATCTGTATGATGAGTAACCAATTGCTCCTTAAAGAGAACAACCTAGGATAACTCAATCTTATAGGAGTGGGATCTAGGATATTATGGATACTGAGATCTTTATGTTCCCTGTGTGAATTTTATAATCCTTATACTAACATATAAGTCAATACAATCTTAGACTGCATAACAGTTTTTGTTTGAATGTTTATTGATTTTATGAATATAGCAATGTGGTTTATTTTTTATCATACAAATGGTATGTTGGATGGTGATGATTATAAGTAAGTGTGATCATCTCCTTATCTAATAATGTAAGTAAGATATCATGAATCTTTTCTTTATCTAAAAACTATATAGCCCTTTAGTTGGTACCCTACACTTTACTCACTATAGGTGGTGATATGTGAAGTGAATTTTTACCCTTGTTGAGTATCTTGATTAGTTTTTTATTTTCCACTTATTTATTAATCATAAGTGGAGTAGGTTTGTATCATATTAGATGAATATGTCTCTAAGAGACCTACATCTAAATATACCTCTAAATGTGTAACAACTAGTCCCAAATCTTTATCTAATGCCATATCTATGTTACATAGATGTCAAAATGATTTGGACATCTAATATAATAATTTATCCTTAAGAGGAAAAATGAGGCATCTATCAAAGATGTATTGTACCTATAAATATGTCATTTAGTAAATTAACTGATGTATACATGACTTAAATCTTATAATGTACTTAGTTATTGGTTCCGTCTCACCCTAGTGTAGTGAAGAAAAAATCTCGTGTGTGACTTGAGATCCCTTATTTTGTATTTAGTGATTGATAAAGATTAATTCTAACACATTATATGTATGTAATGAAGCACCAATAAGTACATGATGTATCCAATTTGATGCCTCACCATCTAGAGACTTTGGAAATAACTATAGTAGAGTAAATATATTAGTGACATGTGCCATGTCTTTACCATAAGACTGAAGGTGCAAGTATGGGTCTCCATGTTAATCAAATTTTGGTAATATTAGTATTTGAAAGCTGGGTGGAAAATTTGTAATGAATATTATACATGGAATAAGATTATCATGGATGACATTGGAATCATTGCAAGAGTGGTATTATTTAATTTGCAATGTGATATGGTGTACGTTTTATTTTTAAATCACCCATAACATGCATCAAGGAGATTACCTCTTATCAAGGTATATTATCATCATCAAGGGGTGGGTTCATTTAATTCTTGAATTTTAATATTAATCATAACCATTGGTACACTACATTAGGGACATTTTTTAGGGAGGATTGGTTTTCTCTCTTTAACCTTTGGAGGGGTGATAGCTTAGACCTAGTGAAAGGGAAATGGGATATCACCCTCATTGAGGTTAGGTTGAGAAATGAGTTATACTATAGTAATGGGGGTTGAGGGAGATTCATTGGTATCTCTTTTTTCATTAATTTTTAAAGAAGTATCACATGTTAATGGACTAGAAGATACATTATTATCATGTGAATGTAAGTTATGTAAACTGTGAACATAAGAATAAGTGTGTGTGTGTTTTAGCATTTGAACTAGCATTAGTTTGAACATGAGAAATAGGTGAAGTAGGGAGGTAACTAGAATATTTAGACTCAATTTATTCTTCACCAAAATCATAATAATCATTATTATTCCAAGGTTCATCAAAATCAGATTTTAATTCACTTGTAGAGGTAAGAGTAGAATAATTATCATTCACATGCTCACTAAGAGAGATAGTAGGAGAAGATTTTATATTTTTACTTCTATGTAATATATCAACATGTGTGGGTGTAATTAAATACATGTCTTCACTAGCTATGTGTGGAGTGCATGTATGATTATTAATTTCAAACTTGGAGTTAAGGTTAGAATAATTATCAATCATGTTTTCATTTGGCATATTATGATATATAGGATAAGAGTTAGATTCATTTGCATAACCAAAATTTTGCAAAAAATCATTGTATTGATCTTGGAATATAAAAAAAGGTGATAAAACAATTTCATTTACTTTAGTTTATGGATTGGTAAAAGGTGTAATATCATTTTTACATGCTTTTTCAAATTTAACTAAGAAAGGTAAAGAAGATGCATTTCTCTTTTCTATGTTTCTTGAATCATGAAAAAGTGAATTTCATTTATTGCACTTATATTATTTTAATTTGAATAATAAGGTAGTGAAAGTGTTTGAAAAGCTAGAATCACATTGGAACAAATCACTACCAACAAGAGGTTTGTTTGGCATAATATTGTTAATTTGATTTTAATGTGTAGGAGAAGAGGGAAAGGAAATAAAATAAGATGCATCTATTATATCCTCATCAACACTTTCATTGTCATGCTCATATGAATCCTCATATCCATCATTAAAAAAATCATCACTATAAATTAAATCATGATCATGTGATAATGTGAAATCTTTAAAAAAAAAATCATTCATTATTTTAATTATGAGAAAAAATCAAAAATTCATCAACTAGGTGAAGGGTAAGATAATTATTGGATGTCATTTTAAACTCACCAAAGAATATAGAATAACAACAAGAAAAAAATTGGTAGAATGTAATCTAACATAGGTATATGTGTAACTATGAGAAATATTCATCCTAATGTATGGAAGAAATTAGGATTTTACTTCTAAAGGCTAGTATTTAGATGTATAGGGACCTAGCATGTGGATCTATGGTTTGATGAGGGTTGTTTGACAAAAGTTTAATTATATTAAATTAATGAAACCCTAATATAGGACTGATTTGGATGAGTTAGGTTATTCTAAAAATCAATAAAAAAATAAACGTTTGTAACCCTAATTTAGTGCACAAAAAATGAAGGTAAACCTTAGGCTAAACTAGGGTTCTAATAAATATTCAAAGTCAGGTTCACAAAATGTTTTAACTATTTAGGACTTATTATATGTAAATCCTAAGTTGTTAAAGGGATGAGTATAATGATAAATTTAAATGAATTTAGGAAATAGATAATTTGATAAGTTTTTCCCAAAATTCTAAAGACGTAAAGAAAATGTACTTATCTAAATAAAAATAGGTTTTTATATGACTCAAGAGGTTAGAATAGGCTTGGAGATCAGTTAAACATCTTTTATTATGTTGCTATAGTTGAAAACAAACTTTAGATAGTAGTGTTGTGTGGCACTAGTGTCTAATTATGGCACTAGTGTCCTTGGAAGAGTTGTCGAAAACTTTAAAAAAAAAATTTGGAGAGTTTGAAGGACATGTAGGTGATTTTGTGGCTTCTAAAAGCTTTTCTATGTCACTATTTTGCATGAATCTCTTCTAAAACCCTAATGAACATCTGCACATATGAAACAACTAGATTAAATGTAAAAGAAAGGGGGAAAATGGGTTGTGGGATATTATGATAATGTAGGATATAACCCTTGTTGTCCTACCCACTACCTACATTAACCCTAATGATAGGGGTCTCAGATCTCATGTAGTTCTCCCTTAAGGAAATTTCAAGTGCATGGTATGCTAGAATGACTTTCACTTAGGCCCTTCTTTGATCAATCATGCAAGTGTAAACATTATAATTGAGTACTATGTAGTGTGTTGAGTTGTACTATTTACTTATTTCATGTAATTATGTGCTAAGATAGTAAGTTTGAGATGTAAAATTCCTTGTGAGGCTCTTTATATAGAACAAATCTTGATTTGAATGTAAGACTTTATTCACTATCCGACAAGACACAAAAGAGGGATTAAAACATAAGGGAAGGCTCAAGGGAGGGTTAGGACACAAAATAGAGAATAAAATGACCATTAGAAACTAACACCAATGACACTACTATCTAGATAATGGCGCTAGATTCCTAAGGTCCTAAAACAAAATTAGGATTAGGCAGAGCAAGCTAGGTGCCCCTGTGACTAGGAGGGAATGAATTAGGACCATGATAGGTGAAAAAAAAGGTAAAATAAGACATAATAGATACCAAAAATTACCATGTGAACAAAGGATATATTCATCACTAAGACCTTCCTATGAAAGAGCAACAAAATACATATTACTTGTGGTTGCTTGACCAAACTAGGGTGTATACATAAAGCATAATGTATAAAAACATTCCCCCCCAATGTATGTGTAAATAATTCATAACAATGTAGCATAAATTATTGGAATTAAGATAGAAATGTTCATGTCCCCAATGGGAAATAATATTTTTATGTTTATGTAGTATGCAAAAGTATAAATATGTGATCATATAAGTGTAATGAAAGCCATAATATGATAGATTTTCAATGATAAATAAGCATGTGTGTTATAATAATATTCTTTATTGAAATTATTGTAAGATAGATTTTTTGGATTGTTTGAAAAGGTTTGAAAATATAAGAGAGAAAGGGGCCAAAGTTAAAATAAATCCAAGGGATAGAATAATGCTTGAAAGTTGGGATAGAATAATTAACAATGAAGTAAAATCAAAGAGGCTATGTACAAGGGAAAATAAAATTAATTAACTAGTTATATTTTTAATGGGATTCATGTATGAAGATTTCATAGCATGATATGAATGAGTGACTACCTATGAAGAGGAAGTGCCAACTATAAATGCTTCTGAATCTGAATAGGAATAATATGTTATAATATAATAATCTAATTCACTACTCATATACCCTTTTAAACTTGAATTCTCATGTGTAAAAGGATAAGATGTAAAAACCTATACCTATGTTGAGACTTTTTGAATAACCTATGATTCTTAAGGATAGAAAGACCTATTTTTATATTCCACTTTCTTTTTATGAGAATGTACCATGTACTTTGAAACTAATGGATTATGCCCATGTGTAAGTGTATCATGCTCATGAGTAGATGGGGATACTAATATGTAACATGATCATGTGTAACTATATCATGTTCACAAATAAATGGAAAAAATTATTCTAAAACATGTTATTGAGTAGTTATATAGACTATTTCATTAATGTGTTATTCGATGTATGTGCCTTTCAACTGGTCTATGGGAGGATAAAATATCATTGGTTCTAAAAGATAATCATATTGGATTCCTAAAATTTTGACCACTTTATTACCATGAATATATTTTATACATTTATGAATTATATAATATATTTATTATTTCTTTATATTCAAGGGAAACCTAATAGCATGTCAAAGATTAGTATGCTTGGTAGAGCTAGGAAATGAGTGGGAACTATGAGAGGGCCCACTTGTAAAGGTAGAACCATATGCCAAAGAGTATCCTATGTATAGAGAGAATATACTTTGAAAAATATATAAGTATCCTATGAATATTACTCTATATAACCAAGATAGTATAGGAGTGTTATAGTGCACACATTTTTCACTTGATCTATTATTTTTCATAACACTATGTATGGATTGTTTGTCAACATATGCTCACATAAAGAGTGTGTGTCTATCTGAAATTTCATCAAAAATTTCATTATCATGAAATTTAATCATAGGATGTGATTCTTATTTTATTTTTAATTATACCAATGATCCTATAAATAAGATGTCCATATGTAGAAGGAGGATGAGCATTTTATGCATAGTGTACTTCAGAGTTATCCTTATTTTTGGCCTCATGATTTGGAATAGGATATTTGTATATTTTTATCTTTATATTGTCATTAAATTGTGGATTATCCTCTTAAATAGGTGTACTAATATCAATAATTTTCTCATAAATAATATATCTAATCTTGTGCTTGAGATTGAAACATAAGTTTTTGGAATGCCCAATACATCTATAGTAAACACAATATGCATTGCCATCAACTTATTTATATTGTTATCTAGACATATCAACTTCCATGGGTGTAGGAAGAGTGATATTATTATATTAAAGTAGTTTTTTTCAAAAATACATGAAGAAGTTTGGTAACCTTGAAAATTGCCTTCTTGGTGGGTCTTGTAATTGAATATTTTGAGTTGGTTGTGAGATATCATTAATAGTAATCTTAGCTTCATTTTTTATTTAATTTTGTTTGCTATTATAATTTTGATTGATTTGAAATTTGAAATTTTAATTAGAAGGAGAATTTGAAGGATATTTGAGCTTGTTCAAAGTAATCAATTTGACATTATGTTCCTTAATTGTATGGCATAGTTCATTAAAAGCTTTGAACTTATCAAGAATAATAGACTCTTGAAGTGGAGAGAGAAAAATTCAAGTAAAAATGTATTGAATATTATTATCAACCATTTTATTTTTCATTTTTGATAGAATAGTATTCTACCTTATAAAATATTCATTGATTGTTTTATTGGAATCTTGTTTGAGCTTTAAAGCATATGCTAGATTTTCAATAATGTTAATAAAAAAGTGTGTTAAATCTAATTTTCCAAAGGATAAAAAGCCTTTAATAATTAAAGAGGAAGAACATAAAACCATCTAAGAGCATATTATTTTATACTTATTATAGAAATATTTATCAATAATTTATTGTTATCTACATATTCTAGACAATTTGTATGAAATGCACACAAATTCCAAGTAGGATCACTTTTGCCTTCATATAAAAGAATATTAGGAGCTACAAATCTAATTTGAAATGGATTATATATAATTTTGGGTGTGAAAGTGTTAGGTAATGAGGAACACTAGTCCATAGAGGTTTTAAAATGAGAAATAGTTTGCTTATTATGAGCTAGCTTAGCTTCTAAGGCAATAATTACATTTAAAAATTAGTATTGGTAGAGGACATTGGAAGAGTATAAGTAGCATGATATAGATTATATGAATGTCATACATATTGATTGGGTTCATAGTATTTGGATATGTGTATTATGATATTGCATGATATATTAGATTAGACCAAAACATTATTTTGGATCTTTTTAGACCAAGATCAACACCAAAATCCCCACTATTTGGATATTTACCTTATTTTTCAACATTTTAGTAGTTCATAAGGTGGGGATACTATGATATTGGTGATCATTCTTATATCAAAGTGAAGTGTGAGTCCTCCTTCAATGCTTCCAGCCATTTCCTTTACCACCACCTTTATAACTGGCTCTTATCTCTCAAGTTATAGGGCCATAGTGTCAAAATCCCCTTCTCCATTTCTACTTGGAGCCTTGATATTTAACTATCCTCTCATATAGGATGCCAAATTATATTATTTAAAAGATACCCCATCTTACAATGGCTCCATCACATGTGTCTGATTTGGTGTGATACCATGATATAGTCAATGTTATTTGAAAATTAAATTGTGCTTTAGATGCCATGTAACTTGTACTTACTAGCATCAGAGAGTTGATTTTTCTAGTAATACTAAACTTGTTAAAGGACACACATTACCTTGATCTAACCCAAACATGACTTTCAGACATTGTCATAATAATCATTTTGGATTGTATTTGTTGGTAGTTTTTTGTTATTACATCTACCATATAGTCTATTATTGAGGGTATTTAGCATTGGATTGAAGTTTTGTGACATTTTTTAAAGATTCATGCTTTTATGTGCTCCATTCCATAGAGTTAGTAATACCTTAACCACATCTTTTGTGCCATTCAATTGTCAGTTCGGCCCATAATACCTATCTACCCTCCATTGATGGTTAGCGATGTCATCCCTACCATTCTCCATATGGCATAATCCATCAATTCCTAGTCCTTCACCACTCAAGCTTGTTATCTCTCAAACACCAACCTAATAGATTATGAGTCACTTATATTGAAACCACTTCTCAACATCTTTTAACGGTTTTCAACGGTTTAATTTTTATGTTTTTTTAAAACCTAAAGTGTTTTATTTAAAACATAGATCAACTTTTTACCATTAAAATGATCAAACTCATAATTAGTTCAATTGGCTAGAGCATTATGATTAAACCTTTCAAATCCTTGAGAATAATGGTTTAAATCCCTTTAGGTGGAGAGGGATTTATTTTATAGTGGTGGTTAAGTTTTTTTTAAGGTGAAGGCTTTTTAATATTACATTGGGTAACAATTATTTGTAAATTAATTACTAAAGTGGTGGTAATTATTTTATTGGAGGATATTTTTTATTTTTTTTATAAAATAATATTATCATTGTAAAGGATATTTTAATTTTTTGGTCATTCATATTTTATCCTTCTCTTGAGACAGAGGGTGAGGTCTAGTTTGGTAGGAGGTCAAACCCCCTCATGGATAAAACAAACTTGTTCTCACTCCTCCTTGCCTTCATTTTTTGGAGGTTATTGTTATTGAAATTTACCCTCCCAACCCATATGGTTGTCCTTGTCATCACACTTTGCACTCATAGATGCATTATTAGTAGAGTTAAACATCCTATTTTGAGTGTGAATTTTATTTTTATGCCAATTTTATACTCATATAATCATTTTTTGTAGAGCCTAAATCCTACTTTCTTGAGTACAATTTCGTGTTGCACACTACTCCCTTGTTTTAGTAGCAACTCTCTTATTCTTGATGGCATCTTCTAAAAATTGATAGAATTTTGGGTTTTATGCATCATCTAGTGTTTTTTGTTATATGGGACCTTTATTTTTAGTCACACTAAGATTCATGGAGTTTTTTATTCAAGTTTTTATTCTCCATATTGAGCATAGTACTCTTTAGTTATTGATTATCCCATCACCACCAAGGCCATCTTCTTGAGATCTGTTTGTTCTGTATCTTCAACATTTTATTGACAATTGATAATTTCCTTTAGATTTGTTATGGATTATGATCACCTTCTGAAGAGTATCTATTTTGGTGAATATAGTGTCAACATATTAGTATTTGAGTAGTGGATTCATTCCACTCGTATAGACCTTTTTTGCATCACTCCACCTAGTCAATAGTATGGGGGGTATGGTGTAGATCATGATTTTTTATTTATCATGTTCCTTGATAACCCTTAGTTCACCACATCTTTTGGTAGTAGACAAAATTTAGTTTGTGAACCTTTTTTTTCACTATCAACTCCTTTGATAGTCTCTTTTTTGTAACAGTGATTCTGGTGAATTCCAGTGTTAGTTGATTTTTATGATCATGTAGTGGATCTAGAACACTCATGCAAATTTGAGTTCCATTGAGACTTTTGACTCCACTGAGTGCATTTGTATTTGATAGCCTTCATTACATTTAGTTCACCTTTTCATTATTATGTTTGAGTATTGATCCATTTTCTTTCTTGGGACACCTTGTAGCATATGTTTTTTCTCTCTCAAATTTGGCCATATTTTCTCATTTTTGGGTACCTTACAGTGATACATTTCATCCTTGATGACTCTTTTTCTCTAATGTTTTGAGATCAATGTTTTTGTTATAGAGTTAGCCTCATACAGAGTACCAATTCCTATTTGACTTGGTGGTTATAGTGATTAATTATCCATGTAGTCCGATAAGATGGATTGGTTACCATAGGGACACTTTGTATTTATCTATGATTTATAGATGGGTACTTGATTAAGCCTAGTTGCCAGGATGCATTTAGTCTCTTTTAATTCTCCTTTTTCACTCCCTATTATATTATTAAGGGAGGGTTTTGGATTAAAGTATATAATATTAAATTATGATTTGTTTGTTTATTGTTGGATATGTTATTATATTTTGTGCACGTATTTGTTGAGTGCACAATAATAATAAAAACTCTTATTGTATAAGTTGTTCATGAAATAGTAATTTATTACATGAAATAACCTAATTTGCATATTTAATAGGCACTCCCATGTACCTTTTGACTTGGTCATTGTGGAGACCCACACAAATGTTGTGAATATAATTTAGATAATTTATTGTGTAAAATATTTATTGTGTGTAATGTCTATGTTATAGAAGCTGTGATAATGGTGTGTGCAGGAGTGATCTTGCTAGTTATGATTTTTTTATAAAAATTTTCACATGTATACCTATTGAAAACCAAGTGATGTTCCCAAACTAAGATATGATGTTATCAAAGTAACTAGAAGTGTAAAAATAGGAATGGATGTAAAAGTGCAAGTAACAATGTTATAAGTAGGGGATTTGATAACCCAAAAAGGAAAATATTGCTATGGAAAAATGGGTAATTTATCTTCATTATCATATTTTGATTCTATACGTATACTAATTATCTTATTTATATCTTTTGGGTTATCTTTAAAACCTTGATGAAATTTAGATAACTCTTACAATTGATTTGATCTACTTCATTAAGCTCTTGTGGATTAATATGGATTTCATGTTCATAGTTTTCTTTATTATTATTAATATCATAATCAATGTGGATTTAAACTTCATTAGACCAAGTAATTTAAACATTATAGTATTGTTTTGAGAAAAAAATCATGAATTACCATTATAGAACAAACCAAAAAAATTTGTATATATGAACAAGGAAGACCACTTACTCTAGTGCTACGCCTTATAGACATAGAATATAATATGAGTCAAGCAATGCTAATGAATATGAATATAATATAGGTAAAAAAGAAAGGTATATAAGGTTATCTAGGAAAGGGTTTGAATTATTAAGTGGGGTCTCAAATATACTTAAGCATTCATAGATTATCATCATCCCAATATTTCATATCACTAACTATAGAGGATAAACTATACCTATAGCCCCCTAACCCATCTCTAAAGGTATAGTGAGAGTAACATCCCTGGATGATACACTCCTCTTAGGTGTGCCAAAAATAAAATGGTGAAAAGAGGCTTCATATGGTATAAATAAGGGACCCTACCACGAGGCACATGAAAACTAAACTCCATTTTTGGTGTTATATAATGGTTATGATTATTGAGGAAATACCACTCACACAACGGTGTCAGTAAAACATATTACCATGTAGACTGTAATGATAGTCATTAATTATTTTTACAAATAATAGAAAATAAGTCTAAAAAACAAGAAATAAACAAATAGAGAAAATAAAATCAATATATTTTTGTGTATAGATATTTAAAAAATTCAACCTGAGGTCAAAAGAAAGAGTTTCAGTGTCAGATTTTATTTAAGGTGACAAGGAAATTTTATCAGTGTTAAATTTAATTCAATGTTGAAAAATATTAACTTATGGTTTCAAATTTATATCCAAGGTTGAATAGGTTTTATGAATTTACAAAAATATATATGAAATCCTAGAACAAAAACCAAGCAAATAACAAGCAGTGTTCTAAATAAAAATATGGGTTCACCAAAATATTTAATATTATTATTTATTTAACAATGAAATTATAAGAATAAATAAACTATTGGAGATTGATTTATATCTATAAAAATATGAATTTGAAATATATTTTTTTATAGATTTTAAAATAAGCTAAAAATAGTAAAACATAATGAAATGTGAAAACTTAGCTTGGATTTGATTTATTTTTTATTGTGAAAGTTGACTGTAGATATTTATGGAATGTGTCATAAATAAAATTAGGAATTAAAATTATGCTCAAACAAATATTAATAAGTATCATAATGTCACACTATAGCGTTGTTTATTGGCTATGGCCATGACTTGGTTGACTGTACAATGGATTTTTCAATCTAGGTGCATGCACCTATCTACGAGGGTTTATTGTCTAAATGCATGTCCAAAATTATTATGTAGAAGACATAAAAAATAAAAAAACATATATCCTTCATAATAAAAATAATAGATATAAAATTATAAAAAGTGAGGAATAAGGTTAGTGAAATAACCAAGCTATCCTTAGAAAATCCCTAATCTGAATGCTACCTATATAAACCAAAAGGGCCTCATGCAATTGTATTGCTCCCTCCTAGAGTTAGTGTGTGAATCTTGACTTTTATATATGAATGAAACTAGATATATTTATTTGAATTATTTAAAATTGTTTCCCTTGAAATATAATAAAATTACTTCAGACTTGGCCTATGAGTGTTTGAATGGAACATAATTAAAATTAGAAAGAATGATATTTTTTTTCTAGCTGTGTAGTATAATTTCCAAATGATTTATATATGTATTTTGAGAAGCCTTAATGTGTGCATATATATATATATATATATATATATATATATATATATATATATATATATATATATATATATATATATATATATATATATATATATATATATATATATATATATATATATATATATATATATATATATATATATATATATATATATATATATATATATATATATATATTAACTGGCATCTATAAAATCATGAGGGGTAAAATGCAATGTCTCAAATTTAGGAATTTATTACTGAGGCATGGAAGACAAGGTTTTAATTTAACTCTATTCGACCTAGTGCGGTACTATCCCAAAGAGACAAAGACTACTGAAACTAGTATGACAAGATTTTGTGAGTAGAATATGTATGTTTGAATGATTTTTTGAATATTTATGAAATAATTTTTAGAATGGTGAATGCTTTTGTATAGATTATTAGTTAACAAAATGTTGAATAAAACAAGGTAAGGATGTCAAGATTAAACATTGTTAAAAACTTAATGATTAGAATTATGTGTTTATAACTAATATCATCTAACTCTTTCCATATTTATGTATGATGGAGAAGACAATGATGTGTATAAAAATGAATATTTTATTATGATGACAAACTAGGTGAGCACATACTAGGGAGATATTGTGTGTGAATGATGAAAAATAGGGAAGGTCAAACCCATAAGTATGAATGGCTATGAGATAATGTGAGAAAGAATAAAATGTTCACACATAAGTCATATATGTTAAGGATTAGAAAAAAATAATTTTTTCAAGTGTCTAATACCAAATTTTTTTGTTTATAGAGTGAAAAGTGTAAATGTGAGGTAATTTTCTAGTTAGAATTTAAATTTAAATTTTATTACTATTTTAAATAAAATTATGGGTAATTTAGAGTTAAACACCAAAATTTAAAACTAAAATAAATTTGTAATATGGATTATGTTTGAGACCATTTTCAAACCATTATAAATAATTTATATAGTTCCTCATAATTATATTATATTTTATTCTTTGCACATTTCTTTAGCAATATTATGATCTTATAAGTATGAGGTGATTATAGGTTTCAGTGTGTGAACATGACTTAACTATTGTGTGTAAGAGCCATCCATTCCATTGATATTGCATTAATAAATAATGATTATTAGAATATTTTTATGGAGATATAATTCCCATTGTAAAACAAATAATTATGATGCATAATTTAATCTTCCTAAGATCAGGCTATTAGATTTATGATGGTTGATATTCCAACTAACCTTCATTCAAACCTTTGAAACAACATGAATAAAAAATGTTGTCTTACCATTTATCCATTCTCCATTTTCACATCTCCAAGTCAAAGAAAGTAAAGGAAATGTGTAATAAAAATTATTCATTAAGGGGTCATAATTTAAATTAATAGTTGAATAAGACTTATCCATTTTCATTTTGAGAGGATCTAAAGTTACATATCTCATTTGAAAAATCTCTTGTTTCATTTACAAGAGTACAATAAGTTGTTAAATAAAAAGGCTACAAAATTATGTACATTTTATTTTTAGAGGTATAAAATTTGGATACATGTGCCTAATAATGCCATAGGTATGGATATTACTACCTAATATGGTTATTTACTTTCAAAAATTCTAAAAAGGTCTTCAAATATATAATCATATATTGTAGGTAGAGTTATACTAATGAGATTTTAATTTTTAATAAATTTGGTAAGTATAATTCAGACTCAGTAAATAAATTTGTTGACTTATAAAACTGAAAAATAATTTTTTTAACAATAATCTATTGAAAATATTAAGTCTTGTGTATTTTAAGAAGACTAATATCATTAATATAGACAATTAATTAGGTGGATGCAAGAAGCTAGAGGGAAAAAAGGGTGCTAATTTTCAAAAATATGTTCATGACTTAAAAAGGGCTCAATGAAACAACCCAAAACAAAATTGTGTCATTATTTTTGGGTTACAATATAGCAATGAGAAGGACCCACTACATCATGATCTATTATGTGAAGCCACTTATTAATTTATTGTGAACCCACAACCCATAACCAAAATCATGTATTTGGTAAACCTTAGCTATGGAAATTACCTCTATAATATTCCATGGGGAATAATGTTTCCATAAAAAATTTACATATAGTTCAAGGCATATCTCTATGTGAATCCATATGGATAAGTCCTAACTGATATGGAGTCACTCATCCTCGCAATAGGACCCCCTTAGGTATCCTTACCCTACCTAAGTGTTTTACATTCATGTAATATCAGGTATATATTGGGGTAGTTTATCTACCCCTACTTCATACTTGGGATGCTTAGGTTAATAATAAAATTTGAACATTAGGCATAGGTGAAGACAAACAAGAATTTAATTATTGTTTCTAAGTTTAGGAGTTACAACATTCATTTATAATCCATGATTCATAATATAGAACTAACATTGTTCTATTTGACTCAATCAATGATGTTCATCTAACAAGTTATCAAAAGGGAATTATACCTATAAAATACCTAAAATTTTAATAGGAAATTAATGAATTTTATGTAAATAAAGAGCCAATTGTAGTGTAATCCCTATTTAGGTTAGTATACCATGATCTATAAGTTTTTAGGGATCAATGTACCACATGATTTTACTTATCATTTTACAAAAAAAAAATTATTGTCGTGTGCTAATTAAGTTACTATTATTCTTGTCAAGGATCTATGTTGTCACACAAGTGAGAATCATATCATTGACCAATACTTATTAACTCATTCTCATAGTAACCCTAAACCATCTTATAGATAAGTATTTAGAGTTAAAATATATAAAGTACTATCTACTTGTCAATTTGTTATTATCATAAGAATAAGTTATAGTGTAGGATTATATTTAAACTAATAATAAAAATACATCACTTAATCTTAATCTATGTCATTAAAAATCATTTGTTTTATTCATTAGTTTCTATATTTTATCCTTCTAAGAACATCAAATTCATTTACACTAATAATATATTTTAATTATTTAATGGTCATCATATTCAAATCATAACACAAAACAAGCTTTTTCCACTTTTAAGCCAAAGCATGCTTATACAAAACTAGATTCTTAACTCAACTAATGCATTGTTTAAAACTATGATCATTTCTTGTCATAATATTCTAGTATTGTAACTATTTAATTAA
This sequence comes from Torreya grandis, assembly GCA_037957365.1. NCBI lineage: Eukaryota > Viridiplantae > Streptophyta > Pinopsida > Cupressales > Taxaceae > Torreya > Torreya grandis. The sequence continues at coordinate 86,058 of JARHVA010010109.1, forward strand.
TTTTTTTCAAGGATCACAATTCTTATGGCTATTTTACTAATCAAATAATTTATCCCTTGAAGTAATAATAATTCCTAACTTTGGATTAACATAAAATTGGATGAATGATGTGCGCGCGCATGGAGAATTTGAAATCTGTAACATTGAATGATGTGCGCACGCTTCCTGGTGCGCGTACCCAAAATCTGAACCAGGATGCCATTGATCTGGCAGATGGTGTGGTAGCGGATCTTGCATTGAAAGGGACTCCACCTGGGAATGGGGTAAGCATCTTGAGCACCCACTCTTCTGCGGGAAAAGGTTTATCTCCAGAAATGAAAATAGCAAAAGCCCCTATTTTTGGTTATGTCATGGGATCAAAGGAAAGGACTTATGTGGATGTGGCTACTTATGAAGCCGAAATACATGATGTGAAATATCAAGCTTTTGCTGGGAGATTGTGCGTTTCTCCTGTAAGTGTTTTAAATCCTGTTAGGGTCAATCTGGATCCTGATACTATTGAAGCAATTTTTGATCGGGTAGATCAGTTTTTAAAATTTGGGGCTATTTGTAGATTTCGTGGCTGCTAGCCTTCCCTTGTAGATCTACATGGCTGGATATCCAATACTTGGCTGCCACTGATTGATGGAAATGTTGAAATATTCCCTTGTGTTAAAGGTTTTTTCATTGCATTATTCCAAATCTCTAATGACCAGCAGACCATTCTGTCCTATAGCAACCTCTTATTGCAGGGTAAATTCCCTCTTATGGCTAAACGATGGCATAAGGACTTCAATCCTCTCACGGAAACCTTCAATAAGATCCCGGTCTAGGTTTGGCTCCCAAATTTACCAATACATTTATGGCAAGAAGCGGTGTTTAAAACCACTGGAAATGCTATAGGGGAGTTTTTATTTGAGGATGATGAAACTCAGAGGATGTACCACTCGACCTGTGCTTGCCTCATGGTTGAGGTGGATGTTTCAAAGGGCCTTCCTGAGGTGATTTGTCTGGACTCCCCTATGGGTTCTTGGACGCAAAGGTTAGATTTTGAAGGTTTACCCTTTCGTTGTAGAAAGTGTCACCAGACGGGGCACGTTGCAGGGTGGTGTACTGCAGGGAAATCCATACCCAAAAGTTCAACTTCTTGGTGGTCTAAAGCAGGACATGAACACTATTATGCTAAACAACTTGGTGTAGAATCAACTGATTCAGAGTATGAGAGTAGCCATTCTGAATCGACGGATAAGGAGACTCCGCTGGAGATGGATCCTGTTGTAGGTTCTGCGAAGATAGGATTATGTGATCTCCCTGAACTGATTTCAAAGGAGGTGGAGGTTCCTCCACCTATTTTGAAGGCTTCTCCTAGGAGCCAGAAGCTGGCTTGTTCTCATAAGGTTTTTGCTGAGGCTTCGACACCCCCTGGACTTCATGGATCTAGGCCTTCTGAGGATTGGGTTGCTGAGGCAGCTAAGGTAGAGGATGGTTGGACCACAGTTAAGAGGAAGAATTCTAAGCCCTTGGTCCCCCCTCTAGATATGAAGCTTCGGTCTTGTATTAAATAATTTTTATTGTTTGTTCAGCACTTTGTTTGTTGTTTTTAGTTTACTGGTTAAACTAGTTTTGCTTAAGCAGTTTCCTGGCTTTTGTGTTTTCTGGAATGCTTAAGGTTTTATCTTTCTTCTGATGTATAGGGTTTCGCGGCCCCTTCAAAACCTGTTTTTACCTTAATCTAAAACAATTCCTAACTTTGAATATTATCATAAATAAAAAACAACCTTCTTGGATATAACTTGAGGTCATATCAACAACATGGTGCTAATTTAACACCATTATTAATTTATGAAAAAGAAACTAAAAATTATGAACTAGGTTAAAATTGTAGTTTAATAATAAATAAAACTCTCTTTATTTAATAATTAATTCACTCCCCCAAGTGAATCTTATTTCAAGCACAAATAATGAAATATTAAATCAAGCATAATTTTCAATGAATCACTACATCTTCCACTTTTCCTAAGAGAAGGAATTTAGTGAAAGTCTAAGATAATTTTGACTCAAAAAAGGATAATCTATCTATGCAACCTAAAACATTTCCACTTCTTGAATTAATTTCTAAATTCAATAAATAAGAAATCAATTCCCAATTTAAAATTTAAATGCTACATACTTCAACAATTAAAATGAAATAGCCATAACACTATCACTATTTATTCATTTTTCCCCTAATAGATATTGGGAAACTTTAGTGATGGAGTCTAAACTTAGAATCTTATATACAACTTATGTAACTTGAATTATTTTAATTTTTTTTTCATCAATATCTAATTACAAAAAAATTATACTCATTTGTAGCATGTTAAGGGAAGGCCAAAAGAACATACCATTTTAGAGAGAACATAGTCTCAACAAAAGATTTCTCCTGATAACAACAATCTTTATCATGTCACAAAGATATTTTAAGTGCATTTGTATAAAAATAAACTACATTCATACATAGTTATTCTTAAGACATAAAATTAACCTATTATTATTCCCATAATCATACTTGTATAGCAGTATAAAAATAAGATAAATTCTCATATATGATGTTTCCAACACCTAATAATAAACTTGGATTAGTGTATTTTATTATGTAAGTAAAACATTTTGTAACTTATAGAAGATATATGTTTCTAAGCAACTAAGATCACAAGCTTGATCACCAAGTAATAATTAAAATCTATAGTCATAATAGAATAACACATTTACTATAAAATCAACTTATGTGCATCCTGTTAGCATCATTTATCTCCTACACAACTAATCATGTGTTTAATAGTTTACCAAATGAAATATTAACACTATAATGAGTATATTCATTTAAGTAAAGATTGTAACTCAGACTAGTAAGCCATTAAAACTTTCTATTCATTTGAAGGTAAACATTAAGAGCATGAAAACTATATAATGTACCATCCCAATTTAGCAATCTAAGCTAACTTATCAATAATATAATGGAAAAAAAAACTTAAAAAATTAACTGAGATTCATATAAACAATAGTAAAAGTATAATAATGTTTCCATATACTTCCATACATTTAAACAAATAATGCTTTCATATTTATAAAACATGCTACAATAAACATAATACAATGCATCATCTACCAAATCAAGAACAAAATAAGTAACTATCTAAGAAATTTCCAAGATATCCTCTCCTCATGAACTATCCCACCCCGACCCATCTTATGAGTCCCTCAATAGGTGGCCCTTACCCCTTACCACCCTTGACCATCAACTAGGATATGGAATCTGACTGTTGGGTCTTTTAGGATGAGGACATGAGCAATAAGGGTTATAAAATACATCACTAAAATTCATAGGTTACTGAATAGATAATAAATTAACCACTAATAGATCAAGCTCAAAAAACATAATCACCAACAAGAATACAAATATTGGTAACCTTTGCTTTCTACAAAGGGTTTATTGGCATTAATTACATACTCCATTAAACTATATAAGCCTTAATCAATTATTAAAGGTATGCCAATGGTCAAATAACATAATCTAACACCCATAGTGAGATAAAATCATCATCTATATCCATGAGGAAAAAAACAACATTCACATGCAAATTACATTCAAAACAAGTTTAAAAAATTACCAAGGAATTAAACATCTCACTTGTTCACCATATAACTAGGTATAGTCATTTAATCACCCACAAAAAGTGTATAAAAATGATGAAATTACTATAATTGGCCTTCATATGGCAGGGTCAAATCCTCAAATAAAATTGTAGGTAGATGATAATACCTAGGATCTTAACATCTTGGTCAAAGTTCCAATAACATAAACCATTTAATGTGAAAACTCATGCTATTAGATCGAATATACATATGAAATTGAATACCAATAAAGAAAAACCAAAAACACCCAAAATGGCACAGTAACATGATAGGGTAATAATCCAAAAATTTAGTTATTAGACCCAACCACTTTTAACAAGTGAAATAAGTTAAAAACCCAAAATTTCATAAGTAGATAAAAAATAAAACCCAATTAAATTATATACACATCTTCTCCAAAAATGTATGTAATATCAAAAACCTATTTTGAAATCCCAAAGTGACTTACACATGCTTAATGCCAAAAGGACCAAGCAAAATAGAGGCAAAAAAATATTTAATCTACCCCTATTCCAAGTATAAAAGAGCTGCATTGATTATGAGTTTTAAAATAGAGACTGCAATGTTAGGGTTTTAGCCCAGAAATTTAAAATGGTTTGGTAACACAAAACTAGAATAACCCATATGCCAACTTAAGGATTTGTATCAATTTAAATCAATTTAGGGTATTTTTTAGGTTTATTAGGAAGTCTTATGACTTTCTCATGAACGTACAAATAAGTATATGTTTGCACAACATAATTCAATATCACAATAGATATTCATTTCCTTTTTCCAAATTAATACAATACTTAGTTGTGATTTGATTTGCCTTCTAGGAGTGGGATGGAGTGATGACCTCTTGCTTACTTTCCAAAGAGATTGATTACCTTTTTTCACCATGCCCAACCTTATTTTGTATCCATGACACAAACTTCTCTCTTCTCCCTCTTCTCTCATGGCAAGGTTTTTAACCCCCATTACTCACAGTTGCCACCATTTTTCTCATTTATAGGGTTTTATTCTCTCCCCCAAGTATTTTATCCTACACATCTATCCTCCAATTACCCAATAAAATGCTATGAGGGAAGATCCAAATCCATAAATCTACCAAAATTGAAGTCATGCAATAATTCACTCCATCAACCAAGATAATAGGTCATGATAATTATTTGTTTAAGATTTAAAAGCCCATGACCCCCTTTCTTAAGCCATTATAACAAAATCAAATCTTATTAAAAAAATATTAGGGTCCTTCTACATAGGAAGTCAAATAATAAGCAAGAGAGTTGAATAACATCACTAAGGGAGTCAAAGACTAATTAACAAAAATAATAACCCCGTAACTACCAAAACACCAAAATGGATAATCAAAATATAATTCTAAAATGAAACAAGGTATGCAAATTCCACACACTAAAAATAATGGTTCGAGTAATAGGATTAAAACTAGAATTAATAAAATAATAAAATTCGATAGCAAGTAATGAAACAACACAACTATTTTTACTCAATGACTAATATATTATGTATGATATCTCTTGTACCTATGTTGGTGTCTCCTAAATGCTCACTAACCTGACCTATTATTGACCTGACTACCAGACTCTATTACTAGCCTAGCCCACATACATATACTTGAAGCCACAAACAAACATCAATAGCACCTAAATGACATGATAGTAGCATAATAATATGATTGAATTGAATAATACAAAGTACAAGAACTAAATCAAAATCAATTTTGTAACCAAGGCAACCAAATCACCTTGTTGTAACATAAACTACAACTATAGTATACTTTGTCAAGTATCCACTAGAAATAAATAAACATGATCTAAATCAGATTATAACATCACTAGTACAAAACTATCAAAATAATAGTTCTAAAAGTATAGCTAAATAATATAAAAGTATGTTGAAAAACATATAGCAGTCTATGAAACAAGGTATGGAAGTTATATTGTAACATCCTCCTTCCCTTAATGATGATCCATCCCATTGATAGATCAACATGACCACACATAGTGTTGTCTAAATAACTATGTATATTTCCAAGTGGCACTCCTTGTACTTAGTGGGTCCCATTGTATCAAGATTTGTTGAATTTATTTATTTCTCAATTTAATGTTGTGATTGCTTAGTATTTTCACTAGGTTTAGCTACATATTTTCCTCTTATGTAACCTAAAATTTTTTCCAATCCAATACATGAGATAGATTAGATACATATTTTTTTATCATTGTAATATGAAACACATAGTGAATCATTGATATAGAAGGAGGTAGATCTAGTCGATAGGAAACAAGGCTAATCTTATCCACAATGTCAAATGGGCCAATAAAGTGAGGATCCAACTTGGTGTTAAGCATGAAATATACTAAGAGGGGAGGGGGGGTGAATCAGTATATTATATATCTTTTACTTAATCCAATTACTTTTGTTTAACCATTTAATCACACATTCAAGATATGCAATAAATTTGAAACAATAATATTCACCACATAAGAGAGAAAGACACCAGATTTTTGTGTGAAAACCTAAAGTGGGAAAAACCATAGAGAACAATCTCAAGTATATGAATGAGCACCAACTCAAATTATAAATTTTTCAAGCACCAAATTGCAGGAGCACCAACCCCTTTGTTGAGCACCAACACAACAACTATTTATGAGCACCAACCCATAAGAGCACCAACCCACAGGAGCACCAACCCTTATTGTGTATAAAACACAACTATCTCTCAATGTTGATTACTCAAAAAATGATATAACTCTATAATATTTCTTTCTTTTCTCTCTTTGAAAACAAATACAAATCATGAACTCTCTTTCATATTACAAATGGCTTCTCAAGCCTTTCTTTATAGCTTTCCAAATGACCTTTGGAATTCACCCTTTGTGACCCTTCAATCCTCATGGAAAATGGCACCAAACTTGCATAACCCTTCATATCCTCACATTTGAAAATTCATACGGTGACCCTTCATAAGCAAATACATACTTTCCTCTTTTGTCTTTATCTTGGTGACTTTTTGTATTCCACAAAGTGTCCCTTCATGGAAAAATGTGCCATACCCTCTTTTGTCTTCACATGGTGACTCTTGTAATTCCTCAAGATGACTCTTCATGAAAAAATGCATCTCATTCCTCTTTTGTCTTTACCCCATGACTCTTTAACTTCTCCATGGGCCCTCTTTTGACTTATATGCAACCAAAAATATATTCATTAATATTAAATAAATATTAACACACATTAGCCAAGATATGAATATTAAAAACCCCATTAAATGTAGTGGGGCCTTTATCACCAATAATGCTAGACCTTTGACATCAATGACAATATTTCCAACAATCTCCCCCTTTTTTATTGATGGAAACCTCAAACTAAACTGCCACGTCATAAAACCTATGCATACTACCATCTAAAAAACATATAGTAACATCCCCTTACTGTATCAACCTATACCTATTCCTTGTACCTATTTTTGCATCTATAAATGTACCTGTAATTATTTCTATTCTTCTCCCCTTTTAATGTCAATGACAAAGGGCCTACCCAGAGATAACACTTAGCTCCCCCTCAATTGATGTTGATCCTCAATGGCATGAAGTAAAATAAATTACTCCCAACTTCTCTCGTAGATACTCAAATGTGGATTTTGGTAGTGCCTTTATGAAAATATCTACAATCTACTCTATAGTACTGATATAGTCCATCTTAACCTATTGATCTATAATCTACTCTCTTAAGAAGTGATATCTAATGGGAATATGTTTTGTTCTTGAAGGCATCACTAGATTCTTCAAAATATTAATAGCACTTGTGTTATCACAAAAAATATAAATAGGTTCATCATATTTTACCTTGATATCTTCTAAAGTTTGTTTCATCCAAAGCACTTGAGTACATCATAATACCAATTCAATATATTCTACTTTAGCTATAGAAAGTGATATTGAATTTTTATTTTTGCTTAGTCATGATACTAAGTTATCACCAAGGAAGAAAGTTCCTCCACTTGTACTTTTTCTATCATCTAAGAAACCTACCCAATCTGAATCTGTACAAGCAACTAAATTTAAATCTCTATCTATGGGATACCACAAATGATAATCCAATTTCCCCTTGATATATCTAAATATTCTCTTCACCAATTAAACATGACTATCTTTTAGATCTGACTGATATCTTGCAACCATACCTACTACATGCATGATGTCTGGCCTTTATGTTGTCAAATATAAAAGACTACCAATAATAGATCTATACAAATATTTATCTACAACAGGTGAATCTTCATTTTTGCTCATCTTATTTCCTATAAAAATTAGTGTGCCAATTGGTGCACAATCCTCAAAACCAAATTTACTCAACATTTCCTTGGCATATTTACTTTGAAATATGAACATTCCTTTATCTGACTGACATATTTGTAATCCTAAGAAAAATGACAATTCTCTAAGCACAGACATCTCAAATTATTTTTGCATATTATCATAAAATTCTTTTGTCATCTTTTCAATGTTTCCTCCAAAAATGATGTCATCAACATATACCACAACAATCAATTGATGCTCACCTTCTATTTTGATGTAGATATTATTGTCAGCAAATCCTCTCTTGAAACCTTGATCCTATAGGTACTTATCAAATCTTGCATACCAAGCTCTGGGAGCTTTTTTCAATCCATATAGTTCTTTCTTCTATCTTTATACATGGCTACTAATATTTGAGAGAATAAATCCCTCAGGTTGCTCAATGTATACCTCTTCTTCTAGATTCCTATTTAGGAAGGCAAATTTGACATCCATCTAAAACACTTTGAAATTTTTAAACACTTCATATGCAAGAAACATTATAATAGCCTCTAGCCTTGATACTGGTACAAAAGTTTCTTCAAAATATATTCCCTCAATTTGAGCATATCCTTTACATGCTAATCTTTCTTTATTCCTAGTCACTTCTCCATTTTCATTCAACTTATTTCTGTAAACCTATTTTATTCCTATCGCATTATGATATTTTGGTCTAAAAACTAATTCCTAAGTATCATTATTTTCTATCTGATTTAATTCTTCATCCATTGCCTTAACCCAATGCTTATCATGTCTAGCTTTTGAAAAAATTCTAGGCTGAATTTTGGATGACAAAGAAAAATTTACTTGCTCAGATTCAGTTACCATCATTCTTTTGGTGTGAATTCCTTCTTTTATGTCCCTGATGATGTCAATTTCATTATTATTTATTTAAACATATTTTTATGGAGTTTTGGTGTCCTTTTTCTCCTTCTCATCTTCATCTAATTCTTTAAAATCTTCCTCTTCAATGATTTCAGGAATGTCTACTAGATCACTGATTCTTTGTGTTCTATCTTCTTCTATCTTGACACTTGCACTTTCAACAATTTTATTGGTTCTTTTATTATAACATTTATAAGATTTAATTTTTAAAGAATAACTAATAAATATACCTTCATTTGCTTTGGATTCAAACTTACCAAGTTTTTCATTAGTTCTCTTTATGAAGTATCTGCTACCAAAAACTCTTGAATAATCAATTGTTTCTAGTTTGTCTTTCCATAGATCATAAGGATTCTTGTCCCTATTGACTCTCAATAATGCTCTATTTTGAATATGCACTATTGTAGCAACTGCTTCACTCCAATATTTATCTGGTATCATGGATTCATTTAGCATTGCCCTCACCATCTCCTAAACTATTTTGTTTCTTCATTTAACTACTTCATTTTGTTGTGAAGTTCTAGCTATTGAATAATGTCTTTTTATTCCATGATCTTCACAAAACTCAATAAATTTATCTAATATGAATTCTCCTCCTCAATTTTATCTTAGACACTTAATCTTCAAACTGGTTTCATTTTCAACTAATGCTTTAAATGCTTTGAACCATCTAAAAGTTTCTATTTTTTTCTTTAAAAACATTACCCAAGTCATACATGAAAAATCATCAACAAACAACATGAAATATTTCTCACCTTGAGTAATTTAAGTTCTCATAGGTCCATATAGATCAATGTTAACAAGATCTAACATCTGAGTGGTTGAGTACTTTTTTTTTAAACCACCTTTTGGCCTGCTTCCCATGTTGACAAGGTTCACAAAGCGTGTCAAATGGCTTTGTAATCTTTGGAAGATTTATGACTACTTATTTCTTGCTAACGTTGACAATATTTTCAATATTTGTGTCCCATTCTCCTGTGTCATAGCCAAATTTCTTCAATCAAACTCAAATAACATCTTTGACCTTTGATGTCTAATAACATATACAAATTATTGCCTATTCTCTGAGCATCTATAAACAACACATATAAATCTTTTCTCCTAATTTCACAACCTTCTGCATAAATCTTTAGTGTGTGCCCCTGATCACACATTTGACTTATACTCAAAATATTATGCTTAAGAAATTCTACATATAAAACATTTTTAGCTTTAGTTCTACCATTATCCAAACTTAGTTTACCTTTTTCGGTAATTTTGATAGTAGTATTATCTCTGAATTTCACTATGCCACCATTGATCTTCTTTAAGGTTATGAACTTACTCTTATCTCCTATCATGTGCCTTGAACATCCACTATCAATGAACCATGGATTTTCTTCATTTTTTGTATGCAAATTTGTCTGTATCAACATAGATTTTTTTAAGTTGTTTCTTCTACCATGAACTTGTCTGAACTTTCTTCTTGATGAATGGAACCTTGAAACTCTAGTCCTTCTTGACTAACTCAAACACACTTCTACAATATCAGGCTATGTGTCTAATGTTTTTGTACTTGTAACATATTATGGCCTCTTCTTTAAAGCCTAATAGAGGAGCAAAAGAGTTGTGACTTCTACTTGACTCTGTATGACTTTCATTCTCCTTATTTTTGAAATTATTAGCCCTTCTTTGACATTATATTTTCTTATAACCATATCCATTATAATAAAAATAGTAACCATAAAAATAGGACCTATTTTTGTATCTCTAACCTAATTTCCTTTTGTAGCTCTATTCTTTCCAACCTTCTTTGTTTGAGATGTCCTTTGTATTCTTAACTTCTTCCCTTTTTATTTCCTCTTTTGTAAGAGCTTCAGCATAGCTCTTTCCTTTTTCCTTGTCTATGAAAGTAGTGGCCTCCCCTTTCTCTTTTTCAAATTTGATACCTATCTTATCTAACATTAATCTTTGACTTTCTAATATTTTATTCAACATATTAGTGCTATTCTCAAATTTTTAATCATTGGCTACTATATCATTGATTTCTTTATTTTTTTCTCAAGATCTACTTTTAAAAAAAGAATTTCAATAACATACCTTTCACATTATTTATTTATGTTTTCAAATTATGACGTTATATCTTCTTCATTATTCTTGGCTTCTATGTGCTTGTAGATATTTAATTATTTCCTTTGAATCCTTTTCATTTTTCTCGATCTGGAGATTTAATATTTGATTCTTCTTATCAAGAGATTTTAAATATTCTAAGGCACAAATGAGTTCTCCTTCCATATTCACTTTGGATTCATCCTATTCTTCTTCTTGATCATCTATATTTTTACTTGCAGAGGCATCTCTATGTATGGCCATGAATATAATCTCTTCTTCTTCTGAATCACTGACTCCACTATCTTCAGCTGAGCTAGGATCTTTAGAATATAAAATCTTCTTCTCAAATTCCTTCTTGAATTTTCCTTTGAAATTCTTCTTCTATGTAGACTTTCCTTCCTCATTGTCACCATTACCCTTATCTGGGCACTTAGCTACAAAATTTCTAATCTTTCCACAATTAAAACATTTAAAAGGTAATTTTCTTTTATATTTACCTTGCCCTTTTTTGGCTTACAAATGAATAGAGCTCCATTGTCATCTTCATCATCACTAGAAATATCACTTGATTCTTAAATCTTAGCTTTCTCTTTCTTTGATGTCTTGAAAGTAACTTCTCTCTTTGAGGGTTTCTCTTATTCGGTCTGTATCGCATATGTCATAAGAATACCATGTAGCTCATCCATCTTTAGCTTGGATAAATTCTTCATCTCTTCAATTGCTAAAACTTTTGCATCATATCTCAATGGTAGAGATCTCAAATATTTTTGAACCATAATTGATTCTTTTAACTTTTCTCCAAGACCTTGAATCTAATTAACTATTTGATGAACCCACAAAAGATAACTTGCTATATTTTCTTCCTCTTCCATTTTCAAACTCTCAAACTGTCTTCTAAAAGTCTGAAGCTTAGCTTACTAAATCTTTCCATCACCTTTGTAAATATTCTCAAGTTTTACCCAAGTTTCATGAGCAGATTTACATTGCATAACTTCTACAAATTATAATTCACATAAACTACATAAAATAGCATTTAAATATTTAGCCTTATTTTCACTTGCCTTATTTTCTTTTAGAGTAATTACAAGTGTCTGTGGCTCTTCATGTTCCTCCACCATTGCTTACCAAATGTTGAATCTAAGGGCCATCAAATAAGTCTTTATCCTTATGCTCCAAAAATCATAATTTGTCCCATCAAACAAAGGTGCATTATTTATATAAAAACCTTCATGTGATCTATCCATCATGTTTTCCTAATCTACCTTCAAGCTATAAAACTTTTTAAAAAAGAACCTGCTCTAATACCAATTGTTAAGAATGAAATATACTGAGAGGGTGGGTGAATCAATATATTATATATCTTTTACTTAATCTGATTTCTTTTCTTTAACCATTTAATCACACATTCAAGATATGCAATAAAATTGAAACAATAATATGCATGACACGAGAGAGAGAGAGAGAGAGAGAGAGAGAGAGACTAGATTTTTATGTGGAAACCCAAAGTGGAAAAAACCATGAAGAACAATCTCAAGTATATGAATGAACACCAACTCAAATTACAAAGTTTATAAGCACCAACTTGTAGGAGCACCAACCCCTTTGCTGAGCACCAACACAAAAACTATTTATGAGTACCAACCCACAAGAACACCAACCCCTTACAAATATTTGTGAACACCAACCCCTCTTATGTATAAAACACAACTATCTTTCAATGTTGTTTACTCAATAAATGATATAACTCTACAATATATCCTAATTTATCTCATTAAAAACAAATATAAACCATGCACTCTCTTTCATATTAAAAATGGCTTATCAAGCCTTTATTTATAGCTTTCCAAATGACCTTTGGCATTCACCCTTTGTGACCCTTCAATCTTCATGGAAAATGGCACCAAACTTGTATGACCCTTTGTATCCTTACATTTGAAAATTCATATGGTGACCCTTCATAAGAAAATTTATCCTTTCCTCTTTTGTGTTTAGCTTGGTGACTTTTCATATTCCTCAAAGTATCCCTTCATATAAAAATGTGCCATACCCTCTTTTGTCTTCACATAGTGACTCTTGGAATTCCTCAAGATGACTCTTCATGAGAAAATAAGTCTCATTCCTCTTTTGTCTTTACCCTGTGACTCTTTGACTTCTTCATGGCCCCTCTTTTGACTTATATGCAACCAAAAATATATTCATTAATATTAAATAAATATTAAGACACATTAGCCAAGATATGAATATTAGAAATTATTGTCCCCCCAAAATATCAGCTATTTTTGGGACAACATTTGAATTATTTTGGTCCTACAGACCAAAATTATCTCTTCCCTTTCCAAATTTTGTCTTGGGCACTCAAATTCCTCATTTTTCAAGCTTTTCAAAAATCTACATACTGCAAACAGGGTCATTTCTACAAGTTCAACAGGCTTCACGACTTCTGCAAGTGGGTTCAATCAAAAGAATCAGTTTCTAATAATTGGTCATTTTTAGAACTGGTTCATCACCTTGGTTCAAACAAAAATTTCCATTGGCAAGCATTAGTAGCAGGTTCAAAGTTTGGTTCATCTTTTGGTTCAACGTCAAATGGTTCAAAGGCAGGTTCAATCAAGTGGTTCAATGCTTTGTTTCAACATCTAGTTCATCCACTCAGTTTCAGTGCTTTGATTCATTCTTTTTTTCAATCAAATGGTTTGTCAGTGAGTTCAAGGCTTTGTTTGAACCTTTGAACCAAAATTTGGTTCAACGAAAAGGTTCAAAGCCTTGGTTTAATAGTTAGTTCAAACACATGGTTCAAAGCCTTGGTTCAACGGAATGGTTCAAACATTTGGTTCAATGGAATGGTTCAACAGTTGGTTCATCGCCAAAGTTCAAAGAGTTTCCCAAAGAAGCCTGAAGGCCATTCAAATACTACCTAAAGGGTAGATACCCTTGTGGGAGGCTCTTCCTGACTCAAAATGGGTCATTTCTTAAGGCCTGAAAGGGCAAGTTCAATCTAGAAAAGTGCTAAACAAAAAAGCTGAAAGAAGACAAAGGAATGACGTGCCCAAAAATGTCAAATTCAACATACTGAATTAGCCATTGATCCTTTAAACATACAGACATATAGACCATAATACATTCAAAAATTTCAAAGCCAAGACTAGCAAAAAGTGGAGAACGAACATAATAGTAAACTAAATCTAGGACCTGATTCAATTAACAGGACAAGGAGGAACGATGAAGATAAGATCAGATCTCCGGGTGGACATTAAAAGTTGAAAACTTGCAATAAGCGCGACTTATTTCCTTACATTGATAAAATCAAATGGGTAAAGCACCCCTAAGTTCTAGCATTCATTTTTAACAAATTCCAATGCAAAATGATGTATTGATTGTTCCCAAGTCCTTCTCGAAGAGGCTATATAAGGGACTTTCTTATATTATAATAAGGATCTCTTTTTTGACAATTAGAATGAAACTTTGCCCAAATTAGAAGGCATTACTGAGACTTTGAGCTTAGATTGCTGATCATATTTTGTTATTAGAATAAGAAAGCAAGTGGTTTTTTAGACTTTGTGTTGTAATATCTTTGTTATTGAGGAAATTGTTCTTATGTCTTTTTCTTTAATATATCTTCTATTCCTTTAATTCAACAAGTAGAATTAGTGACAGTAGTCAAGAAGGTATCCTAAAGAGTCAACTATGGAGAGACTTTGTGCCCCCATAATTGCCTTTAGTGTGTTTTCTTTTCATTTCTGTGTAAAGGACCTTGAGGAGACTTTGTGCCCTCATTGTCCTTCGTATCTTACTCTTGAGCAATCCAGGTGAAGACTTTGTGTTGCATCTCGATTTGCTAGTTATTACATCCTTTGCTACATTTTGTTATTACTACCAGGAGTATTCTTGTGGTTTCCTAAATAGTACTTCTGAAAAAAGAGGAGTATTGTCTATCATTTCCCCTTAGTTTTTCCTTTAATCCGTGCACATCATCTCTGAAGAAAGAGAGATGGATGATTTGTCCCACCCATGAGTACTATTTTCTATTTATATATATAGCATACCTATAAAGAACCTCCCCTTAATGAGAGGAGAGATCAATGTCTTTGTGATGTGGTAAAACTACACATTTAGATGACTAATCTTCCTACTTTGGCTGATCAGACCTATTTTGTTTATCAGTACGCTAATCGACAAAATATTCAACCAACAGTTTTTGGTGAATCCGCTGGGGACATAGTAATTTTGTGCAATTTGGAACCTCAAGTTTTAGATTGAAACATCACCTGTGTCTTTCCCATTATCCATTTATAGCCTTACCATTTTCATCCATATCCATTTTCATACATCTCTATTATATTATTTGGTCTGCAAAACTAGATCTGTTGGGAAAGAAAGTGCAGTTTGAAGCCTCAAGCTTTAAGCTGAAGCAGGGCTAGTTTCTTTTCCATTTTTGTCCTATAATCTAGCAACTCCACTCAGATGTGTTATCCGTATTGTTCATAATTAAATCATGGCAGTTAGATGCCCTTGGGGTAACTCTTTTGTCCCACTCAACTTGACTCCACCTCTACATGAGCTACCACTCAGTTCAAGGAAGAATTTCCCCAAATTCTTTGGTGATGGAAGAGTCTGCCATGATGAACACATTGCAGCCTTCACCATAGCCTGTGGTGTGATAGGGGTGGAATTTGAAGACGTGGTAGTCAAGATTTTTGTGGAGACACTACAAGGTGATACACTTAAATCCAAGTTTGAAGTAAGATTCAAGCCTACAGAAGATGCATATGCCTTGCTGACCTAGCTCACACAGATGAAGAAGGAGCCCCATGAACTTATGAGGGACTTCATTTCTAGGTTCAACAAGCTGAGGCATAGGATTCCCATGATTGCCCAGTCAACATCTCAGAATCTCGTGTTTCTTCATCAACTCACAGCTTCCTAAAGTGAGATTTCTATTGAGATGGGTTAGACACATAGACCTTGAGGTTGCTCAAGACTTGGTTACTGAGCTAGAAGATGACCTTATCTTGGTAGGAAAGATAAGGAGAGATCCTAACAGAGCTAAACCCTCTTCATCTTCTGAATACTCGCCCATAGTCACCATTGATCCAATGGTAGAAAAGCTGGCAAATGAATTGTTAGCCTTGAAAAGGCAAATGGCACAAAGTATGTCTTCTGCTCTTCTATATAAAGATATATCAAGGAGGACATTCCCTAATCAGCCATATCAAGTCAAAACTGGCAAAAGTCAAGGGCAACAAAATCATCTTCTTCCTCCATAGAGGAATCTTACCTTTGAAGCACCTCCAACAAACTCGGTAGTTGGATATCTAGAAATAGAGCATGTTTCCTATTTCCAACCTGAGTTAGAGCAAGAAAATGGTGTTGATCTCTTCAGGGAGGATCTAGAAGAATCAATTGGTGACTCCCACATTGGTTTCCTAAATTACTAGGATGAATCTACAAGTGAAGGTGAAGCAATCAAAGTATCATACATAGTATTCACCCAGTCCCAGAATCAGTCAGCCCGCAGGCCGACAAAGAGAAGACAGAGGAGCTACCCCAATCATCAATTTCAATTGTTGAGCAGAGAACCCATCTTCCTTTTCAATCAAAGGATCCAATGATTACCAAATAAGTAAGTACATCAAACATCTTTGTACCTTCTACTTCAGCTTCACAAACCAATCCTTCCCCTCCTGGAAATCAACAGAATGAACTCCCATCTTCTCTTCCAAATCCATTCCAGTAATTTGACATGATTGATCATGTAAAGGAATCCAAAATTCAAATGACTGAGTTTGAATCCCTACAATTCAATCCTGAACAATTAGACATTGATGGAGAACTAGATGCGGCCCTATCTGAGACAAAATACATGGTCACCCAAACATTAGCCCCTGAAGCACAAATTTTGTCTGAGTCTTCAGGTAGGGGTAATTATTTCTTTACCATAGAGGATGTTCATGTTTCTGTAGATGAAGGTCATGTAGCTAACAATCCAAGAATTAATCCAAATAAGACTTCCAAAGAATTGGTAGGATGTAGTATAAATAAGGAAGGATCTTCTAGCTCTAATGAAGAGAAATCTGATAGGAGATCAGCTTCTTATGATGACAGCAATTCTTCCACCAATGATGAAGTTGGAACTATGTTGATATCTCCTCAAGGATATATTATTCCTTCATGTAATTTGCAAGTCAGCAACACCAACAACATAGCTGGATTTGAATCTTTGTTGCTTATATTGAAGATTGCTCAAGATGAAGAAGTCAAACTCCTTCACATCAAAGGAGATGTTAATCTGATAGTTTGTCAGGAGTTTGATATGGACAATCCAATCATATGCTAGACTGAACTAGAAGAACAACAAATTATGGTAATGGACTATGTTGTTGCAAATCAAAATCAGGCAAAGGAACCCTTCACAGGGAGAGCAAGGAGTTATGGTTTTTAGTTTAAAGACCATGTCTTACCACAGAGCAAAAAGAAGGAAAGACCAAGAGGAAGACGCAGAAAATTGGTTTCCTAGTGAAGAGCTCCATTTGCCCATCACCATTTTTGGGGACAAAATGTCTTATTGCTAGTTTACCAAGATGGCACACTATTTTCACTGTCACTCAAGAAGCAGCATCTAAAATACGTCAATTCTTGAAGTATCAGATCGTTGCATATGCATATATGTATATTTGTACAATTTTTATTTCTATTTTGTTTTGTTTGTTTCCATTTTTTAAGCCTTTCATTTCTGGGTAGCATGACTCCCTAAACCAATGGTACACATGAAGACACTAGAGATTTTGGATTCTACTCCTTTCAATTCTTTTTGAAATTGACAGAAGTTCCCCAACTGGAGCCAGCTATTGTCCCCCAAAAATATCAGCTATTTTTGGGACAACATTTAAATTATTTGGGTCCTATAGACCAAAATTATCTCTTCCCTTTCTAATTTTTGTCTTGGGCATTCAAATTCCTCATTTTTCAAGCTTTTTAGAAATCTACAGACTACAGATAGGCTCATTTCTACAAGTTCAACAGGCTTCACGACTTCTACAGGTGGGTTCAATCAAAAGAATTAGTTTCTAATAATTGGTCATTTTCAAAATTGGTTCATTGCCTTGGTTCAAATAGAAATTTCCATTGGTAAGCATCAGAAGTAGGTTCAACATTTGGTTCAATGTCAAATGGTTCAAAGGCGGGTTCAATCAAGCGGTTCAACACATTGTTTCAACATTTGGTTCATCCACTCAGTTTCAACGCTTTGATTCATTCTTTGTTTCAATCAAACAATTTGTCAGTCGGTTCAAGGCTTTGTTTGAACTGTTGAACCAAAATTTGGTTCAACATCTTGGTTCAATGAAAAGGTTCAAAGCCTTGGTTCAATGATTAGTTCAAACACATGGTTCAAAGCCTTGGTTGAACAGAATGGTTCAAACATTTGGTTCAATGGAATGGTTCAATAGTTGGCTCATCGCCAAAGTTCAAAGAGTTTCCCAAAGAAGCCTGAAGGCCATTCAAAGACTGCCTGAAGGGTAGATACCCTTGCGGGAGGCTCTTCTCGACTCAAAATGGGTCATTTCTTAAAGCCTGAAAGGGCAAGTTCAATATAAAAATGTGGCAAACAGAAAATCCAAAAGAAGACAAAGGAATGATGCACCTGAAAATGTCAAATTCAACACAGTGAATTAGCCATTGATCCTTTAAACATACAGACATATAGACCAGAATACATTCATAGATTTCAAATCCAAGACCAGTAGAAAGCAGAGAAGGAATAGAATAGTAAACTAAATCTAGGACCTGATTCAATTAAACGGACAAGGAGGAATGATGAAGATAAGATCAGATCACCAGGTTGACATTGAAAGTTGCAAACTTTCAATAAGCGTGACTTATTTTCTTGCATTGATAAAATCAAATGGGTAAAGCACCCCTAAGTTCCAGCATGCCTTCTTAATAGATTCCAATGCAAAATGATGTATTGATTGTTCCCAAGTCCTTCTTGAAGAGGCTATATAAGGGACTTTCTTCTATTATAATAAGGATCTCTTTTTTGACAATTAGAACGAAACTCTACCCAAATTGAAAGGCATTACTGAGACTTTGAGCTCAGATTGCCGATCATATTTTGTTACTAGAATAAGAAAGCAAGTGGTTTTTCAGACTTTGTGCTGTAATATCTTTGTTATTGAGGAAATTATTCTTGTCTTTTTCTTCAATATATCTTTTGTTCCTTTAATTCAACAAGCAGAATTAGTGACAGCAGTCAAGAAGGTGTCCTAAAGAGTCAACTATGGAGAGACTTTGTGCCCCCATAATTGCCTTTAGTGTGTTTTCTTTTCATTTTTGTGTAAAGGACCTTGAGGTGACTTTGTGCCCTCATTGTCCTTTGTATCTACTCTTGAGCAATCCAGGTGAAGACTTTGTGTTGCATCTCGATTTGCTAGTTATTACATACTTTGCTAAATTTTTTTGTTACTACCAAGAGTATTCTTGTGGTTTGCTATAAATACTTCTAAAAGAAGAGGAGTATTGTTTGTCATTTCCCTTGAGTTTTTCCTTTGATCCATGTGCATCATCTCTGAAGAAAGAGAGATGAATGGTTTATCCTGCCCATGAGTACTATTTTCTATATATATATATATATAGGGAACCTCCCCTTGATGAGAGGAGAGATCAGTGTCTTTCTGATGTGGTAAAACTACACATTTGGATGACTAATCTTCCTACTTTTGTTGATCATACCTATTTTGTTTATCAATATGTTGATCGACATTATATTCAACCAACAAAAATATCATTAAATGCAATGCAGGATTTATCACTAATAATGCTAGACCTTTGACATCAATGATAATATTTCCAACACTTGGAGGTTTTCCCAAATTTGATTGAAATTTTTTGTGGTCTTACACATAAAAAAACTTTTTCATCGACAATAAATTCATGAGGTGTCTTTTTTAGATCAACATAACTCTTTTGCTGATCTGAGGTAGAATTCAAGTTATGGTGTATTATGACCATATTCTCATAATATTCCAACAATAGTTATAGACCAACAATGGCCTGATTTTTTAAGCTATCCCATCCAACTAGGATTCTACATTTCTGCCCATACAATGCTTCAAAGGGAGCCATTTTTATTTTAGAATAATAATATATTTTTTAAGAAAACTCAACTAAATGTGGATAATCTTCCCACTTAGTCTATTGATCCATAACATACATGTGCAACATGTATTCAACTACTTGGTTTAATCTTTTAGTTTGACCATCCATTTTTGGGTGGTATGAAGAACTGAAATTCAACTGAGTGCCAAAAGCTACAGTCAAAGTTTGTCAGAACCCTGATGTGAATAACTTATCTCTATTAGAGATAATTACCTCTAGTATTCCATGCAACTGAACCACCTCTTTCATAAAGTGTTTAATAAAAAAAAACATCATCATCAGCTAAGTTCCCAATAATAAAGTGAACAACCTTGGGTAAATTTGTCAATTGCCACTAAGATAGTGTCATGTTGGTTACCAGATTTAGAAAACCCAGTAATGAAATCAAGTGAAATCACTACCCATTTATCTTTTGGTATGTTATGTGGGTATATCAAACCCTTAGGATGGTAGTGTTTAGCCTTTACATATTAACATTCTAAACACCTTGCTGTAAAGTTAGCTACATCACATTTTAGACTAAGCCAAAAGTAAATATTTTTTAACTCATGGGTGATTTTTGTGACCCTTGGATGGGTAAAATGAGGTTTTATATGAACTTATTATGGTATGACATTACAACTTCCACCAATTCAGGTACAAATATTCTATTTAAATGCCTTATAAGGCCATCTTCCTCAATAGAAAAAATAAAAAACTATTTTGCTTAAGTCTCATTAGCTAATCCTGCACTTCTTAGAATTATTTATCAGTAAGCTATTATTTTAGGATAATACTAATAAAATTTCATTGAAAAATATATAAGGAAATAATATATGTATGTCTATTGAGTGCATCATCCTAAGAGGATCCTCCTATAACAAATTAATGAAAATGCATGAAATAATAAATTTATATAATTAGCAGAAGCACCAAAAGGATTATATTGATCAAAGGCCACTTACAAGGGCAACTTCCTTTGAGAAAGCTCAATACAATAAATTCATGGATGCTTTAATTGACCTCAACACTTACTTAAATACTAAGTCTAATATAAAAAACTAATACTTTCCATGAATGTGAGATAAAACAAAATGCTCATGGGATAACTTAAAAAACATATGCATCCATAGCAAATAATATACTAATAAATTAAAAAGAAGGGGTAACATGGGTTTCTAACATCCCCTCCCTCTTACAAAAATCTTTGTCATCAAAGCTTCAGATGTGAGAATTGGTGTTGAATTTGAAATAGTGGTTCCCATGTTGCATCCTCTAGTTACATTCCATACCACTAAATTAATACCTCTATGATAGAGTGGGAGTGAAGTTGGTGTTGGGGATCAACCAACAAGGATTACACTTGTGAAAGCAATAAACGCGGAAATAAATCAAATAGATAAGTAACTAGAATGATAAATAGCACATAACAAGAGATACAAGAAAACACCCTGAAAACTTGTATTAAAACTCTTTACAAAAGGAATACAATTGAAGAAACTTCTTTCTTCCACACCTCTCTTAGATGCACAAGATCTCTCTCTAGATCTCTATTCCTTAAGAGCTCTCTCTCTCAAGTACAATAAATTTCAACAACCTAGATTGATACAACTCTGTACTATCCTTCAAACATTCACAATGTTCTACTCATACAATTCAACACACTAATCTAAGAAGATCTTTCCTACATATAGAATTAGAAAACTTGAGCATGCACTTACAACAAACAGTTAAGCCTCTTGAACAATGGCTCTAAAAACAATCTTGCTAATAATAGAAACGTGAACTTAAGACTAAGACTTAAACTCATCATGCAAACACTCACTTCTGTCCTCGAAAATAGTTTCCTGGACGCACAAGTAACCGACGCCAGTTCTTGCCTGTTTGCATGTGACCGTCGTCGGCCGATCCTCTTCCGATGCCAGCGTTCCTCTAACTGCTCCTGACCGACGTTGGTCACTCCTGACCGATGCCGGTGACTGTGTAAACCTGAGTTTTAGTGTGCTCCTTAGTGAAGCTTTTAGCTCTACACCCTAACAATCTCCCACTTGGAGATAAACAGCTGCACCAGTACCTGTATAGCAACATCTTCTAGCTCCTCCATCTTTAACTCAATCATGAAGACCAACAAAAGTTGAATGAAGATTCAGCTTCTCCTTTGTAACCGGCTTGGTTAACATATCATCAGGATTCCTATCTGTATGGATTTTCTCCAGCTTCAACTCACCATCTTCCAATACCTGCCGTATGAAGTGGTACCTTAGCTGTATGTGCTTGGTTCTTAAGTGAAAGGCTGAATTCTTAGCCAAATAGATTGCACTCTGACTATCACTATACAATCTGCAACTCCCATGCTCCCTTCCAAGATCTTCCATGAACCGTGTCATCCATATCATCTCTTTGCTAGCTTCTGTGGCTGCAATATACTCTGCTTCTATAGTTGACAAGGCAAAAACCTTCTGCAACTTTGATATCCAGCTAACCGCCATTCCACCTACAGTAAAAACATAACCTGTGGTGCTCCTCCTGCCATCCAAATCACCTGCCATATCTAAATCTACATAACCATGTAGAGAAGTATCTAAACCTCCATAGCACAAGTGTCTACTGCTGGTTCCTCTCAAATATCTAAGGATCCACTGAACTGCTTTCCAGTGTTCCTTCCCTGGATTGGCCATATACTTACTTACAACTCCGACTGCTTGGGCAATATCTGGTCTAGTACACACCATTGCATACATCAAACTTCCTACCGTGGAAGAATATGGAACCTTACTCATGTACTCTACCTCATCATGTGAATTAGGACATTGTTCTTTACTCAACTTAAAATGTCCAGCCAAAGGTGTGCTTACCAGTTTAGCATCCTGCATATTGAACCGTTTCAACACCTTGTCCACATAATCCTCTTGAGACAATATCAACCTATGATTTTTCCTGTCTCTCTTAATGCTCATGCCAAGGATTTTCTTTGCTGCTCCCAAATCCTTCATAGCAAACGTTTGAGCTAATTTCACCTTAAGCTCAGAGATATCCTGCATGTGTGATCCTGCAACCAGCATATCATCTACATACAACAATAGAATAATATATCTACCATTATCAAATCTCTTAAAATATACACAATGGTCAGATTGACACTTACTGTAGCCATGCTCAGTCATAAACCTGTCAAATTTTAAATACCACTGTCTAGGAGCTTGCTTGAGGTCATACAAGCTTTTCTTCAATCTACACACTAACTTCTCCTTACCCTTGACCTCAAATCCTTCTAGATGTTCCATGTATATTTCCTCATCCAAATCTCCATGAAGAAACGATGTCTTAACATCTAGCTTCTCAAGATGCAAATCCTCAAAAGCAACCAAAGACAATACAACTCTTATAGAAGTCATCTTAACAACAGGAGAAAAAATCTCACCAAAGTCAATACCTAGCTTTTGTGCAAATCCTTTCACTACCAATCTGGCCTTATATCTCATCTGTCCATCCTCACCTTCCTTCAACCTGTAGGTCCATCTGTTCTTCAGTGTTCTCTTACCAGCTGGAAATTCAACCAAATCCCATGTTTGGTTCTCTCTCAAGGACTCCATCTCCTCAACCATGCCACGCTCCCACTGACTCTTGGACTCCACCTATAATGCTTCTTCAAAACTCTTTGGTTCTCCACCATCAGTTAGTAACAAATAGTATAAAGAAAGAGAATATCTAATTGGAGGCTTACTTACCCTTTCTGACCTCCTGATGGGTGTCTTAGACTCATTCTCAACACGCTGTCCACCCAAATTCTCTGACAGTGACCGACCTCAGCCACCTGTAGACCTGTTACTGGCCGACGCCGGTTCTTCCTGGCTGACATCGGTGCCTGTCCTGTCAACGTCGGTCTCTGTATGACCGACATCAGTTTCTGTACTGCCGACATCGGTTCCTACCCTGCCGACATCGGTCTCTGTGTTTTCTTGCAAGTGATTATTTCTTTTTCCCGCGAGCTCATTTTGGACCATTACTTCATCCAATTCTCCATTGCTCTACCCAAATTGATTCAGCTTCCTCATCTGATCACTATACATCACTCTTTCATTGAAAACAACATCACGGCTCCTAATTACCTTGTTAGTTCGTAGATTCCAAAATCTGAAACCAAAATCATTTGAGCCATAGCCAATAAATGTGCACCTCATAGACTTAGCATCAAGCTTCTTTCTATTTTCCTTATCTATGTGCACAAAGGCTTCACAACCAAAAACTTTGAGATATGAGAGATCTACCTTTTTACCTGTCCATG
This sequence comes from Torreya grandis, assembly GCA_037957365.1. Taxonomy (NCBI): domain Eukaryota; kingdom Viridiplantae; phylum Streptophyta; class Pinopsida; order Cupressales; family Taxaceae; genus Torreya; species Torreya grandis. Next base: position 110,442 of record JARHVA010010109.1, read on the forward strand.
CCTCTTCTGGAATTCCACCATCTAGAGCTATAGAGGGTCCTCTGTTAATCAGGTACACTATGTTGTCAACAGCTTCTGCCCAAAACTCTAAGGGCAACCCAGCATGCAATCTCATACATCTTACACGCTCCATGATTGTTCTATTCATCCTTTCAGCAATACCATTCTACTAAGGTGTCCTTGGAACCATCCTTTGCCTATGGATTCCATGTGTATAACAATACCAGTTGAACTTAAGACTGCAGAACTCACCGCCATTGTTAGATCTCAGGCACTTCAATCTTTTGCCTATTTCATTCTCAACCATAGCTTTCCAAATATTAAAAGTCTCAAATACATCAAATTTATTTTTAATACAGTAGATCCATACCTTTCTTGTAGCATCATCTATGAACGTAACATAGTACCGTGATCCTCCAATAGAGGCTACCTGAGCCGGTCCCCACACGTCTATGTGAACAAGCTGCAACTTATGCCTTTTCTTAGTAGACCCACTCTTGAGAAAACTAACCCTTTTCTATTTTCCAAATACACAATGCTCACAAAATTCTAGATCCATACTTTTCAAATCTGAAAGCTTACCTTTAAACTTAAGAATTGACATCCCCTTCTCACTCATGTGGCCAAGCCTTGAGTGCCACAATTTAGCATCCACATCTAAAGTAGATAATACAGAAGGAGATTTTTTAGTAACACAATTACACAAATTAAGAGTACCTTCTCTCTTACCTCTGGCCATAATAAGTGCACCCTTGGTCACCTTCCAAGATTCTGCTTTGAGAGTTACTGTACAACCCTCATCCCCTAACTTTCCTGTAGAAATCAAATTTCTCTTCAAGCTAGGAACATGCATCACATCTCTCAACACCCATGTGTTGCCATTCTACATCTTTAGCTGCACTTTACCTTTGCCAATAATCTTACAAGGCTCATCATCCCCTAAGTACACTATTCCAAAATCTCCATGGATATAGTCACTGAAATATTCTCTGTTAGGGGTAGCATGGAAAGATGCACCAGAATCTAATACCCAAGATTCTATATTATTATGCAAAGAGAAAATTAGAGCATCTTGTGCAATACCTGCAACCTTTGCCTCTTCCTTTCCTTCGTGCTGATTGTCTTCCTTAGGCTTTGACCAGCAATCTCTGCTTATGTGCCCCAACTTTCCACAGTTCCAGCATTGTGGCCTTCTACCATTTCTGGATTTGGATCTACCTCTTCCCTTAGACTTAGATCTTGATCTCCTCTTGCTACTTTCTTTTTTCCTTCCCCTACTCTCGAGATTTAAAGCATTCCCAGATGTCTCTTCTGTGTTTTTCCTGCGAATTTCCTCATTCAAGATAACACTAACAACATCCTCTACTTTTAAAATATTCGAAGTAGAAGCAGTATTAAAAACTGCCATTACCAAGCCATGCCAGCTTTCAGGCAAAGAACATAACATTAAAAGAGCTTTTATTTCATCATCAAATACAATATTGACTGAACTTAATTGATTAACAATTCCATGGAAATCATTCAGGTGATTAGATACAGATCCACCTTCTTGCATATGCAAATTAAATAATTGCTTCATAAGATATACCTTATTAGAAGCTGAGGGTTTTTTCATACAAATTTGCTAACGTAGTCATTAACTCTACTGTTGTTTTTGCCTGTGATAAATTAGATATCACAGTGGATGCTAGACTCAGTCTTATAGACCCCAGAGCCTTTCTGTCAAGAACTTCCCATTCTTCATCCTCCATGTCCTTGGGCTTCTTTGCAATCCCACCTAACGGTAAGTAAAGATCTTTCTGATACAGATAGTCCTCTATCTGCATTCTCCAATGTTGATAGTTCTTGCCATTAAACTTTTCCATTCTCAATTTACTTTCTTCTGCCATTGCTTCTCCCACTCAAACAGAAATCCCTATAGAAACCCCTGTGAGCAACCTATAATCCAAACACACTACACAGATCTGAACCACCTGTTAGTGAACCGAGCTCTGATACCACTTGTTGGGGATCAACCAACAAGGATTACACTTGTGAAAGCAATAAACGCAAAAATAAATCAGATAGATAAGTAACTAGAATGATAAATAGCAAATAATAAGAGATACAAGAAAACACCCTGAAAACTTGTATTAAAACTCTTTACAAAAGGAATACAATTGAAGAAACTTCTTTCTTACACACCTCTCTCAGATGCACAAGATCTCTCTCTAGATCTCTATTCCTTAAGATCTCTCTCTCAAGTACAATCAATTCCAACAACCTGGATTGATACAACTTTGTATTGTCCTTCAAACATTCACAATGTTCTACTCATACAATTCAACACACTAAGCTAAGAAGATCTTTCCTACATATAGAATTAGGAAACTTGAGCATGCACTTACAACAAATAGTTAAGCCTCTTGAATAAGGGCTCTAAAAACAATCTTGCTAATAATAGAAATGTGAACTTAAGACTAAGACTTAAACTCATCATGCAAACACTCGCTTCTGTCCTCGAAAATAGCTTCCTGGACGCATAGGTAACCGACGCCGGTTCCTGCCTATTTGCCTGTGACCATCGCCGGCTGATCCTCTGCCAACGCCGGCATTCCTCTAACTGCTCCTGACTGACGTCGGTCGCTCCTGACCGACGCCGGTGACTGTGTAAACCCAAAACTGTTTTAGTGTGCTCCTTGGTGAAGCTTTTAGCTCCACACCCTAACAGTTGGTGTGTGTACTTGTCTAGGATTGATTATAGATCAAGAAGGATGGATCCTTCATTATCAAGTTTTGGTGAAATAATTTGCACTCTGATGTTTGTGCTTAAAATTTTCTTTAGACAAGAGACATGAAATACTAGGTGAACTCAGGAAGAGGTGGGAGCTCCAATTTATAAGCAGCTGACCCAATATTCTAGAGAACCTTATATGTCCCATAGAACTTGGGAGCTATCTTATGATGCCCTTTGAGTTTTAGAGAGGATTACTTGTATGGATGCAAGTGAAGAAAAACCATATCACCTACTCATAAAGTACACTCAAAATGATGTTGATCGATCTGTTATTTCATTCTATTTTATGCCATATGAAGATTATCTCATAGGGTACTGAGGATCTAATCTTGAGTTTAGAGAAGCATGTCAACCACTTGAACTGGTGAACTATTAGGGGTATAAAATAGGATTAGTGGTGGTGCTTGACCATAGACTACTTCATATGGATTCATTTTAGTTAAAGTGTGTTAGGAGGTATTATAACACCATTCAGTGAGAGGGAACCACTTTGCCCACTAATGCTTTTGTTCTAAGGTGAAGTAATGAAGGAAAGTTTCCAAGAATTTATTGACAATTTTAGTCTAGCCATCTATCTATGGATGATACCTATAACTCATCTTCAGTTAGGTGTCAATCCATCAAAATATTTCTATCCAAAAATGGCTAGTGAAGGTTACATTATGATTTGAGACAATAGAAGATGGAATGCCATGAAGATGGAAAATTTGGTCTAAGATAATTTGTGTGATTATGAAGGTGGTATAGGGATGGTTGAGGGCACAAAAATGATTATATTTAGAGGTGATCAACCATAACCAAGATCACTATCTTTCCTCTAGATTTAGGGAGCCCCTTAATGAAATGCATAGAAATATCTATCCAAATCTTGGTAGGGATGGGTAAGGGTTCAAGTAACCCAAGAATGAGTGTTGTTTCACCTTTGTTGCATTGGAAAGTATCACATTCAACCACCATATATTGAATTGCCTTTTTCATTCCCTTATAAAATAAGTTACATCATCCCCATTCATAAGTTTTGAGAAATCCTAAGTGCCCTATGGATGGAGAAGCATGGAGCTCATAGAATATATCCTGCTAAAGATCTATGCTTTGGGGAAGCACTAGATAACCCTTATATCATAAAGAAGCACAATCCCAAGAATAATGTGGTATAATAGAGGGGTTAGTGGCTAACTATTGAAAATTTTGAGATAATGAGGAGTTATTAACATACCCTTAATGTATAACATTTAACCAATTTAGATGGGCATGGAAATAGCTGAAAGGGAAGCATGGTCTATAAAATTGTGAGATAGAGCATCAATTCTTACCCTTCTTATAAGTGATCTCATATTCATAACCCATGAGTTTTTTGACCCATTTATGTTGTGATGGGGTGGAGACCCATTGTTCCAATAAATATTTTAGACTCTGGTGATTAGTTTTAATGCAAAAATGATTCCCTAATAGGTATGGTTACCATTTATGTACTGCATGTAAAATGACCATCATTTCCTTCTCATAAGTAGAGAGTACTAAATTATTTCCAAAAAGGGCTTTTCTGGTGAATGTAATAGAGTATCCTTCTTGAAGTAAAAAAACACCAAGTCCATTATTGTAAGCATCACTCATGATCATGAAGGTCTTGGCAAAATATAGCATAGCTATAATAGGTATAATACACATAGCTTATTTTAATTATTGAAATGCATACTCAATAGCTTCTGTCCATGTAAAATCATCCTTTTTTAGCATAGTTATCAATAGAGTAGCAATCTTCCCATAGAACTTAATAAACTTGCAATAGTATCCAGTCAGCCCCAAAAAACTATGGAGGCACTTGACTATTTGAGGATGAGATCAATTTTTCATAACAACTATTTTTTTAGGATCCACCTGAACCCCTTGGGCTAAAAAAATATGCCCAAGATACTCCACTTCATCCTAACCAAAAGCACATTTGGATTTTTTTGCACAGAGATTATGATCAAATAGAAGTTGAAGTGTGAGCTTCCAATGTTAGAGATGCTCAGACCATGTTTTACTGTAGATGAGGATATCATCAAAGAACACCATAATGAATTTTCATAGATATGGCCAAAATATTTTATTCATCAATGCCTATAATTTTGAAGCAACATTAGTGAGGCCAAAAGGCATGACCATAAACTCATAGTGGCCATCATGCATGCAAAAATATATCTTAGGGATATCATTTTCATAAATTTTTATCTGGTGATATCCAAAATGGAGATCCAACTTGGAGAAAAAATGAGTGCCATGAAGCTCATCAATAATAGATATTAGGAACTTATCCTTGATTGTGATGTGAAAAAGTGTGCAAAATTCAATACAGATGCACCATAACCCATATTTTTTCCAAATAAGCAGAACTGGGGAAGAATATGGGCTAGTACTGGGGTGAATAATGCCTTGCTTTAGTAAGTCTCGAATGAGCATCTTGATCTCAGTATTTTAATAAAATAGGTAGTAGTAGGGCCTGATGTTGGGAGGAATGCTTCTAGGAAGGAGCTAAATACGGTGGTCCTCTAGCCATGAAGGTGGAAATCCCACTAGTTCGTAAAAGACACATATATACTTATGCATAATGGTTTGTAGATTAGAAGGAGAAATGGAGACCTTTGATGGTTTCATTTAAATGGAATGGAGCTAGGAAATGACATCATGTGAATTATTCTTAAGAATATCTTCCATGAAATATGAACTTATGATGATGAGAGACCCCGAGTGTAATCCTTTCAATGTGTGCCTTTTCCCATTGTCTAAAAATTGCATCCAAATTTCACAAAAATCCCATAAAATGAGTCCAAGTTTGCATAATCATTAGGCTCCCAAAACAACATCACATCCACCTAAGGGCAAGGCACACATATTGGAGCACAAGTTATAATATCTAATAGAGATACACACATTATGACACTTCCTTTTGCAAAGTAATGTGCCCCCATTGGCAATAATGACTTCAAATTTAAAGTAAGGATGGATAAAATAATCAACCTATTTGGTGATCTGAGGGTCAATGAAGTTATAAGTGCTACCATAATTAAAGAGTATTATGATAGGGATCTTCTTGAAGTAACCTTTGACCTGCATGGTTTATGGCGTGGTGACTCTTAAAAATGCATGGAGAGATATCTTTGATTAGTCTTCCTAAGAAGTATGTTCCATAATCAATTAAGCTTCTTCCAAATCATTTGATGTGTCCTAATCATCTTCCCAAATTTTATTTTCAAGTGGAGAGTCCACATCTAGTAGGTGGAGATTTTGCTCAACACATTGATGTCCTTGAGTTAATTTGTCATCACAAGTATAATAGAGTCATTTTTCTCTATGCAATTGCATCTCTACATTAGTCAAATGCTTGATAGGAGTGGTGTTGGGGGTAGACATTATTTGAGATCATTATGGAGTTGTATTTTTGAATGGAGCAAAATTGGATTTGAATCACTACTGAGATGTGATCTTGTCCTCTGCCAACTTAGACAACCCTAGGTCTTCCATTATCATGTTGGGCCTAAATATTTTGACCTTAGATCAAATATCATCCTTCAGTCCACTAAAAAATTAAATCTTAAAGAATTCATTAAATAATCCCTCTATGTGATTGGTCAATTTTTCAAATTATGTTTGATATTCTCTTGCAATTCCTATTTGGCAAAGTTTGGTGAGTTCTCTAGTAAAGTCATAAAAAGCACTAGGGCCAAACTATTGAAAAATGAGGCTGTAAAAATTGGTCCATATTGGCTCATCATGAACCTTGATATACTAATGATATCATTGAAGGTCTTCATGTTCCAAGTTAAAGGATGTAAGGGGGAATTTATTGGTATCGAAAGTATTGTGCAGACTAAAATATTGTCCTACTCAATAGATCCATTCAGTCAAAATATGCACTCTTAAATCGATAAAAATCAAGTTTCATCCCATTAAAATTAATAGAAGAAGAAAACCTAGTGTTTGAAGAGGATTCTAGATGTTGTCTATTATTCAAGGCAATATTTTGAAGATTGAGGCTAATAATGTTTTCATCAAGATCTCTGAATTGGGTCTTGATGGTGGCAATTTTATCCTCCATGCTTTTTTCTCTTGTTCAAGTTACTGCCATGACTAGAAAAACTAGAGTTAAGACACATTTAGTAAGGAATTTTGTTAATTTGGGAAAAATCTGAAGGGGTAAAGGTATTTTTACTAAATTTATTACATAGTGGGAGTATGATTGATGAAGGCAAGGGCAATTTCAGAAGTGAAAATAGAAAAACTCAAAAAATTGTCAAAGAGGGAAAAAATCATAAAAGGGAGATGAACACTGTGGAAACTTTTTGAGGCAAATAGACAAATAAAAGTTATAGAAAACCCCAAAAAAAGGTAAAATTAAGATTTACAAAATTTAGGAGTGGAATCAAGATATGGGACCTCAAGGAAGAAAATATGGAGAATGGAATTTTAGATGTTTAAAAAAAAAATGAGGATAAATGGGGCTATAGATGGAGAGATATGGTAAAAAATTGATTTTTTTTGTTTCTAGTTTCTATTTTCTATCAAATGTCTAGCCATAAATCATCTAAGAGTATTTTGATACTCTGTTGATAGTTTTCTTAAATTGATAGGATGAGAATTTTTTGGTTTCTAGTTTCTTTCAACTATTTGAATGCAAGTCCTCTAAGAGTCTTGATACTCTATTGATTGATTTTTTTATAGTCTATTGGAAATATTCTAAAACTAATAAAAATAGGCCCCAAGTTTCAATGGTTGCTTAAGGTTTTAAATATATCTCTCTAACCACCAATGCCATCTAAGCAAGTTTTACTTTCTAGAAAAATTTTGGCCATGGATTTACCCCTAAGTGACAACTCTTGGTTTTTTCATGGGTGGAAACTACTCAATAAAGAAGGGGTCATTGCCCATTTCATTGGTAGGTCCTCTCAATGGGATAAAAACTTTGGGGTTCCTATGGTACTCCACATAATGAGTTTAAGGTTTTTCACTCAAGCATTTCCCATAGTTATGCAAACATGGTTTAACCCTAATCCAAAATAGATTAAAGTAATACAAAAAATACTTAAATGAATTATACATTAGAATAGAGTTAAGACTTTCTAAGAAAAATACTTAAATGAATTATTTTATAGAACAAATTTTAGACTTTTTGAAAAAAAAATTGACCTTAGAAAGTGTTCTGATACCATATGAGAGGATCCTCCTGCAATAAATTAATGAAAATGCATGAAATAATAGATTTATATAGTTAGTGATTTAAATTTTTTGGTAATATTGGAGTCTTATTCATAATTTAAGCTAAGGGTCTACAATAATAAATCAATAAATAATATTGCAATAATTACAATACTAATTTGTATAATTTATGTGTCTTTTAAACCTTTCTAAAAATAGTAATAAATAAGAAGAAATCTTAGCTTAAAATAAGATTGAGATGATTGAGAAAGAGGTTGAAACTAGTTGTGTAGGACTGAGATAATGTCACAAATCAAAATTTGACATTCATTCAATGAAAGGATATGAGCACCAAAAATAGGTTACTTCAGGGTCTGGTTTTGTAGTCCACTCCTGCCACTATTGTCCAAACTGGTCATAGAGATATATTTTTTGGGGTTTTATTTATTTTCCCTGTATGAGTATACCTATGAAATATTAAGGGTTAAATGTTGATGGAGATCCTTATAGATATGATTTAATATTTAAACCCTATACTTTCATTATGCTTGAATAAAACTTGAGAAAGAGGGGGATTAGTGTGTGTAAGATGCCCTGAATGTGTGATCCACACCCCTTGTGTGGCCATGCTACCTATATACCAATACTTTCAAGAGGGATCAAGACATATGTTTTTCTCCCACCTAAATGTGCTTTGTGTAATAGTGTTATGCAAATACAAAAATGCCAAATTGAGAGTGCTTGAGGTGGTTAGGGACTGGTATGAGAGTTTGAATGTGCTTACAGCTATGTTGGGTGACTATATGCAGACAATAGGGCAATTTTCCTTAGTAGTTTTCTTGTATTCTTTCTTGCTTTGTAATATTTTTCACCTCCCTTTATAAATGAGCTTTGGATGGACTTTTATAAGGAACTGTTAGTCATGGATTAGATGTATTCATACTAGGCCAACATGATGAAGGATAGGAATCAAATAAAAATATTCATTTGGGCTCAAAATGCAATTAGACAAAAGCACCAAAAATGGGAAACCCTAGGGCTTGACACTATAGTCCAAGTATGGCACTCCTATCCTATAGGCTCGAGACTTGGGTGATAGAATTGGCCTAGGAAATAGAGTCTAGTTGATCTAGAATGATTGTCTATAAGGCTATGGATGATTGGGAATAAGCAAAAAGGTACATAAGAGGGTAATAAGAGAATAAAAATAATATATATGTCTAGGATGTCACAAACCACACTCAAACTACCAATTTAAACATTTTATATGACTACATTTACCCCCCCCCCTTATTCTAGTGATATAGAAAAGTGCAATACTAGGATAAAGGAAAAGTAGAAAGTGTACCTAAACTTACCTATAAGGGCAAAACCCATGAAAATATGTGATGTTGAGTGTGCATAGAGAAAGCACATTGTGAAGTGCAAATCTATTGTTATGTTGAATGATGTTAAGTGATGTTGGGTATGTGTTGTACCAAAAGTAATTTCACAAATGGAACTAAGTGCTCAATTCTTCGAGGGTGATTTAAGAATGCAAAAGGTGGCCCTTTGGATCCATCATCACCCACTAAGTGAAGTTATGTGATCCTTCATGTATTGATCAATTTTTGGACTATGTTCCCAATCCTTTTTAGTAGATTGCTCAAGATTACAAAGGCTAGCTAGTCCTTTGGATCCATCATTACCCATGAAGTATGGAACTATGAACTGATATTGGTATACATGTGTGTTGTATAAGATGTCTCTTAAATCCCATGATTGCTCTAAAATCTAATAATATGGTGTGGATATCCAAATGTGTGCTAAAAACTAAGCCAATCTTAGCCACTTCGAGAGGTGGATATTAGGCTTGTATGAAATCCACTCAAATACTGGGAACTAGACTTATATAAAAGCCACCCAAGAATTATGTCAACCACCTACAAATGGAATAAGGAACACAACTACTGAGAATACTTGGGTAATGCAATGAACTAGAAAGAAGAGAAGGAAAATGTGCCATGTACATTACCCCCAATCATTGATGTATATAACATGGATTTTGATCTAGAAGTTGTACCAACTACCCAATCTAAAACTCTAAGTGAGATCCATCATGCCATGCATGATGCCCTCTATATCTATATTCTTTAAGAAAATCTATACTAAAACTACCCAATCTGAATTAAACTATAGCTGACAAAACTATAATTGAACTTATCTTTCTACCTGTTTCTATAAAATCTTGGTTTTTTGCTATTTGGATAGGAGTGCTAATAATAGGATACCAAACTGTCTGACACTATAGTACAAGTATGGCACTCTTGTCCTTTTTTATATCTGATCACTATTTTATGTTTGTCACTATTTTATTGGTCTACTCTACCTAGTTTGGGTTGTGATTATTGATTTGAGTGTTCTAAAAATTGGTTTTTGATCAATAGAAGGCTTTGATCTCTATGACAAAACCCCTTTTTGTTACCCCTTCTTCTAATGGTAGGAATGAAGACCTTGAAATGACTTCCCTCATAATAAATATCCCTACAAGTGTGTTATACTATGAAATACATGATATAGAGATCATAATCAAAAATATGTCTCAAGATATAGCATAGTTTATATTGGTTATTATTAGATCAATAGGGGTATGCCTAGATAGATGTCAAAATATAATAGCATGTGCAATATACTAAATTAAAGATGGAAATGTTAGTTTTTAGTTATCAAGGAGGCATGGAGCATGATGTCCATCATGGCATCAAAAAACTTAAGATAATTCAAGATGTGAATCATGGAATTGCAAACAATTAAAAAGAAAATAAATAAATAAGCACACAAGGAAAGAAGAAAGAAGCATACAAAAGTGGCCAAGGGGCCAAGAAAATGAGGGACATGGTAAAATGTCACTCAAACTAGGAAATCAAGCATACAAGGCATGTTCAAATTCCACATACACATATAATTGAAAACAAACAAGGTTAGCATGATGGATATAAGCACATTTAGGAGTATAAGCAAAAGATATTGACAAATTTCCTAAGTCACACATAAGAGACAAAATAAGAGCTAATAAATTCAATCACATCCAACTACTAAAATCAATAAAGGAAGGAATGTAAAAGTTATAAATTACAATCGTATCTAACTAATCAAAGTGAGAAGTGAAAGTGTGTAAGACATGTGGTACAAGACTAAGTAGATGTTAATAAATACACAAGTGTTATATACTAGTGAGTGTCAATAGATTAATCTATGTAATCTAGTAAGTAATGTACATCAACCTAATAATTAAAGTATGTGGTGTAGTAATGACATAACCTAGATGGTGTAGTCATGTAGAAGATGGCCCCGATGGGTAGATGTGTTGATGTATATCTCAAATGTAGAAGTAGGATGCCCCCTCAATGGGTAGAGTGAAGTAATCAAAGATCTAGGTCTAACTACACATAATCAAAAAAGATCAATTAAAGCATGGTAATATAGATAAATTGACAAACAATAGCATAGAATAATAAAATGTAAGTTTATCATGAGAGTAAAAAATGTAAAGCATGGATGATGTATATAGTTGAAATGTTTATGGTATTTTTTCAATATTTGAATGTTTTTGTATTGTTTTTGGTAGTTTTAAATTTTATATTGTTTTTGGTATTTTTTTATAAATAAGTTGTGTAAAATCAATCATAAGGAGACTATGTACAAGTAATTGGGAAGGAGTTATATACAAGTAATTGAGAAGAAATGATACTAACTAATGAGTCTCATAATAGACTCCCTATCATGGTATTTGGTATCGAGGAGAGGGATCATGCATGATCATGAATCATGATGCAAGGACAAAGACTATGACTCTAAAAGTTGTGTATGCTATAAATGCTTTGAAATCTATGTAGTGGAAATTGACTATGGGGTCCCCTTGTAACTATGAGAAGTGGATGCAACTATGGAGATTTTAGGGACCCATCTAGTGGTAAAAGAAGCTCTCTAAATATGTGATCTATGTGTAGAGTCATGAGACCTCAATGATACTGCCCTGGGTATGAACACTATAGCTAGAAACTATCTAGAGTTCTAAAACTATCACTGATGTAGTGGTTTCTCTAAAAGAGGCCTCTATGGAAGTATATGAACTCTTTGTGCTAGAGAGGGAGGCCTTGAATGTGTCTAAATATCAATTGGAGGAAGAACTATAACTGATGGAGGAGATAAAATTGGTGACTACAAAATAGGAGATGGAATTAAAGTGGGGAGTGATAACTCATACAAAACTCTACCAACTATAACAACCTGGTTAACGTGAATGAATTACATGCATCTATGAACTATAGAATGTACTACTCAAAGTTTTTATATCCATGCTCAACCAAGCAATATGTCGAAGACTCCTACACTAAGAAGAATAGTGAATGGTATGGCCACATGTGTTGGACCAACCTATAGAAGAAGTGTAATCTCACTCAATGAACTCTATATATGTCCATTTAATCCACTGATAACCATGTCCACCAGAGTGATATCCTATTCTGAATATCCTAAATGTTATAGTAATGTAATGTGCACATGTTTACACTAGATCCATTGTCTATGAAAATACTATGAATCAGATGATGATTAATGTAGGCTCTGATAAAGAGTGCATGGTAATCTGAATCATCCTCAACTATCTCCTACTCTAAAAAGGAGATCAAAGGTCTATCTACAACTCTAGAATTATACACACCAATCATGTTGCTCAAAGGGTATGACTCTAATAAAGGTGCATGATATGTAGATGGTGGAGGATGTGCATGATATGCATGGTAAACATCTAATGTGTCCCTTGTCTCTTGTTTATAATTTTGTGGGATTGGATCTAAGGAATTTTTCAAAGCCTTGTCTTGTGTTTGCTTTGCTTGTGGAGGCTCAACTAGAGTTCCAATGTTAATAAGGTTTCCATCTAACAAGTCTTGTATCTTATGTTTCAAATTGATGCACCTATTTGTTGTGTGGCCTAGTGCCCTATGAAAATCACAAAATGCATTTTGATCATATCCCTATGGAAGAGGTTTTATTGGATCAACTTCTTGAATAGGAGTGAGAGATATAGTACTATATTCCAAAAGCTACTATAAAACTCTAGCTAGAGATACTGGTAGATTGGTGAAGATTCATCGAGGAGGTGATGATAAAACCACTCATTGAGGGGGATCTAAAGTTACATTAACTATACGTTGATTTTGGATTGTGCTATCATTAAAATTTACATTGTATGGGACTTTTATTGTTACTCTTATTTATTGTTTTTGATATGCTTGTGTACTTGAGTTTGCCCACTGAAATGAGTTTGGATTCCCTTCCCTTTAGTGTATGACATAACTCAACGAAATAAGAGAACCTTTTGAACATTATTGACTCATGCAAAGCTAGAAGAAGACTATGTTTGAAGAGATTTTGTAATTCTTGATCAGTCATGGGGCTAGTCATTTTATCCAAGATAGTCTAATATCTAAGAACATAATTTGTAATATGCTCATTTAACTTTTATTTCTATTGTGCAATTTGGGAATAAAAAACCTAGTCACCTATGTTAATGTTGAAATGAGATAGGAACATGTCAACAAAAGGATTGAATGCATTGACCGACTAATTCAGTAGAGTATAGAACCATTGTAAATCATAATCCTTTAAACTCCATAGAAATGTCTTCATTATTAACCAATCATTTAGCAAATAGTCCAAGCATGTTATGTGAAAATATCTCAAGTGTGTCTCCATATCACCTTTGTCATCATATAGAGTGAGCTTGGGTTGAAAAAGACTTGGTGACAAGTGCGTAGAAGCAATATGGTGTTCTAATGGTGTATGAAGTAGAGTAAAAGAATCTAAAGCTTGTGCTGGTCTAGAGGCACCTTGATCAAGATGTAACACCTTAGATTTAAGAGATTTTATCTCTTACATAAGGGTAGCCACATTAGGATACAAAGATGTACTAGTCGTAACTGGTGGTGCCTCATAAGAAGGTTGGGCTACTATAGGGGGTTATTAAGACATAGTTGCCCCTATAGTGTCATTTGTAATTGTTTGCTCTAAAGGAATGAAAGACTCAAATTTATTAGCCTTTTTAATTTCCATGATAAATTATAAGATAAGGGTATGATCTTGAGGTTTTTCCCTAAGCCTTTCTCTAAAATTTTATAAAATCAAATCTTTGTTGAGGACAACTTCATTATCAATAATAGGTGGAAGTGGGTCAACAATCTGATATGGTGGGTCATGAACATAGGCATGTGTATCATCATTTTTATTCTCATGTTGTTCATTGTCAAAATTATCTTCATGGAAATTAGTGTAATCTAGACTTGTAAGATCTATAATAGGAAGCTAAGATGGTTGTTTATCCATGATATATGAATGAGTTGAAGGAATTTAGGTGAATTCAAGAGGGTTACCACTAAGTCTTACAATTTATCTCAAAGGAAGAGATGCAAGTAGCTTATATGGCATAAGTAAAATAACTTGAATAATTAAAAATAAATTAAATAAATATAATCTAAACAATGAACTAGAATATACATAAAATAGATATGAAGCTCACAAACATGTAAGGTGATACCTCAAAAGCATGGGACCTAGTATATAAAACTAGGGTTTGAGACAAAAATAATTTTTAAAAACTAAAATGGTAAATTTGAAATTTTGATTTAAATATTCAAGAAAAAATAAAAAAAATACACATGTAAGGTGATATCTCAAGATGTAAAGGGGCCTAGTATATGCAACTAGGGTTTGAGATAGAATGATTTTTCAAATTAATATGGTGAATTTTAAAAATTTAATGTGAAATTTTGATGTAAATATTCAATAAAAATTATTAAAATATTGGAAAAGAAATAGAAGGAATTTTCCCTAGGGTTTTTAGGGTTTTGGTGTGTAAATGAAGTAAGTTGGGTTCACCAAATGATTTAAATTTTTTATAAATATTGGAGTCTTATTCCTAATTTAAGCTAAGGGTCTAAAATAATAAATACGTAAATAATATTGAAATAATTAAAATAATGATTTGTATAATTTGTGTCTTTTAAACCTTTCTAAAAATAGCAATAAATAAGGAGAAATGTAACTTAGCTTAAAACTAGACTGAGATGAGTGAGAGAAAGGCTAAAAATGTTTATGCAGGATTGAGATAGTATCACAAATTAGAATCTAAATTTCATTTGATGAAAGGATAGGAGCACTAAAAATAAGACACTTTAGAGTCTAGCACTATAGTCCACTCATGTCATTGTTGTCCAAATTAGTCATAGAGATTTGAGTTTTCTAGGTTTTGTTTATTATCCCTATATGAGTCTACCTATGAAACCTTAAGTTTTTAATGTCAATAGAGCTCCTTGTATAACTAATTTAATCTTTAAACCCTATACCTTCATTATTCTTGAATAAAACTTGAGAAAAAGGGGGTTTAGTGTGTGTAAGATGCATTGAACGTATGATCCACACCCCTTATGTGGGCATGTTAAGTACATACCAATACTCCAAAGAGGGATCAATCCATATGTAGTTCTCCCATCTAAATGTGATTTGTAAAATAGTGTTATGTAGATGTAAAAATGCTAAATTAAGAGTGCTTGATGTGGCTCAGGACTGGTATGAGAGTTTGAATGTGTTTGTAGCTATGTTGGGTGATTGCATGCAGAGAATAGGTAAATTTTCCTTAGTGGTTTATTTTTATTCTTTCTTGATTTGTAATATTTATCATCTCCCTTTGTAAATGACCTTTGGATGGACTTAGGAAATTATTGGTCATGAGTTAGATATATTTTAAATAGGCTAACATGATGAAGCATATGAATTAGATGAAAATGGTCATTTTAGTTCAAAATGCAATTGGATAGGAGCACTAAAAATAGGACACCCTAGGTCCCAACACTATAGTCTATATATGACACTCCTATCCTACAGGCTCAAGACTTAGGGGATAGAATTGGCCTAGGAAATAGGGTTTGGCTGAGCTAGAATGATTGTTTGAAAGGCTACAGATGATTGGGAAAAGCCAAAAGGTACATAGGAAGGTCATAAGAACATGCAAAGAGGAGATATGGTTAGGATGTCACAAAACACACTCAAACTACCAATTTGAACATTTTATGTGACTATAGTTAGTAGAAGCACTAAAAATACTATATTGATCATAGGCCACTTCGAGGGGGCAACCTCCTTTGTGCAAGCTCAATATAATAAATTCATGGATTCCTTCATTATCCTCAACACTTACTTATATACTAAATATAATCTAAACAACTAATACTTCCCATGAATGTGGGATAAAACAAAATGCTCATAAGCTGACTTTAAAATCATATGCATCTATAATAACTCATATACTAACAAAGTAAAGAGAAGGGGCAGCACGGGTTCCTCACACAACCACACAATTTTCTTTCCCCTTCACATAAGATATGTCCATGTCAAAATTTCTAACAAATTCCATCCATCGACATTGATAGGCATTTAAATCATCTTGTAACAACAGGTGCTCTAGGCTATGGTGATCATACTTCACCTTGAAATGTTGGCCTAACAATAAATGTTTTCATCATTTAGTGCATGCACTATGGTATCAAGCTCTAAATAATATGTGGAAGAGTTATTTTAAGCTTCTTTTATCATGTAGGACTCATAGGCCACTAAAATCTTCCTTAGAAGCATCTACCCACACCTTAAAATGACCATTTGGGTCAAGTATAATTAGAATAAGAGAATTTGTCAACAACACTTTGATCTTTTTGAAATCCTATTCACATTGAGGTGTCCATGCAAATTTTCTACCTTTATGCTATATGGACATAATGGAGTTGGCTAGGCAGGGGAAAGTTTCAACAAATCATCAAAGTACCTAGGTAGTCCCATAAAACTACACAATTCATATACATTAGAAGGAGTAGGCCACACCTAAATATCTTGAATCTTTTTTTAGTACTATAATAATTCCCGTCTTATAAATCAAATTCCCCAAATAATGTATTTTAGTCTAATAAAAGGTACATTTGGACAACTTTTCAAATAGTTTGTATTGTCTTAACCTTTGAAAAACTAGTCTCAAGTGTTGATCATGTTCAACTTTGTTCTTGGAGTAGATAAGAATGTCATCCAAGAATACTAATAAAAATTTGTCTAAAAAATCTCTAAAAATAAAATTCATCGGATTCATAAATGTAGCAGGTGCATTTGTGAGGCAAAAAGGAAAAATAATGAATCATAATGATCGTACCAAGTTTAGAAGGATATTTTTAAAATTTACTCTTTGATCCTTAACTGATGATAGCTGGATCTAAAATAAATTTTGAAAATACTATTGTGTCTTTTATCTGATTGAATAAATCATCAATCTAGGGAAATGATTAGCAATTTTTAATCATCACTTTCTTGATCATGTATTAGTCAATGTAAATCATTAAAGTATCATCTTTCTTCCTTAAGAAGACCACTAAAGCACCCCAAGGTTACACACTTGGTCAGATTCTTTCATTATCCAAGAGTTCCTGCAACTAAACTTTTAGCTATTAAAAATCTACCATGTTCATTCTATAAGGATATTTGTTGTAAGGGTAGTCCTTAGCATAACATCAATGGATAATTCAAAGTCACATTTAGGTGGTAGACTAGTGAAGTTTTTTAGGAAAATATCCATAAATTCTTTTATAATAGGAAGATATGAACATAAAAAAATTTATTCCTTAGGAAATTCCTATATTGGACAACATAGATTTTTCACCCTTTCTTCCCAGCCCTTTTTAACTATAGAGATGAAAGTATTTTATGATTTTTTTTCCCTTGAAGGCCTTTTATCTCTACAAATTTTTCATTTTCATCAGCACATTGCATCCTTTTTTTGGATCAATCAAGTGCTTCATGGTGTTTTTGTATCCAATTCATGCCCAATATGATATCATAAGACCCCAAGGGTGTTAAAAATAAGTTCACCCTGTCTTTGAAAATGCCAAGATCAAGTTCATTTTACTCTAGACATTTTTAGATATGTACCCTTTTTCTAGTACCAAACTCAACTTTCCATCCTTCTATTAATTAAATAGATTTATTCTTACACATTTTTTTATAGTAAGTATAATAAAACTTTCTATTACACTAGAATCGTTTAAAATAGCCACAAAATTACCAGATATATTATATCTTATCTCTATTGGTGTAGCTTAAAAATTAACTTTCCAATATTCTACTGCTACTTACACTCTATGGTTTGTTAGCTTCCCCATTTTCAAATTTGGGCAATCCTTGTAGTAGTGGTTATCACTGCATTCCCAAGACACTAATACCCTTTGTGGATTTATTGGGACAATATTTTCTCCTTTGGTTGGCCCATGCTGGTTGTTTTAGTGTTGTTCATTTTTGAAAGACCTAATCCTTGGGGTGCCTTGAGATTTATAATTCTTGTTTTTTCCTTGGAATTGATTGAAACATATGTTGTTCCATTATAACTTGTGTTTCTAGTCTATTTTATTGAAACTTTTAGGTTTTAGAGGTATATTTCTGGTTTTTGATTGTTGCATGATCATTTTAAAGTATTGACTTGCCTTTTATTGACACTTTTCTTTTTATTTGGCCATTATTGAAAGACTCTATGGTATCTACCAATGTCTTTGGATTAGTCATATTTATGTCATGCATCAATATCTCTTTTAGCCCCACTTTGAACTTAGTTATTTTTATCTCTTCATCATGAATATAGACTACATGATGTATCAAATTCAAAAAAACTTATTTTCATATTCTAAAATAGTCAATTTTCATGCTTCAGTAGTTGGAAATATATTATTTTTTGTTCCTTGAAGTTTTCACTCAAGTACCTTTTCTATAATTGAATCTCAAAATCTTTCCACGTAAGTGTCATAGTTTGATATCCTTCCAAGGCATAGAGATGGTTCTACCATAGGGAAACATAACCATTTAACTAGTAGATAGCAACCCTTTCCTTCACATTAGATGGCATGTCATGTAGGCTAAAATATTTTTGTAGATTTTTGAGCCATGTACTGGCTATGTCTCTTGATTACTCACTTAAAAAGGTAGGTGCGGGAATATTTTTGAGCTCCTTGATAATTGGATCTACTATTTTTATTGGTACTTCCTATAGCGCTTGCACCTCTACTTGTCCACTTTTAATCTAGGAATTTCTCCTTGGGAAGCACCCTAAGGATTATTCAATCTATGTTATTGATTTTTTATCTTACCTTCAATGACATTCAGATCTATCAAAATTCCATGAAATACTTATTTTGGCTTATCAGTAGGGTTGTCCCCAACTGCATTATCATTAAGGGCTTCACTATTGTCATTGTCATGGTGGAGGAGAGGTTCATTTCTATTTTGATTTAGGTTTTGGGATGCATGACCCCTACCTCTACTTTTCACTCTACCTCGACCTCTACCTCTTAATAATGGCCTATCAATACCTTGATCATTTTTAACCTAATTGTTACTAGCTCTAGTCTTAATCATTTTATTGAGGAGTCATAAAAATAGTCTTTTAGATAGTATTAGGAGGATTAAACCCTTTTAAAGTATTATTTAGATCTATGTTTATGATTTGATAACATTATCATATGCTTTGATACTAGGTGAAATAACCAAAAAAAATTGAGTATCATTATTTTTGGGTTATAATAGCGTGATGAGTAGGACCCACTACATCATGATATGTTATGTGAAACCACTTATTAATTTATTATTATCCCACAACCCATAACTTAAATTGTGTATATGGGAAACCTTAACTAGGGAAATTACCTCTAGAAGATTCCATGGGGAAGAATGTTGCATAAAAAATTTACATACAACTTGGGGAATATCTATATGTGGATCCAAATGGATAGATCCCAACCTGTATGGGGGAACTTGCCTTCCCAATAAGACCCCCTAGGTGTATTTACCCTACCTAAGTGTTTTGCATTCATGGAATCCCACGTATAGGTTGGGGTAGTTTATATACAACTTCTTCATCCTTGGGGTGCATAGGTTAAAAATGACATTTGAATGCTAGGGATAGGTCAAGATAAACATGAATTTATTTATTTTTTCTAATTTTAGGAGTTATAACATTATTTTGTAAGCCATGATTCATAATATATAAGTAACATTGTTTTATTTGACTCAATCAATGATGTTCATCTTAAAATTTAGCAAATGGGAATTTTACCTATAAAATCCCAAAAATTATAATAAGAATTTAATGAATTTCATCTATGTAAATAACCCATTGTAAAACTATTCCTATTTAGATCATTATACCATGATCTATAACTTTTTATGGATCATTGTACTACATGCTTCCACTTATCATTTTACACAAAAAAAATTTATTCATGTGATTTAATTAAGTTACTATGATTCTTGTCAAGGATTGATGTTATCACATAAGTGAACATCATACTATTTACCAATACTGCTTAACACATTCTCATAGTAACCTTAGACCATCATATAGATAAGTGTTTATAGTTCAAATCTCCAAATTAATATCTACTTGTCAATTGGTCATTATCATAAGAATCAGTAATAGTGTAGGATTATATTTAAATTAATAATAAAAGTACATCACTTAATATTAATCCATGAAATTATAAATCCTTTATTTTATTCATTAGTTTCCACAATCTATCCTCCTAATAACATCAAGATCATTTACACTAACAATCTATCGTAATTATTAAATGGTCATCATGTTCAATTCATAACACTAAACAAGCTTATTCCACTTTTAAGCTAGATAATGATTATACAAAACTATATTCTTAACTCAACTAATGAACTAATTATAACTATGATCATTTCTTGTCATACTCTTCTAGTATTGTAACTATTTAATTAATGTGTTTCAATGATCAATTTTTTTATGGCTATTGTACTAATCAAATAATTAATCCCTTAAAGTAATAACAAGTTCCAATTTTGAATATTATCATAAATGGAAAAAAACCTTCTTAAATATAATTTGAGGTCATATCAACAACATGGTGTCAATTTATCACGGTTATTAGTTTGTGAAAAACCAACTAAAAATTATGAACTAGGCTAAATAAGAAGTTTAATAATAAACAAAAATGTCTTCATTTAATAATGAATTCACTCCACCAAGTGAATCTTATTTCAAGTATATAGAATGAAATATTCAATCAAGCATAATGTCCAATGTATCACTACATCTCCCACTTTGCCTAAGAGAAGGAATTTATTAATAAATTCTAAGATAATTTTGACTCAGAAAAAGATGCTCTATCTATGCAACCTAAAACATTTCCACTTCTTGAATTAACAACTAAACTCAATAAATAATAAATCAGTTTCTAATTTATAAATTAAATGAAACATACTTCAATAATTAGAATGAAATGACCATAACACTATCAATATATATTCATTTTTTCCCTAATATAGATTGGGCAATTTTAGTGATGGAGTCTAAACTTAAAAACAAATATACAACTTATGCAACTTGAATTATTTCAATTTTTTTATCTATATCTAATTGTACTTGTTATACTTGGTTATAATATGCCAAGGGAAGATTAAAAGAACATGCCATTTTAGAGAGAACATAGTCTCAACACAAGCTTTCCCTTGCTAACAACAATTTGTATCATGACATAAAGAGAATTTAAGTGCAATTGTATAAAAATAAACTACATTCATACATAGTTCTTCTTAAGACATAAAATGAATCTATTATTATATCCACAATAATACTTGTACAGTAGTATAAAATTAAGCTAAATTATCATATATGACATTTCCAACACTTAGTATTGAACTTAGCTTAGTGCATTTTATTATGTAAGTAAAAAAAATTATAACTTATATAAGATTTATGTTTCCAAGCAATTAGGATCACAAGCTTGCTCACCAAGCAACAATTAAAATATAAAGTCATAATAGAATAAACCATGAACAATAAAATTGACTTATGTACATCTTGTTAGCATCGTTTACCTCCTACACAACTAATCATGAGTTTACTAATTTACCAAATGAACTATTAACACTATAATGAGAATATTCATTTAAATCATATTGTAACTTAGACTAGTAATCCATTAAACATTTCTAGTCATTTGAAGGTAAACATTAAGAGCATGACAAGTATACAACATACTGTCCCAACATAGCAGTCTGAGCTAACTAGTCAATAATATAATGAAATAAAAAATAATTAAATAATTGACTGAGATTCATATAAATAATAGTACAAGTATAATCATGTTTCCATGTACTTTCATAAATTAAACAAAATAATGTTTTTTCATTTATAAAACATGCTACAATAAACATGATACAACGAGTCATCTACCAGATCAAGATCAATATAAGTAACCAATTGAGTAATTTCCAAGAGAGCCTATCCTCATGAATTTTCCCACCCCAATCCATCTTATGAGTTCCCCAATAGGTGGCCCTTACCACCCTAAACCATCAGGTGGGAGATGGAATCCAACTTTTGGGTCTTTTGGGATGAGGAAATGAGAAATAAGGGATATATAATCCATCACTAAAACTAAGGATGTTACTCAACAGATAATAAATTGACCACTAAAGGATCAAGCTTAAAAATTGACTCAAAACATAATCACAAACATTCATACAAATAATAACTACCTTTATCTTTCTCCAAAGGGTTTATTAGCATCTATTACATACTCCATCAAACCTGATAAGCCTTGATCATTTATTACAGGTATGCCAATCATCAAATAACATAATCCAACACCCATAATGAGATAAAATCATCACCTATAACCTTGATTAAAA
The DNA here is from genome assembly GCA_037957365.1 of Torreya grandis. Classification (NCBI taxonomy): domain Eukaryota; kingdom Viridiplantae; phylum Streptophyta; class Pinopsida; order Cupressales; family Taxaceae; genus Torreya; species Torreya grandis. The sequence continues at coordinate 133,171 of JARHVA010010109.1, forward strand.
ATGTAATATTCACATGTAAATTTCATTCAAAACCACATAAATAAATCACCAAGGAATTAAACATCTCACACATTTTCCATATAACTAGGTACATTAATTTAATCACCCATAAAAAGTGTGCAAAGGTGATTAAATCACTATAACTAAACTTCATATGGTAGGGTTGAATCCTAAAAATGAATTTTAGGTAGATGTAATACCAAGGATCTAGACGTCTTGGTTAAAGTTACAATAACATAAACTAGTTAATGTGAAAACTCATGCTACCAAATGGAAGATACATACGAAAAAGAATAAAAATCAAGCAAATCCAAAATCACCCAAAATGGTGTAATAACATGCTAGGATAATAATCCCAAAATTTAGACATTTTACCTAGCCACTTCTAATAGGTAAAATAAATAAAAAAACCCAAAACATCATAAGCAGATAATAAAATAAAACTTGACAAAATTATATACACAACTTCTAAAAAAATGGCCATAATACTAAAACCCTGTTTTAAATCCCAAAGTGATTTATACATCCTTAACACCAAAATAACCAAGAAAAATAGAGGCAAAATTTTTTTAATCTACCCCTATTCCAAGTAAAATATTTGCATCAATTATGAGTTTGAAAATAGAGACTGCAATGCTAGGGTTTAAGCCCAAAAATTAAAAATGGCTTGGTAACACAAAACTAACATAAACCATATGCCAATAGAAGGATTTATATCAATTTAAATCTATTTTGGGGATTTTTTAGGTTTATAAATAATTCCTATGACTTCCTCATGAACCTACAAATAATTATTTGTTTGCATAACATAATTCAATATCACAACATATACTCATTTCCTTTTTCAAAATTAATACAACACTTTTGATTTGATTTGCCTTCTAAGAATAGGATAGAGTTCTGATCTCTTGATTACTTGCCAAAAAGACTACTTTCCTTTTTTTACCATTCCCAACCTTTTTTTTAGTCATGACACATGTTGCTCTCTTCTCCCTCCTCTCTCTTGGTAGGGTTTTTGAGCCCCATTACTCACAACTACCACCATTTTTATCCCTTTTAGGGTTTTATTCTCTCCCACAAGTCTTTTCTCCTATTCCTATCTCCTCCAAGTACCCAATAAAATGCTATGGGGGAAGATCCAAATCCCTAAATTTTCCAAAATTAAATACATGCAATAATTTACTCAATTGACCAAGATATTTGGTCATGATAGCCATTTGTTTAAGATTCAAAGGCCCATGATGCCCTTACTTAGACCATTATGACTAAATCAAATCTTATCAAAACATTATTAGGGTTAATACACCTAGGAAGTCAAACAATAAGCAAGAGGGTCAAATAACATCACCAAGGGGATCAAAGACTAATTAACAAAAATAATAACCCCACAACTAGTAGAATACCAAAATAGTTAATCAAAAGATAATAATAAAATAAAAAAGGTAGGGAAACTACACAAATAAATAATAATGGTTCAAGTAAGATGATCAAAACCAAGATTAATAAAATAAAAAAAGATGATAATAATTGATGAAACAACACAACTGACAAACTATTGTTTCTCAATGACTAATGTCTTATGCATAATATCCATTTTACCTTTATCTTTGTCACTTAACTGATCACTACCCAACCTGTTATTGCCCCAACTACTAGAGTCCACTACTAGCCTAGCTCATGTACCTATACCTACAACCACAAATGGGCATCAACAACACTTGAATGACATGATAGTAGCATAATAATATGATGGAATAGAATAGTACAACATATAAGAACTAAATCAAAATCAATGTTGTAACCAAGATAACCAAATCACCTTATTGCAATATAAAATACAACTATAGAACTTAGTCAAGTATCCATAAAAAATAAATACACATGATCTAAATTAGATTATAACATCACTAGTGCAACACTATCAAAATAATAGTTCTAAAAGTATAACTAAACAATATAAAGGTATGTTGAAAAATATATAGCAGTCTATGAAATAGGGTACGTAAGTTGGATTATAACACTCAAGTCCTTTGAAAGACACTCTTTAATTCAAAATATAAATTGGTTTGGAATATCAAGCCTAAAGAGTGTGTGTGCCCTATATAATACAAAGGGTACATGCCATTTTTAATTATATTTTTAAGGGAAATGAATGGAATTTAAAAAATGGAAAAAACAAAGGTTGCACACACTTTGAAAATATCATGCATCATATGTAGTGCAAAGGGAATTTACCATATTTATTACATAGGGTATGTATCCTATGCAATGAAAAGGGCACATGCCTTTTGTATTGCATTTTAAAAAAAATGTTGTTTATTTTGGTATGTGTTATACATTTATTAAAATAAGCATTTAAGTATAAGAATATAAATTGTAATATAAAGTAAATGTAAACTTAATTATAAGTTTACATTTAATTTATTGTTGACCCCAAGTCAAAAATGGTCAAGCCCTATACGTTGAAAATTTTCATAGGGTTATTAAAACTTATATATGGTCTTTTAATGTCTTCAAAATGGTCTCCATGTGTTCATATTTGTCCTTAAATAGCATTGTTTGAGGGTTGGTCCCATGTGTACTTATCTATTCCTAGGGGTCATTTATGAGTCATGGTCTTATCAAGTGTGGTCAAAGGTTTGACATGGTATTAAGTAATTATTAAAAAAAATTAATTTGTCTTGAAATATATATTATCATGTATTAACCTTTTACTATGTTGATATGTACTACCAAGTGATTATGTCACCTTTTTGGCTAAATTGGAGTTACATGTACCACTCCAAAGTAAAAACATTTAAAGAAGCATAATATCATAAATTATGTTATTTATGAGTCATATAATGGATATAACCTTAAAAACTTGTATTTCAACACCTAAAATGAGAAAAATGCCCCTTTACAAGCACTTTTGGACACTTGTACAGCCTTTAAAGATCAACTTGTAGCTGAAAAAAGTTTCATATAGTCTCTTGGGATTTTAAAGTTTATTTTAAAGCTTTGGATCAAATTTCAATTCCAATAGGTGCATATAACACTCTCTCTTCTCCATCACTTCCTTTACAAGTTCAAAAAGGCAAAATTTGAATGCATGGTATGACTAGGAGAGAGAAAGTTGGAGGCTAAAACATTAGGAATTATTATGAGTCATAATGAGATTAAATTTAGTGGCATTGGTTTGTATATTCATGTCCCATCATTTATTAACAATCATTAAGAGTGACAATAGGTCATTATGCCTTATCAATCCAAACACGGTCTGGTTTTACTCTTATTTATTCATGCCATAATTAGATGGAGGAGAATGGTTTTTTGGTATGTTTTCATATGATAAATTAATCTTTTCAATTCTGGTTTGATAAACCAATTAAACTTCATGAGGTGCCTTCATAAAAGATAAATACGTCTCAAGTGTTTGGAATGTATCATTCTAGTTGCAAGCATTTTTGGTTGGTTTTTGATGTTTGTCAAATTCAAAGGTTACCAATGATTCATAAATAATGGAAAATATCTTAACTCTCCCATTATTCATGTGTTCTCTCTTGATAAGTGGCTCTTTAAAAATATCATTTCAAGAGACATCATCTTTTTCACTCTTTGGAAGCATGGTTTGTCCATAAATGGATTCTCTACAGGCCTGACTAATAATATTTTCTCAAATGTCAATGAGAAATCATGGTAACATGAAAATACACCACTATACCATTGGAGGTCTAAGATAATTATAAGTAAGATCAAAATTTACTCTCCAATAAGACTATAAGGTGTTTTAGTCACTCAAAGGTCTATGGAGCTATAAGTGAGCATTCATGAGTCTAAGTTCATGTTTAAGATGTCTTGATAATGGTGAAAGGTATCACAAACTCATAGACATACATTTGAAATTGATAGACCCCATTTTATCATCAAGAGTCATGAATTAGAGTATAGACTCCACTTTATACACAAAGCCTTGTATATAAACTAGTTATATACACAGACCTTTATAGACCAAATGGACAAGTTGAGGATAGCATAATGCTTAGTAAGGATTTATAAAGTGGTTAAAGCATATGATAGATAATGAGGTGAGATTTGATACAATAATTAAGGTGTCTAAGACTCAATGGAGTTATTTTTAGAAGTCTATACAAATGAAGATAGACTTACAAGTTTTAAACCTGTAGGTCCTCATTTGGATAGAAAACTAATTCTCTTGATAAGAAGAATAGGTATTGAACATGACTCCATATAGTGTAGAATGAAAACATAGACTTTTTAATATATATTAGCTAGTTTAGATCCATAAGGGGTTAAAATGACTAAGGTCAAAACACTAAAAGAGTCTACAGGCCAAGACTCATGCATAGGACCGAGTTCAAGACAAGAAGGTAAAGGTTGTAGAACACTAGGAAAAGGCTAATGAACTCTATGAGTAGAAAGAAATAAACTCCCATAAGGTTATTCAATCTCAAAATCTCTAGTCCCAATGGATAAGACCAATTACAAAGCCCATATTTATGCTCTTCTCAAATAATTCACCTACAACCATCTCTTGGATAAGCATGAAACACATGAATGGTCTTTTAAAGATACAAGGTCATTGAAAAGGTGATAAAGTTTCCAAGAAGGTATCTAGTTCTTAGTATAGTGGAAAAAGGTTATTGAATTCCATGATTTTCATTAAAACCCCAAGAACATAATTAACCTTCATGATCACCTATAGGCTGACTAAAGCAAGATAGGTTATGTTCAAAGCTTGAGAAAAGAATATCATACATAGTCAGTGAGAGAGTTGGTTGAGATCATGTCTAGGTAATGAGATCATCTGAGGTAATATAATTCAAAATACCTAAAGGATGTTCACAAGAGTTCATTGTCTACAAATTTCTATAAATCCCTACATATACATTTAATGAAGCTACAAGCCCACCTACTTTCATAAGAGACATTTGCTTGTTTGAAAGAGTTAGAGATCTGTGAGAAACCTAAGATAAGGCAAATAATTTGGAGATGGTTCATGATGATAACATGACTCCATGTAACCCTTAGATCTATCAAAAAGTGAAACTAATGTTGGTCAACCTATTTGGGCCAAATAAGCCTAAGACCATGCATAGGCCTACCTACCTTACTAGGAGAAATTTGCTTGTTTATAATGAAGAGAGGAGGTCTAATGTAATGAAATATATGTATAATGGTTTCATAGTGATAGTAGAGATCCATAATACCTTCAAACTCAATAAAAAGGGATGGAATGATGATAAGTTATGTCTAGGTCTAACAAGCCTAAGACTAAACACACATACCATAGGTGCAGTCATGAAAAAGTGGCTTGTTAGAGGTAAATTAATGGTTTGAATACTATGATAAGTTCATACACAGATAAACTACCCTCTAATACCATACACAAATAGGGGAGAATAAGGAAAGTGTCAATTTGGCTTTTGAAATCACCTTGAACTTCTATCATGCAAGACTATAATTCAAGATTCACTTTCCATTGCTTGTTGAGACTATGAATCTCTGCATGGAACCTAATGGATTTTATAGATGGTAATGAGGTCCCTAATATTAAATTATATAGTGCTAGTTGTTAGTTTTAGTCTCTGATATGCATGAACAATGCCTAAGACTCTTAACCCCTTTCCAATGGCCTATTTCCATCCCAAGAGTCAACTTCTTACACTCACAACTATACAAACAAGATGCATGGGAGCCTAATTAGGTATATTTTAGTGGGATATTACAATTGAAATTTTTTTCATTGGTTTAGGATTTGAGGGCCTAGGGTTTATGAATAATTGTTAAGAACCTAAGCTACTCTAAACCCTTCTAAAACCCTAGTAAAGACCTAATGTATAATATTGGTATCCAAACCATATGAGAAGACCTAGTTTGATCCTATAACTTCCTTAAAATTATTTTATAATCCAGATAGGTTCCAACCATGTATTTATTCTATACCTACAACTATAAAAATGGTATTAAATGCCCTATTTTATAAGTATTTTTGGTATTTTTTAGGTTTTTGGATAGTTAAACACTTAAAAATTATTGGGAAGGGTAATTTTGGAAGTATTAAATATATTAAATACTAAAAAATATGTATAGGGCATCCTGTAAGTGATCAAACAAACTTCATTGTTCAAGGCAATCTTCAACAGGCTCAAAATGGGACTAGGTTTCAGAACCATTTCATGGTTCTCACACTTCCACAGGGTCTTAAGGCCTAAAATTTGGCATGGATGTTGGGGGTAGTCTAGGTAAAGTGAATAACATTATTTTTGGTGGTTTCACACATGTGGGAGATATATGCATTAGAAAATTAAGGTTCTAGATAGGGAGGCCTAATTGAGGAGAGAGAAAGGTATAAAAAAGATACTTCTACTCACTCTCAAGACCTAAAACTTAGAAATGAGTTATAAATAAATAATGGATCTTAAAATATGTCCTTATTTTTTTATTTCCATTTGTACACTTCCCTACATAAGTAGGTTGACATGATTTTAGGGCTATAAGGAAAATAGGCCTAATGAGATATTGAGGAGAAAAATGGAGTCTATAGAATTTTTCCATTAACCAAAATGGATTTATTCAGGTATAATAAGATATTTTAGTTCATTTAATGTAAAGATAATGCCTTGAATAATATGAACTCAAATTTTGAACCACTTGGACAAGGTTAGGTGTGGGAGATGAAGGGGTTTCAAGAGACCTAAGCATATAGATGATGATCACCACTGAAATATCAGACTTAAAAAGTTTATAAATGTATGATAGGTGTCAAATGATATATTTAAAATCATATCATGGTGAATTTATGATGTAAAGGTCCATTTTTCACTTTGCATATGCAAAGAAGGGCAATTTTGAGGAGTTATGCAAGGTGTCAAGCTGAGTTTATAAGTCCTATGTCATTTGGATGATGAAGCATCTTTAGAAGAGAGAAAAATGTCCTTGAAATTTTGTTAATACTATTCCATAAATCCTTTCTTATTTTTAACTCTCACTAGACACTTGACAACCTCCTCTTCTACGCCCTTCTCTCTCTTCCTTATTTCTCTATATAAGTTGCCACTTCTGGCCTTGTAAGATATCCACATTTGGTATGGTGAAGCCCTAATAATTTGAATAATAATTTTTCCTTTGAATAAAATATTTTAATTTGGTTTTAATTTCTCAAATTATTGCTTAAGTGTGTGATGTATTTCATGGTTTAGTGGCAAGTGATTGTTATATCTCCTTGTGTTCATCTCACCCTTTCATGCTTGGTGTAAGTAATATGACTTATAGAAGGTCACACGATGTGTAATTGGTTTTTTTTGTGTCTTTAAATGTGATGAAGACTACTAGTGTCTATGATCAAACCTACTATTGATCTACCTTGAGAAATACATTGCATTTTACCTTCATGTTGAAATACTTTTGTTAGAAGAACCTTGGGTATTGAGATCAATTTTGAAAATTTATATTCATGGTGAAAGTTCAAGTAAACTTGTGGATTTTATCTTGGTGCAACACCTTTTTTAGATTAGTGTTAATCTACTTCTATCCCTTTTCATTCAAATCAAATAGGTTGGTTTTTATTTTAGGTGTTGTGCAAAGGAGCTACCCCTTCAATCTAGAAACTCGCCTCTAAGAATTGTCACCCACAACATGAGAGTTGTTTCAATGTTACATACAATTTAAGGAGGCTATAATATTTCTCCTTAGGGTGAAAATTTTATTGATAATAGTTGTTTTATATTTTATATTCTTAATATATAATTTAATTTTATAAATATAAGAAATTATGGCCACTATGGGTCTTTTAAAATTAGTTTTAAAGATGTATAAGTTATTGTTTATAAGATGATTTTTCAAAATCTAATCTATTCAGTACTTAGTCATTTTCTAAATTTTAGTATTGAACATAAGTTTATCTAGGTGTAACGTTTACATTCAGTGTCTATTTTGAGAAAACTAATCATCATTTTTTAAAGGTTTTTAGGCCTTTTAGATTTATTTTTGGTGTTTATAGGAGTTACAAGTGTGCCAAAAAATAATTTTACAAACCTCACATATCTTTGAGATAGTTAGATCTAAGAGGATATTGACAAATGGATTCACACATACACTACAATATATAGATCATTTAAATTCACCCTCTAAAGTGGCCTTAAAGTTTTATATGTTTTTCTTTGTTGAAATTATAATGCTTAAGTAATATTTAAAGTCATATAAGAGAGATGTCTATAGAGGGTGATTTAAAGGTGTATTTGGAATGAATGACTATAGAAGATAATGTTTGGGTGACTTTGAAGGTGATTTTAGGTTGACTTATGATGCATCAATGGGGTGTTTTTATAAAATGATATTTTCATATCTTGAGGGGTGAAATAAGGATGCATTTAGAGGGAGTGTTGAGGATTTTTGAAACTTGTGTGTAGTTTCACATTTATGTACACTTATCCTATATGTAATTGTGCAACTTATGCACAATTAAAATTAGAGTCTTTCATACCATATTCTTTGCATACACACAAAATTCTCATGGTAATTCTAAAATTGAACACAAAAAAATCATCTATTAAGTTAGGCATAGTGATTTGAGGTAGAATATACTAACAAAATCAACTATATAATGTAGGAAGATAAATGATAGTACATATAACCATAAGGCTTTAAGATTCACTACTAGAATCATAGTAAGTGTCAATGTTTTGTTTCCTAATGAAAATAATTAAATAACTCATAAAAATTTATTTTTAGCACTGTGACACAAGCAACATGTCGTATAAACAAAAAAATTTGATTAAGTGCCTCTCTATTTTATTTTCTTGGTAATTTTTATAAATACAGTCAATCCCCATTTAGCATTTATATATGTATGGTATATGCTCAATCCTAAAAAATATAAATTTAGATAGTTTTATGTTTTATATATTATGTTAATCTTTAAATAAATAAAATAATAGATTTTATAGGTCATGTCTATGCATGCTAAAGTTCTATAAAATTATAATTTAGATTCATAACCACATTCTCTTAGTTAAAATAATGTCATCTACATGGTATTTTTATACTCAATATGGTTAGTACTCTTATAAGGCTAAAATATATTTTTCATATATAAAAACATCTTTAAAAGGTTTTTTAAATAAATAAAAATATATAATTATTACAATTATCATTAAAATTATAAGAGGTCATGTTGGAGATCTATATTGCACCCTAGATGGGAAAGGGAATTGTTCAGGTCCTCTTACCCAAATCTAGCACAACATGGGAATGACCCTAGGCTGTGGGTATCCTGTAATGGGGTTAGACCTCTAGGATTTTTAATGAGGCTAGATCCTCTGATGCATCATTTAGCTCATTTTCACTACTAAAACCTACTAATGACTAGGGAAAAGGGAGAGAGAGATAACATGAAATTGAAACCTAAGATAAAAATAGTGATTCTCCTAAATGATGATTGATCAACTCTATTTAAACTCTTAAAACACCAATGAAACAAGTAAAAGACTAGATATAAGACTCTAAATATCTGTCATACATCAGTATTTCATGTAGAGGTTCACCAAATGATCAGAAGTTGAGAGGAGTGATGGAGAGGTCTAATACAAGACACTAACCAATCAAAGTATCCACATGCGAGCTTCAATCAAAAGATATTTGAACACTAAACATGACCTACATAACAAGATCAACTAGTTTCTAGGTGAGATTAGGACTTGACAAGGGAGATATTTCTACCACATGTAAATAAAATTGACATGTACACACTATAATAGAATAATGAAATTTAAAAAATAGTCTTGTATTCATCTCAAGAGGTTACAAGCTCCATCTTGGTAGAGTCTAATCAAACCCAAGAGAGGGATTAGAGACATACCTTTTTTTGGCTCAAAAGACTCTATATATATTAAAAAGGGAGAAAGAGAGAGATGTGAACATATGTATGAGAGTGGAGAAAGAGTCATCATTATCGAGAAGTGAGGTGGCAGTTCATTGATTCTTTTCCTTAATGCATGACTTTATCTAATCAATATTAATCATTATCAACAAGCTAACCTCCTTTTGTTCCAATAGTCCTCAAGCTTATTTCATTAGATGAGAGATCCCACTAAAATACAAGGGTCTGTTATGCATGGTGATAAAGTCTTTTTGAATGGATTCAATGCTCCAACTACTTCTTCAACCACTAGTTCACCACCTTGGGACCCTAAGTCTACTTTACTTGATCATGACAATCAAATCCTTGAATCTTGAAACTAACAAAGCCATGCCATGAATGGAGGTTGGTAACTATTTTTTCAATGATAAATCCATGTGGATAGATGAGACCCTTTGCATTAATCACATATCTACTTCATTTCCTTGTTTGGATCATAGGTCTATTCTATAGGTAGAAAACCAATCTAAGATTATTGATTTTCTTATAGTCGTCATATTGATTCAGACATATAGACTATATAGCCTCTTTTTGGATTAAAATATGTCTAGATAGACCCACTTTATCTCTATAAGAACTGAGGATTCACCATATACATAGGTCCTTCTTTAAAGAATGGTGAACATAGTTATAGAATCAACCCTATATGTCACAAACATACAAACCAAAGGTATATATTTAGCTTTAATGGTGCCAATTTATCATTGATTACCTTGAATACATCACTATGGCCCTTTTTATGGAATAATATCAAGCTTTAAGGGTGATGGGATGACCCCTGCAAGACTTGTTTTCTTCCTTCAAAAATTACTTCTTCATTATCTCTTGGTTTGACTTTGTCTATTGAATATTTCTCAAGCCAATCAAAATGCCCCAACCTATCTTTACTCCCATTGGCCTTATATATACTCATTATTATATCTTAACCTTTTAACCTCCTATGCACTATTGGATCAATTTGTATGAAATATCTCTAGCCTTTGATCTCCTACCATGAAGATCCTTTGACATGTTGACTTGAGTGCACACCATAGGATCAAAATGTATAAATGAACATGGACTATTGATTTACCTAGACCCACTTACTCTATCTATTCCTACACACCATTAGACCATTGGTAAAAATGAATGTTGATTGTTGATCTAGATTGGACCCACCTTCTTTTTTATTCTCCTTGCACTATTGGATCTCTGCTTGATAAATTTGCACCATTAGATCTTCTATAACTTGTAGCTTTTTAAAGGGCTTAATTTAGGGACATTTTGACTTATTTGACCCCAATGTGAACCATTAGATCTCATGTGTCAGTATGAGATCTTGTATGGACCATTAGATCTTGATCAACTTTAAACCTTTTAAGTACCATTTAAACCCAAATAATTCCTTTATGGAGCTCAAACTTGAAACTTATATGAACATCTTATGTTACAAGTTCATCTTCAAATGCTCATAACTTAAGCTATAAAGCTATCATGGACATAAAACTTTTATAGGATGATCTTGGAGTGAATAACTCCCTACATGTAATCCTTTGGATTACATGGCTTACTAAGGTACATTTATAAAATACATAAGTGAACTAGTCAGTTTAGTTTCTACATGATGTCTTGATGATGGTTTGGCCTATCAAAGCTTTTACAAATCATCTGATCATTCATTTGAAGATGAAATTTGTTCATATGATCAATCCATGTGAATATCTTTGTATGTGGGAAAAATATTTGACATCTTTGGAAAATCATAGGGGTTACATGCCTATCTATGCAAGAGAACCCAGGCCATGTTGCCTTATTTATTCCATTAGGCATGGAGTCTCTACTTCAGTCTAACATATTGACCTAGAGTTAAAATTAGCTGCCAATATTTATCTAACCTCTTTTGAAACAAATCAAGGACCCAAAAAGGAAAAAAACAAGACAAAGTTCCCAAGTCAATTATTGAAGGGAAACTGATCTAGAATAGGGACAATAAACAAATGTGCCTAAACAATACTTAGAAGAATTTTATCAAAACTACCCTAATATATATAGCTTAAAACTATATGTACCTTTCCCTCTGAATCAAAAGGAAAGTTTGATGACCTTCCTACATCATGAGATGAGGAAATATAAGAGGAATGCATCTCGTCAACCCTTGGTCTTGATGCCTAATTCTTTTTTGTTGCATCTATCAACTTCTTTAACATGATGTTCAATGAGAACCAAGTAGTTTCAAATAGGTCAGATATGTGCATCCAAATAATCTCAACGTCTTCATATATCTCCTCAATAATGACCTCCAATATTGGTTCAACAAGGCATACCTCTTTGATTTCCATAGTGTCTTCAATAAGATTGAGTTTCCCTTCAATTATAAGTTATTCAAGCTCATCAAGGATCCCTACATAATCCATTTAATCTTGGTCCTTGTCCTCCATAGGAAAATCTTTATCCACCTTCTCAATTACTTGATCCTCAACTTGAAAAATATATTCAATCTCTTGAAAGAGCTTCATTTATAGCTACCAATCATATTTTTGTTCTTCACTTTGATCGAACTAGATAAGATCAATTTGATGGGTATCTTGATCCATCTCAATAATAGATATCTCAAACTCATCCATAACATCCATTGTACCGATCTCTCACGAGGATTCCTCACATCAAAACCAACCTTCTCATTCATCTTTGGCATCCCCAGAGTATCATTATCTTCTTAAATCTCTAAAACATTGATGTAATCCTTAGAATAAGATTCAACTTGTTGTACTATCTCATCATCTAGGTCTATCATCTTAATTTCATCAATCTCACTGATGAAATCATGGTATGATTGTTGCTAATGGTCTTCTTCTTTAGGAACACTCTCTGTCTTACCAATGGTTCTGTGTGAGTTATCTTCATGGCTACCTTCCAAAGAAATATGAGCTTGTCCTTGATCTATATCAGCTACCATAAGATCTTCTTCCAACTCTTGATTTTGGATAGCTGATATGTGATCAATAGGTTCTTTATAAATAACCTCTTGATGCACATATGAGATTTTTTCCCAATGGATCTCATATCCAACTTGCAATTATTCCTAAAACTCATATTCTTTAACATTATGAAAGACTAAAACATGCTTTCTCTTGCCAAGTGTCATTTTAATAATGATCTCCTCTTTTGACTCTAACAATCCATCATTATCAATTATGAGTTCAACATGGAGTTCACTGTTTACCTCTTTAATGAGTGGCATAAGGTATTCTTGGGATGACTCCAAGAGAGATGAGATTTATGTGACACCTCCTTGGTCTAACTAATTATATTTAAAACTCATGTCCTCATCCTTATTTTTCATACTACTATGGATGGATTTTTAAGAGGGAAAGGACTTATATTCTTGAGGAAGTGAGGGAGGGGATTGAATAAATTTTGATTTTCTTGACTACATGATTTGTTTCCATGATGGAAAAGATAGAGGTTATTATTTACCCTTTTGATTCTAGTTCTCCTCATCTTTCCTTGTCTTCCACTCCAAATCTTTTATTAGCCTCATTATATTATCTTGTAATAACTTCTCTTTAAGGTGGTTAGTGGCTTCATGAAGATAAGGAACACAAAAAGACTCTTGAGGAGAGATGAGAGAGGTTTTCATAGGTTCAAATCCTCCTTTAACTTGGGATTTTAAGTCTAGAGTTGTCTCAATTTGCCTACCCCATGACTTCACCACTTGATTCCATCTTAGAACCTTGAAGGACTTATTAAGGGGTTCTTGAGGAAGAATGGAGTTTTAGATCTCAATAGCAGGCTATTCCACAACAATATCCTTCTTTAATTGATAACTTTGTTGGAAATATTTCTAGGAAGGAAAGGTATAAGAAACATATAAATAACTTGTAATACTCAAAGGTTCCCTTTAACTAGTCTCTTGGGGAGGAATGGGTTGCACATAAGAAGGCTGAGGTGGTGTATATGAAGGCACATAAGATTGGTGAGGTTAGACCTACTACTCTTCAAGAACTTTTAGCTTATCCTCAATGCTTTGGATGTAAATAATTACATCCATCTTCTCACCTATGAGATTGTTTAAATTTTCTCTCTCAATAGGTGCCCATTCTTCTTTCACTTGTTGAAATGACTCCATCACATAACGGATCTAGTGAGTAGGGACATCTTGGCCATAATACTTTTGTGAGAACAATCCTAGTACATACTTGTCAAAGATCATTAAGGTTCACTTAAGTGTTGGTATAGATGGCTCATGGTAGGGCTAGTAAGGAGCAATATTAAAATGGGCTTACTATTCATATGGAAGATTAGGATAATACTCTTATGTTTGTGATTGATATAGGTCCTCATATTAATGGTGAGGATAATGAGGAAGGTAAGAGTCATTTCCTTGGTAATAAGATCATGAGAAAGTTGACAAGGCTCCTCGTAGCTTTGATAGAAATCTTGGTGGAGATGATTAGGCTCATATGGATCATAAGGAAAAAATTGGGGTTATTGATAAGGAGGTGGGTAATAGGTATATTCACCATAGCTATTCATATTTACCTCATATGTCAAATGAGATGCAAAAATTGACTAAAATATTTAATGAGACATACCTAGTCTACTCATAACTAGAAACTTTGGTTTTGAGTCACCATTGGTGCTAATTTGATTGCTTCCAAAAGTTGATCAAAGAAAAGACACACCAAGATCTTCCCATTCTTTTGGACCTTGGTCCCACCAGGCATGCCAGAATTGTTGGAGATCTAGATTACACCCTAGATGGGAAAGGGGATTGTTTAGGTCCTATTACCCAGATCTAGCTCAACATGGGAATGACCCCAGGCTATGGGTATCCTATAATGGGGTTAGCCCTCTAGGATTTATTAATGAGGCTAACTCCTCTGATGCATAATTTATCTCATTTCCACTACTAAAACCTACTAAAAACTAGGGAAAAGGGGGAGAGAGATAACATGAAAAGGAAACCTAAGCTAAAATGGTGATACACCTAAATGATGGTTGATCCACTCTATTTGAATTCTTAAAACACTAATGAAATAAGTAAAAGACTAGATCTAAGACTCCAAATATCTATCATACATTAATATTTCATGTAGAGGTTTACCAAATGATTATACGTTGATGGAAGTGATGGAGAGGTCTAGTCAAAGTATCCACATACAAGCTTTAACCAAAAGATATTTGAACACTAAACATGACCTGCATAACAAGATCAACTAGTAACTAGGTGAGATCAAGGCTTGACAAGGGAGAGATTTATACCACATATGCAAATCAAAATGAGATATACACACTATACCAAAATAATGAAATCTAAAAAATAATCTTGTACTCATATTAAGAGGTTATAAGCTCCATCTTGGAAGAGCCTAGTCATGCCCAAGAAAGGGATCAAAGGGATACCTTTTTTTTGGCTCAAAATCTTCTATATATATCAGAAAGGGATAAATAAAGAGATGGTAACATTTGTAAGAGAGTGGAGAAAGATTCATCATCATCAAGAAGTGAGGTGGCAATTCATTGATTCTTTTCATTTATGCATGCCTTTCTCCAATTAGTATTAATCCTTATTAACAAGCTAACCTCCTTTTGTTCCAATAGTCCTCAATCTCCTTCCATTGGCTAAGAGATCCCACTAAAAGACAAGGGTTTGTTATGCATGGTGACAAAGTATGTTTGAGTGGAATCAATGCTCCAACTACTTCTTCAACCACTAGTTCACCACCTTGGGACCATAAGTCCATTTGACTTGCTCATGAGGATCAAAACCTTAAATATTGAAACTGGTAGAGACATGCCATGAGTGGTGGTTTATACCTACTTTATTGATGATAGAGTGACATGAATAGATTATACCTTTTTCATTAATCAGATATATCCTCTATTTCCATGTTTGGATTATAGGTCCATTCTATAGGTGGAAAACCAATCTAAGATTATTGGTTTTCCTATAGTCATCATATTGATACAAACCTATAAACTATATAGCCTCTTTTCTAGATTATATTAGGTCCAGCTATACCCATTTTGTCTCTGTAAGAATCAAGGATTCACCATAGACACAAGTCCTTCTTTAAAGAATGGTGAATATAGTTGTATAATGAACCCTATATGCCAAAAACCTATGAGCTAGAGGTCTATATTTATCTTTAATGGTACTAATTTATAATTGATTACCTTGACTACATCACTATGGCCTTTTTTATGGCATTTTATCATTATTTAGTAGTGATAGGATGACCCCTACAATACTTATTTGCTTCTGTAGAAAATCATTTCTTCATTATCTCCTAGTTTGAATTTGTCTGTCAAATATTGTTTGGGCTAATCAAAATGCTCTAACCTATCTTTTTTCCCATTAGCCTCATAGATATTCACTATCATATCTTGAATTTTTAACCTCCTACACACCATTGGATCAAGTTGTATAAAGTAATGCTAGCCTTTGATCTCCTACCAAGAAGATCCTTTGGCATGTTGAATTCAACACACACTGTAGGATCAAAATATACGAATGCACATGGTCCATTGATTTACCTAGGTCCACTTACTCTATTTATTCCTATGTACCATTAGATCATTGGTATGAATGAACATTAATTATTGATCTAGATTGTACCCATCTTCTTTGTTAGTTGCCTCTTGTCATTGGATCTCTACTTGGTGAATCTGTACCATTAGATTTTGTCCAACTTGCAACTTTTTAAAGGGATTAACCTAGGGACCTTTTGACTTATTTAACCCTAGTGTGAATCATTAGATATCATGTGTCAGTATGAGAGCTCACATATACCACTATATCTTGATCAACTTTAAACCTTTTAAGGACCTTTTGAACCCAAATGGTTACTTTATGGATCTCAAACTTGACACTTTTGTGAACATCTTATATTACAAGCCCATATTTGAACACTCATAACTTAATATAAAAAGCTTTTGAAAACATGAAACTTTCATAGGATGATCTTGGCATGAAGAAATACTTAGCTCTACAATCCTTTGGCTTACATGGCTTCTTGAGGTGTATTTATAAAATACACAAGCAAACTAGTCTACTCAATTTTTGCATGATGTCTTGATGACAATCTAGCCTATCAAAGCTTGTACAAATCATTTGATCATTCATCTAAATAGGAAATTTACTCATCTTATCAATCCATGCAAAGATATTGGTATGTCAGCCAAATATTGGCCAATAGGTCATTCACTAGAATAATTTTTTTAAGGCTAGAATTAAAATATGAAATAATTTTTAAGATATATATTTTTCACAATAAGAATTTCACTAGGTACCATGTTTTTTTATATTAAACAAGGACAAATGCCTTCACCCATTTATACAAGGTAAAATTTACCAATAAACCACTAAGATTGGTAAGAAAAAAATACCATAAAACCAAATTATAAAGACCATAAAAAACTAAAATACCTTTAAAAATGCTCAAAATCAAAATACTACATGCTTTTAAAAAAACACTATGTAACTAAAACAAACTATTATCATTGAAAACAACAAAAAATAATTTCACCTTCTAGCCCAAAAACCTCTAAACTTTTTAAGCATGTAATTTAATAGATTGAAATATAAAAACCATTCACTATTACCTATGCAATAGAAAATTAATATAGAAGACCAATAAAATCAACCTCTTCAAAAATTGTTAGATTTCATGAAATGAAAGGCACATGATAACATGGGCATTATGAATTTTTCATTGTTATGAGACCTTCATGCTTTCTAGAGATATTTTTATATGGTATCCCACTTGATCATAAGGATGTTAAATATATTTTCATTTATAATATAAACATTATTTTAAATTTTTTTTAGGAATGCATGATATTTTCCTTTTAATGAATAATAATAGGGCATCTTCAAGAGAAAGTAGGATGTTTCCCATGGTAGTTTCACCACATAATAAAACAAATTAAATATAATCACAAGAAAATTTTTTAAAATGTCCTTTTAAACAACATTAAATAACACAAAATAGACACCATCACATTTACTAATAACCTTATCCTTAGTAAACACATTATTTGATTCATTATTTTTTCCAAAAAAGGAGATACTGGTACAAAATTCACTTACCAAAACATTCAACATCAAATTTTGGATTTGTAATGGTTTTGGACTAAAAGGAGGATGTAATTATTTGTTAGATCATTTAGACCATGATTTTATTTAATCATCAACCTAAATAATAACCTTACATCACCTAAATTTTAATCCTTTGAGGAGTCAAACAACAATTCTTCACCAATCATTCCTAGAATGAATTCTAAAAAGAAATAAGAAGAAGGGTTAAAAATATGCTTTAAGGTGCTATCATTAAATAGAATCTTGATATTATTAAGATCTATAGGTATTATGAATCCTCTCTTCCTCACTTTATCCCTCAATTTAATCTTGGTCTAGCTCCTTCTATCCTCCTTCATAATTTTTTTCTCCCATCTAGCCATGGCTAACACTAACTTGCATAGATGAAAGATACAAAAATAAAGAAAAGAAATAAAATACTAAGGAATGTCAATATGAATATATAATAATGATATTACCACCATTAAAACTACTTATTATCTCTACAAAATCTATCAACACATTAAATAATAGAGACTTGACATTCATGTCAAGTGAGAGATAGGTGTGGTGGTGGAAAAATGTAAAACACATGATAAAATTGATAGAATTTAAATTAGTAAATGTGCTGATGTATAAATTTGGGGGAAAAAAACATGACATTCTTAGAAACTCATATCTTCTTTTGTAAAGGGTATATTCCATTTTTTTCAAAAAACCCAAATCTGACAAATTTGGCATGATACCAAGGCTAAGTGGTGTATGCCCTTTGTTACACAAATGGATTACATCCTTTATGGGCCAAAAAAGGTTTATTCCATTTATATTTTTATAAATACCCACTTTTTAAACCAAATCATATTATGTATTCTTATTTTAAACCAAAGACCACATTTTAGAAGGAAAAAATAAGTGTATGCATGTTTTTTGGCCCACAATCCTACTAAGCATGCCAAACAAGATTACAAAATTTTGCATCACAATCTTAAGTAAGCTTTTTTCCCCATAGGGAATGTTTAAGGTTTGAGATATATATTTTTGATGCATTTTTAATATATATCACAAGGTAATAGGGTGTTCAAATTCAATTTGAATCTCACAAATTCATTCAACTAGACCTAATATAAATGTTTATTTTTATAAATTTAGATACTTTATTTGATGGACCCATTACTTGAAGAAAACCTCAAAGAAAACATGATGAAAACCCCTAGCATTTTGACTTTATAAAAGAAGTTCAATTTTATGAACAATATAATTCAAAGTGGAAATAATTGAATATTATTATCAATAGTTTATGTGACTCTTCAAGTCAAAGTACATGCAATTCATTCATCAATACATTGAAGGCCATTTAAAAAAAATGGCCTTCAATGTATGTTATCATAGTTTAAGGTAATATTCATTTTGATCTTCTGCTTGTCTATGTCACTTTATGTCATGCTTAAATATAGTTCAAGTGGTGTTAGGGGTTTAAGGTGCCTTGGTAATCCATATGTCATGTGTCAAGGTCATGTCATATTCCCTCTATTCCGTACAAGTACCCAAATAGGTTTCATGTTATATTCAAGGTCAATAATTCATTTTTCAAATTCTTTTATAGGTCACTAGCATGTGTAAAATCGTCCTCTTTTTGACCATATTCACTTGATCTTTCTTTTGACTTAATGAAGTGGGAAACGTCACTTCCCAACTAGATGCAATGATTCATCAAGGAGATGTGTTGAAAGAATAATATTATTATAAATTTTTATACAAGGACATTTAAAAAAATATAACAAAATAAAAATGGTGTGCTTTGTTTATTAATCTTGGAACCATCGAACCACCACCAACGAGTTGTAAACAGATTAGCATTGATTGATGTGTTCATGTAGATATTAAAAACAACTTTAGGGATAAGTGGTGGATGGTGTTTTATGAGCCTACATGCAATAATAATTAGGTTCCATTATATTTTTTGAGAAAACTTTATTTTGAGTTTTTTCTACAAGAAATCCTAAATTATTTTGACATGAAATCCTACCATGGTAGGGAGGTGGGTCCTCATTTGATAGACCTAGTGCCAAGAAAGATCAAAATTGACAATAAATAAATAAATAGAGGAACATTAACATATAATTTTATCCTAAAAATATTACATCATAGTACATATATGGACACCTTTTAGGTAGTTATTAGTCTCACATAGGTTATGATTGATCATGAGATGTATATATTAAGGAGTTATACACATGATACAAGTGGTGGCAAATCTAGTAGTGTCCCTCATACTATTTATGATCCACATGGTGGAATATCTAGTATTCATCCTATATTTAATATACATCACTTCACACCATGTGGGAGGAAATGTATTGGACCACCTATTTAGGTTAGATATACACATGTTACATATGCAAATCCAATAAACACAAATGTGGATATTAGATATACATTTGTACAACACACTAACACAAAAGTATATTCCATCTCTAGTTTATTCAACATCTTTGCACACTAGTACAAAATAATATATATCATTTATAATTTATTCATCACCTTACGACTCTAACATGCCATAGTAAATTCCATTTGTAGTTGATTCAACACCTCGTGACACTAGGATGCTAGAGCATATGTCATCTACATTTGCTTCACCATATCTAATCAACACAAAAATAGTTATGAAAGGTTTATATTTTTCACCATCTATATCTGACACATGTTTAAATAATTATAGCTTAATTATGTATATAAAGGAATATTAAGTTTATCTTTTAGTATATGTTTACATAATCAACTAATATTTGATTTCTTTCATTTGTTGCTTGTATATATGGTCACTATATATTAGGTACCCCAACTATTTTATATTATGTTTTTGAGGCTAGAATTAGCATTGCATTTACATGGAGTCATATTGGGAGAGTAAATTGTCGATTTGATATATTATTTAAATATTTTGTATACACTATGTAATTTTAGTGTGTTTGCTTGCTTAACCTTCCCCTCCTCTTACAAAAGATAAATATATAGGAAGAAAGAAGGAGAGAAAGATAAAATTAAATTATCTCTTTCCCTCCCTTACATTTTTTCTTCCTCTCCATCTCACTCCCTCTCATTAGTATGATTTTTATTTTTTATATCCCTCTCTTGCTATGTCTTTAGGTAAAAAAGGAAATATTTAGATTTATCTTAAAATAGGTTTAGTTTTATTTGATTAATAATTGACCTATTTCATTTTTTATATTTATATATGTTGATAAGTGTTATGGGTACCTTGCATGGATCACAACAACCTATGACTAATGTTTCAGTTTCATCTGAATATCTAGTATATCCCTAGAACCACCTAATTCAGAGATAGATACTAGTGAGAACACAATGAAATTATTTTTTTAACTTAAAATAATTATACTCTACATCATATTCATATGTGTATGCCCATCTATATCAAAACCTATATGTGTGTTCCATAGGATTATCCATATCAGATATATTTTGGTCATGCAGCCTTAGACAACCCTTTACGTACTATGTGGTGAATTCATAATCACCTTGTTATAGCATTTTGTTCTTGGAAACTCTATCATTTTCTATATATCATTTTAATGCATTACAATTTTTATTTTCTATTTTATTTATGTGGCATTTTTTTAAGGTTGTGACAGAGATATTTGGTCCTTCACATGTTGAGATGAGAGTCTCTCCCTGTAATGTGTCATTCATCACCCTTGGTTATACATATATGGATATGAGGTGAAATTTATTTAGAGGCAATTAGCAGTACAAGTTGATTTTTATTCTATGGGTATTTATAGGAACAATATATTTTGTATGCCAATATGGCCCAATTTTTATGCCTATATGACACATTTTTGTATGTATATTATGGTCTAAATTATATCCTGATATGGCCTATTTTTTATGTCGTTATGATATAATTTGGATACACATACATACTATCTAACATGTCTATGTGAATCATACATTTTTATAATTTATGTATACAAATTTACTTATTATATGTCATTATTATTATTTTTGTTGTTATTACATACATGTTATTCTTATTGAAATATTTCCTAAATTAAGAATTTTTCAATATTGGTTGTGTCAATAAATGGATAGTTCTAATGTTTATATTTCATGAAATTGATGTGATGATGTTATAATGAACATAATAAAATTCTTTTTTTGTGCACATGTTATGATTTTTTATTTATGTGATGGTTTCTTATCATTATCTTAGATTTCATTAAATAATGTCAAAAATAAAATCACCACATTTCCATGTAAAATGTGTGTAAAATTAATATGCTCAAATAATTATAGATAAGAAAGTGAGGATTTCATTAATGTACATCAATATTTTAGGATTTTGGCTCTCTATTCCCCTCTCTCTCACAACTAAATTAAAATTGTTGTTAGAATGCTCTCCTATAGTTGGAACTCTCTCCCAAACCAACATGATTGTCTCTCTAACCAAATTAGGAGAGCATTTCAAGAGAAATATGATGGGTAAATATGAACCTTCAACTCATCCAATTTCATGATCAAGTCTTATGAGCACCCCCATATGATTATATGCCACTCGAGATTAAGAATACACAACATCACATTTTCTCTCATAATAAATTATCACTTTAGGGACCAAAATTTGTTAGTGGGTATCATATATTTTAACTCACTTTCTAAATTGATAAACCATCTATGTGGACATGTTTGGATGGGTGTATAATAACTATAATGGCCTTCATATATACTTTTTCAATATTTTAGGTAAAAAAATTTAGGTAGTCAAATGCATCCCTCAAGAGAAGCTTCTCATCCCTAAGTGGGAAAATGAAATAAACTTTGAGAGATCATTGCGAGAGAACCATGATGGGTAGAGACAAACTAAAAACTCCTATAGTTTGATGAGTGAGTCTTATGAGTACCCATTGGATAATTATCTATAACACAATATGAGGGAGACATAATTATATGTTTCCTCTTGAAACCAAATATCTTTTTACGGACCAAAATTTAGTTAGTGGGAAACATATCTTTTGAATCGTCAATCTAATAGGTGAAACTTCTATGTGAATGCATCTATATGGGTGTATAAATAATATAATGGCCTTTGTCTACTCTTCATCACCTCCCAGGGTTGAAATTTGCACATGGTTAAATGCATACCTTAAGATAACCTTCTCATACCTGAGTATATAAATAGAAAGAACTTAAAATGAGTGTTTGAGTAGCATCAAAAGGAACAAATATGAACCACCATATCCTACTGTGACAACCCCTCAAGTTGCACTTATAAATTCTAGTAATTTTTTTCTATTAAATAATTACTTAACATTCATTCCATAAAATAATACAATATAATAAACCAAAACCATATATAAGAACAATAGTACTTCAAATTCAAATACACTATATAATATAAATCTTATACAACTCCATAGAAAACCAAATACAATAAGATACAGCTATGGCTAGTCTAACAATACAACATCTGCTAACCAAATATACAAGTACATAATATAATTACATAGCTTTAAGCATGTGTCCTAATACAGTGATAGATACCAAGTTCTCCAAAACCTGAGTTGAACTAACTCATGTATCACTGATAATCTTAAGTGTTGTCTCTAGCTAGTACTATAGTGGAGGATTTGAGAGCATCATCCAAGCTCTTTACCAAACCAACCATGGGCCAATGATCCCCCACACAATCCACTATTATGAAATGGCCCTCCCTTTGTGGATAGGTAGATAGAATAGTTTCAAGAATCTAGTGAGATGTGCTAGTACCCTGTGTGCCATAAGATTTCTAAAAACATGTTGTATACCATAAATAAATCTATTCTAACATGATATCATATAGCATGAAAATCAAACATATAAATGATAATGTATATAACATTACTTTGGCCAAGTTTTTAAATAATATACGATCATTTAGATCAGTCAATTTCATAACACACCAATAATCAGATTATCTATTGGTGGTACTACCTATGATAGTGAAATCCATCTCACTACCTATTAGTATCATCAATATATGCCATAGTATGTAACTCAAAGACTCATACAGATTACATTCTCCTAGAAATAAAATCACATCACAAGTTATATAAGGAGAAAGTAAGATATACACATAATCATCTATGCATGAATTGTTCTTACCTTAAAATCAATTCTAAACTAGAAACAATGACCACTATTTATACCACTCATGCAAAACACGTAATAAACTATAGATTATTTCAAACAGATCCAAGTAACTACACCTCAATACAACCCATATTATCTTAGTCTAGTATTCTTAGACATGTTTACTAGTTTATCCAAAAATAATCATATAAAGTAGTCATATAAAAATGAAAGCATACACTCATATTCAATTAATAATAACTATAACAAAAATTCATACAATTCATATAACTCTATCTCAACATTCATTTGCACTATGAAGATTATATACACACCTAAATGATATCTTACTAAATGGTATAATACATATTATTCAAGTAATAACTAATACATATATGTTTATTCAGTAGTGAATCAAATGTAATATGTACCATTTGGTACTTTTTTATTCTATATAATTATATGACATCCCATACTATCATAGCTCATTTTGCATGAGTTCCCTACCCAAACATGAACACATAATCTTACACTTTAATTATTAACAAGCAAGTACAGGATTATAACATTTGGATATATCTTATATTTTACTACACAATAATAATTAGATGTAACATAATATCTATTCACTTTCACATATTAATATTCTCACAAAATATACATAATGCATACGAGTTTTCATCTACTAGGCACTACAAACTAGACCCTATCAACAAGTTTGCTTAACACTACTATGCTACATATACACTATTTTATTATTTCTTTCTTAACCAAGTAAACATATCATTTCATCATAAGTCTTCACAATAACTATGTCATTATTCTCATATGGGAATCCAAGATAAGAATAAAGTTCCATCCAACATTAGATCTACATTAAAGACAAAACATAGTTTACTTTGCAATCTTCATTCCTTCTCTGGAATATACTTGTACATTCATTAAAATATTATTATTTTAATTACAACTTATCATTTTAGTAATTTTAATTTTGGGAAAATAATGATTAAGCTAATATTAATTTAGTGCTTCACATCTTAACAAAAGAAATTTAGCCTTAATTAAAAACCCAGTAATATAAAACATATATCCATATATACAATGATTAGAAATCTTAGTGTTCTATTTACACTAGGTGTTGTAATATATTGACTAGTCATTTTAAAACAAAATGAAATCCAAAAGACCAAATTATATAGGAGTAATAAATTCAATGTTGATAAAAAAATAACCATTCCTGCATAGGCATACAAAATCTAAATGCAGCTAAACTGAGGAGATGTTGACTTGGCATGTTTAACTTAGCTCAAGGAAAAGAGAATGCATCTCAATGTATATTCAACAAAGGTTTACATTGGTGGGATGCTATTACCAAATATGATGCTTTATGTGCATTAGACTAAAAAAATTCAATTTTAGACTTTTGTGACTTGATATAGACCTCTACATTTTGAAATAATAAACTCACTCAGCCTGTCCAAAACTAACCTAGTATTCATGCAAAAGGGCTTCAATGTTTCAATTCATAAATCAAGGATATTAATCTAAAAGAATTTCAAATAAGAGGTTGGATTATTTATAAAAGAGGCAACTTTAAAAAATACTCAACAATTTTAATTATATAAAAAGCATCACCATTCATTATTTCAACATTTCTATATTATAAATTCTATGATTTTATCTTAAAATTCATCTCAACATTTTTATTTAATCCTAGCATTTTCATGATATACTTACCTAGCCATACCAATTAAAGACTCAAACATTGATCCTTCAACAACTTCTTAATTTATATAGTTTGGATTTTATTATAATCACATAGCCTGGCATTTTCAATTAGACTCTACACACATTGACTCAGTAATTAAATTATATATATTTAGATTTTTTAAGTTGGGGGATTATAAAGTGGTCAAGGCCCTTCATATTCATCTCACAAGGAGATAAAATGTCATATTCCGTTGTAAATAATGTGGTTTTTAATAGTGTTAGTTTGGTAGTGCATGATGCCATTTACATTAGCCAGTAGTTAGGAGTTTCATAGACCATGTTGTTGCTATTCAGCAAGTTACCTATCATAAATTAAGGATTTTACCTCTTTATGCATGATTTATAATGGACTACCACCATAAGGATAAGTATTATGTGATGTTAAGCCCCTAAACCTGTTGTCCTCCTCAAAACCTCCAAACATACTTGTAAGATGATTATTACTAGTATTACTATTACTGCTAACCCCTTCGGTGATCATTAAATGCAAATTATCTTCTGTGTTGTAAAACTAGTATTTTTAAAGTAGAAAAGCATAGGATGGTACTAATTGAGAGCCATAGGTTTGATGCTTAAAATTCTTCTTCCATGATTCGGATAAGTGACCTACTACAAACCAAACATATTTCTATTAGATGAATTGTATATAATTATTTAGATTGTTTATATTAAATTATATACATAGTGATTTTGAGAAGGTTCACCACTTTATTTTAAGGTTCCTTTCTTTTAATAGAATACTTAGTATTATATAATTTACCTAACATTTTTTTGTTTTTGACTTAGCTTCTAGTTAATCATTAATATACCATTGAAGAAATGAAACTCAACACAGATCTTAATCTAAGATATATAGCGAATTATGATACAAAAACTTTAATAAAATACTATATAGCTTATACCACATAGACTATATAGCTTATACCACATAGGTCTACAAGAAATAATGCATGGTAGTAATATAGTAAAATGCAGACCTTCTATACAATGCTACACAACACTACAATATATATGGCATTGGTTTATTCATATGCTTCCTTTAATAAATGATACATAGGCTTTTTTTATGGCCACACATAGGTTTAAAATTTAAATACACCATTTTAGGATGAAATAAAAATAATCCAAACTAACTTGTTAATATGCCCCTTTCCTTCCTTTGTCTTTCTCTCTCTATCTAATTCCTTAGCTTCTCTCCTTTCTCCATCCATGTCTTTAATTTCCACCAACTCTTATTTATTTATAAGACTTACTTTTTCTTTCTCCTTGCTACATCCACCCCTTATAAGATATCCTTGTTTCTTTGCATGGTATTTTACTTATCTTACCTACCACATCCTTTAACTTTTTTTTCAACTTGAGTTGAATCAATAATATATTTCCTAATTTAATATTTAAAACATTTTTAATTTGTTTATTTAAATTCTAAGTTCTAGTTTATAAACTTAAACTATAGTTAAGTTTACCAAAATATATTATCTACTTTTAAATATAAATTTTGCATGAATTTCAAGATTGCATTATCTCTAATTTAGAATATTTAGATAATTCTAATTTCATGCAAATTGATCATTACCAGAATAATCATATATTTAACTAATAGTTATTCAAGTTATTAATTGTCTTTTTATTAAAAAATTATCTTATCCATAATAGTAAAAGATAAAATAAGTCATTAATTGCATTTTATTTGTAAAATAATTATTTCTATTAGCACTTAATATTTATTTTTTGAACTTAAAATTCAAAAATCAAATAAATTAAACTAAAGAAATCAAATGCATACTAAAATTAATTCCACACACAAAATGTAATCACATGAAATAATTCATAATTATGCACTAACATTTATGTCTAACATTTAGAATCTATTATGCGTGTGTGTAGGGTTACTAACATTTCCCACTGATATTTCCCCCAATTGCTCTGTTTAGCTGACCCTCTTAGATGATGCTCTCCCTCATCAAGATCTGAGGGTAGGACCTATCCTGTACCCACCTCACAATAAGAAGGTCGTTAGTTTGATTCATCATACACTAATTATGTAAAACTAATAATTATGCATCCTCAATGTACATAATAATCAAAATATAACTATCACATAATGTATACTAATCAATAATACCACTATCCCATACCAATATATGTTAAAATGCTCAAATCAAAGTAATGATAATCAAATAATGACCATAGTAATCTATGAATTAAAGGTTTATAAGTCATAGGGTGAAATTAGGATGTGACATCCTCCCCCCCTAAATTAGGTCATCACCCCGATGACTCTTATTCAAATAAAAGTTTTGATTAAAAAACAAAGTTTTAATAGCATAAAAACATAGTATCGATTATAATTTTATGTAATTAAATATAAAATTCACCTTAGGAAATTATAGTAGTTTCCACTAATTAGAACTATTTTTAGAAAATTGATCTCACAAGACTCTACTCTATGACATTTCCTATTCTAAAAATAAGTTTCATGAAAGTCACTTTATGTTGATTGGTTCCATCATGACCACCCCAGGGTCTAAGACCATAAGAAAAGTCTAACAAATAGCTTAGTAAAAGTTTCACTACTAACTCAACAACATATGAGTTCATAATGAAAGTCAAAATAAATGATTATACACCTAAATTTGACAAGTTCTACTTTTCAAAACTTATATTCAATAAGTCTATCTGTCAGATCCAGCTCAGTAGTAACTGACTCAATGTGAGGCTAAGTAGGATATGATCCTATTACTTAGAACTCAAGTTCCTATTTCACCAATCATCCCTCAGGTCTTCATGATTGGATGATCTTTAAAAGGTTCACAAATCTATTCTAATAGATCATAAAAATAAATACTGTATGCTAAAAGATTCCATATGTACTTATATAAACACAAGAGAAATCATACAATCATCTTGAGATTAAATTAAGTTTCTGCTAATCAATCAAAACTAGTATCATATCCTACAACTTACCTATAGCATTATATTCTTAGTAAAAATAAATAATACCATAATTAACATAGCATACAATGGCCAAGGATAATACCATTCTTACAACTTTATAAATGATATAATGTCCCCTTGCATAGATGAATAGCACATAACAAGTTAAAAAGTTTTATTTTAACCCTCTTAGATTAAGAAGATGTTATACACATCTTATACCTTACTTGTTATTTGAAAAATGTACACATAGTGCTCTTCAAAATAATATCAATCTAACAAAGGTATTTAATAACATAATAGTTATAATCAACTATAGTATAAATTCATTTTTAGCCACTCCTCATGATTAAGTCTATAACTTACATAAAATGATGACTCTAAAAAACCATAATTAGAAATTAGATAACTAGGATCTCATAACCCAAAACTCCCTACACACCCTCACATCGTAGAAGGAACATCATAATATAAGTTGCTAAATCACTATCACTTGCCATCTTGCAAGTGTAGTATCATAAACTAATTTTATAACTAGGAATAAAATATGAATCACAAGGATGCATCAACAAGAAATAGAAACACTATCCCACAAACTCCAGGGAATAATATCGAGCAACAATTTAGAAGCAAGTCTTCCACCAAAGGAAACTCTATATCAACTTCTTGAAAATATGAATCTTCTTAGTAGCTAAAAATGATGTAAGAAGAGAGTGAAAACATACTAATTCACCTCTAAGATAACTAAGAGAGATAACACTTCTTCTCATGTCTATACAAATATAAGGATGCTAATCTACATAACAAACTCTTAATACAAAGGAAATCACAATCATGACATCTACACTTAATTATAAGAAAATTCCCACCACACTAGGGGGTACCTACTAAAATGGTATTTAGGATTTCCACTCCTAATATTTGTGTAAGTAAGACACAAAACTAAATCATAAATACATAAGTGAGAATCACTCCATGCCTTTAAAACACTCACAACACAAAATACAAAGGGTGAAGGTGATTCAAGAAGGACATAATCACACTTGAGGTGTTCAATCTAAGATCAAAAATATGGTACAAAACTCTTGTTCACAATTCAAGAACTAAGCTATGAACTCTCCTACCCAACACCATACACAACCATCACCAATGAAACACTTAATAAACCAGCCCTTTAGAAACTCTTAAGGGGATACAAATACTCAAAGGTATACACTCAATGTGCCATACATACATTCCCAATTCTCCTTTTTGATAAGCAGAGGGATATAAAAATTATAATGGACTCATTAGGCTTAGAGTTTGAGCCACTTCTTTGATACCAATTGTGACAACCCCTCAAGTTACACTTAGAAAATGTATTAATTTTTTTAATTAAATAATTACTTAACATTCATTCCATAGAATAATACAATACAATAAACCAAAACCATAACTAAGAAAAATAGTACTTCAAATTCAAACACTAGATGCAATATAGATCTTATACAACTTCACAAAAATCCAAATACAATAGGACATACTTACATCTGGTCTGACAATACAACATCTACTAACCAAATATACAAGTACATAATATAATTACATTAATTTAAGCATATGGCCTAATACAATGATAGATACCAAGTTCTCTAGAACTCAAGTCGAACTAACTCATGTGTCACTAATAATATCAAGTATCATCTCTAGATAGTACTGTAGTGGAGGAGGGAGAGTATCATCCAAGTGCTTTATCACACCAACCATAGACCAAAAATTTCCTGCATAATCACCTATCATTAAATGGCCCTCCCTATATAGATAGGTAGATAAATGGTGTGATAATCTAGTGAGATGTGTTAGTACCCTATGTGTTATAAGATTTCTAAAAACATGTCGTGTACCATAAAGAAATATTTTCTAACATGATATCACATAGCATGAAAATCAAACATATGAATCACAATGTATATAATATTACTTTGTCCAAAGTTTTTAAATAATATTTAATAATTTAGATTAGTTAATTTCATAACACACCACTTGATTGGATTATCTATTGGTGGTACTACCTAAGCTAGTGGAATCTATCTTACTATCTATTAGTATCATCAATATATGTCTTAGTATGTAACTCAAAAACTCATATAGATTACATCTCCTATAAATAATATCATATCATAAGTTAAATAAGGAGAATTCAAGATATACACATAATCATCTATGTATAAATGGTTCTTACCTTAAAATAAATTCCAAACTAGAAATAATGACCACTTTTTATACCACCTATGTAAAACACATAATAAACTATAGACTATTCTAAATAGATCCAAGTAACTACACCTCAAGACAACCCAAATTATCTTAGTCTATTGTTCTTAGACATGCCTACTAGTTTATCCAAAAACAATCATACAAAGTAATCATATAAACATGGAATCATACGCTCATATTCAAGAAATCATAATTATAACAAAAAGTCATATAATGCATATAATTATATATAAAAATTCATTTTCACTATCAATATTGTATGAACACCTAAATCATATCCTACCAAATGCTAAAACACATATTATTCAAGTAACAACCAATACATATGTGTTTATTCAAGTGTGAATCAAATATAGTATGTACCATCTGATACTTTTCATTCTATATAACTATATGACATTCCATACTATCATAGCTCATTGTGCATGAGTTCCCTACCCAAAAATGAACACACAATCTTACACTTTAATTATTAATAAGCAAGTACAGGACTATACCATCTAGATATATCTTATATTTTACTATAGAAGAATAATCAAACATAACATAATATCTCTTCACTTTCACATATTAATATTCTCACAAAATATAGATATTTCACATAGAATTTCATCTACTAGGCACTAAAAAATAGACCCTATTAACAAGTTTGCATAACACTACTATGCTACATATACACTATTTTATTATTTCTTCCTGAATCGAGTAAACATAGCATTTCAGTATATTTTTTTGTAACAACTATGTCATGATTCTCATATGAGAATCTAAGACAACAATAAAGTTCCATCTAACATTTGATTTGCATTAAAGATAAAACATAGTTTACTTTACAATCTTCATTCCTTCTCTAGAATATACTCGTACTTCCATTAATATATTATTATTTTAATTACAAATCAACATTTTATCAATTTGCACTTTTGTAAAACAATGATTAATCTAATATTAATTTAGTGTTTCACATCTTAACCAAAGGAATTCAGACTTTAATTAAATACCCAATAATATAGAACATATATCCATATATACAACGATTAGAAATCTTAGTGTTCTATTTACACTAGGCATTGTAATATATTGACTAGGAATTTTAAACCAAAATGAAATCCAAAAGACCAAACTATATAGGATTAATAAGTTAAACACTATGAATAAATTTAATGAAGCTAATAACCATTCCTACATAGGCATACAAAATCTAAATGCAACTAAACTGGGGAGACATTGACTTGGCATGCTTAACTCAGCTCAAGGAAATGAGAGTGTAGCTCAATGTATATTCAACATAGGTTTACATTGGTGGGATGATATTACCAAATAGGATGCTTGATGTTCATTGGACAAAAATCATTTTAGTTTGAGACTTCTATGATTTGATATAGACCTCTATGTTTTGGAATAATAAACTCACCTAGCATTTCCAAAACTGACCTAGTATTCATGCAAAAGGGCTTCAACATATCAATTATTAAATCAAGGATCTTAATATAAAGGCATTTCAAATAAGAGGTTGGATGCTTTATAAAAGAGGTAGATTTTTAAAAAACAGAACAATTTAAATTATATAAAAAGTGTCACCATTCATTATTTCAATGTTTCTATATTATAAATTATGTGATTTTATCTTTAAACTCAACTCAACATTTTTGTTTGATCCTGGCATTTTAAATATATACTTACTTGGCCATTCCAATTAAAGACTCCAACATTGATCCTTAAATGACTTATTAATTTATATAGTTTTGATTTTATTATAATCACACATCCTGACATTTTCTATTAGACTCCACACACATTGACTCAGTAATTAAATTATATATATTCGGCCTTTTTAAACTCGAAGCTTATACAGTAGGAAAGGCCCTGTAGATTCATCTCATAAGGAGACAAAATGACATATTCCATTTTAAACAGGTTGGTTTTGAATAGTGGTATTTTGGTAATGCATGATGTCATTTACATTGACCAATAGTTAGGAGCTTCATCAACCATGTTATTGTTGTTATTTCAGCAAGTTGTCATCATAATTTAAATATTATGCCTCTTTATGGATGCTTTGCAAGGGACTACCACCATAGGGATAAATATTAAGTAGTGTTAAGCCCCTAAAACTTTCATCCTCCTTAAAACCTCCAAACATAATGGCAAGATGATTATTATTAGTATTATTATTACTAATCACTTTAGCAGCCATGAAAGGTGGATGATCCTCCATGTTGTGAAACTAGTATTTTTGAAGTAACTAACCATAAGAAGGTGCTAATCAAGCCACATATTATTCACTAAAAATGTTTCTTTCATGATTTGGATAAGTGACTTACTACAAACCAAACATATTTCTATTGGATGAACATGCAGACAACTGTCTACATTGTTTATATTAAATTATATATACACAGTGATTTTGTGAAAGTTCAATTCCTTTTTTTTAATAGAATACTCATTATTATATAATTTACCTAGCATTGTGTTGTCTTTGAATCAACCTATAATTAATCATTAATATACAAAATGAAACTCAATGAAAATCTTAATCCAAGCTATACACGTGTCTTTACAATGGAATGTAGCTTATCCAAAATGGGTAAAATGCAGTTCATAGAGGATTATGATACACATACTTTATCAAAGTACTATGTAGCTTATATCATGCTGGTCATATATTAAAACACATACCTCCTATATAATGCTATGCAACACTAAAATATATATGGCATTGGTTTATTCAGGTGCTTCCTTCAATAAGTGATATGTAAGATTTCTTTTTATGGATACACATAGGTTTAAGATTTAAATACACCATTTTGGGATGAAGGAAAAATAATGAAAATTAACCTGGTAATACACCCCTTTTCTTACTTTATCTTTCTTTGGCTTTCCAATTCTTTAGCTTCTTTTCTCCTTTCTCCATCTATGTCTTTAATTTCTACCAACTCTTCTTTATTTATAAGACTTAATTTTTCTTTCTCCTTACTATGTCCACCCCTTGAATGATATCCTTATTTCTTTGCATGTTATTTTACTTATCATACCTACTACATCATTTTCTCTTTTTTTTAAATTCAACTTGAGTTGACTCAATAATATATTTCCTAATTTAATATTTAAAACATTTTTAATTTATTTATTTAAATTATAATCCCTAGTTTATTAGCTTAACTTATAGTTAAGTTTACCAAAATATATTATCTAATTTTAAATGTAAATTCTACATGAATTTCAAGATTGCATTACCTCTAATTTTGAATATTTAGATAATTCTAATTTAATGCAAATTACTCATTACTATAATAATAATATATTTAACTAATAGCTATTTAAATTATTAATTGTCTTTTATTGAAAAAATATCTTATCCATAATACTAAAAGATAAAATAAGTCATTAATTATTGTAAAATAATTATTTCTATTAGCACTTAATATTTATTTTCCAGACTTAAAAGTCAAAAATAAAATCAATCAAACTAAAGAAATCAAATGCATACTAAAATTAATTCCATGCACAAAATATAATCACATGCAATAATTGATAATTATTCTTTAACATTTATCCCTATCATTTAGAATCTATTGTGCATGTGTGTAGGGTTACTAGTATTTCTCACTGATATTTCCCCCAATCACTCTATCTAGCTGACCCTCCCTGATGATGCTCTCCCTCATAAATTCTAAGGGTATGACCTATCTTGTATCTACCTCACAACAAGTAGGTAGTTAGTCTGAGTCATCATAAACCAATGATGCAAAACTAACAATTATGCATCCTTAATGTATAGAATAATAAAAATATAACTATCATGCAATGTATACTAATCAATAATGCAACTATCTCATACCAGTATATGTTAAAATGATCAAATCAAAGCAATGATAATCAGATAATGACCATACTAATCCACATATTAAAGTTTTATAGGTCATAGGGTGAAATTGGGATGTGACACCTATAGTTTCATGGTTGAGTCCTTTGAGAACCCCTGAGATGATTCTATACCATTGACGATGAGGGAGACATGGTGGAACATTTTATCTCACAGCTAAATCTCACTTTGGGGACCAAATTTTTGTTAGTGAAATGTGTATCTTTTGAATTGTTATCCCAATTGACAAATTATCTACACATTCACATATGTATGTGAATATAAATGATAGAATGTATTTTTTACACTCTTTGTTACCTCTAAGGGTTGATAGTTCCACGTGGCTAGATGCATCTGTAATCACCTAAAATTGGTACTAGGATGTTAAGAGTGTTGCTTGAGATAGCTTATTCCTAGTTTAGCCCTAGACCTATACTAAAACCTTTATCACACTTTTCTAGCCATTATGTAGACCACAAACAAATTCTATCATCTCAGACACAGTCCTAGAATAATATTTCCAAACCCTAACCCAGTGTGCCTAGTAGTCTGCCAGTTGAACACTAGCACCACATTAAGTACACTAGAGCCATATGGCACTAGTGTCCCTAACTTGGTGCTAGTGTCTTTTGACCTAACGCTCCTGAATAGATATATTTTCAAATGTGTGCCCCTCCTAAAGTTGGCCTAAGTACATTTTATTATTCACACATGCTATGGATCTCTATAAATAAAAGAATATTTGACATCTATAGACTAGATGGAAAATAGATGCAAAAAACCTATTTGAATAAGAAACAAGCT
Source organism: Torreya grandis (assembly GCA_037957365.1). Lineage (NCBI taxonomy): Eukaryota > Viridiplantae > Streptophyta > Pinopsida > Cupressales > Taxaceae > Torreya > Torreya grandis. The sequence goes on from JARHVA010010109.1 coordinate 168,913, forward strand.
GATCGAAATCAAGGTAATTTATCCCTATTCTACCCTATTCTTGAATACTATCATATATAACTACCCTCAACTTATATTTCAAATATATTTAATCTCAAGCACACTCAATGCATTCAAGACCACTCTCATTCTAACATTCACTTGCACTTGCACCAAGCACTAGGTGGGAGAATTACATCAGACTTGATCCCTCCTCATAGTATTAGTATGTAGGAAACTCTCTTCACAGTAGGGTGTTGAGGATGTACAACCTATCCTACTAATAAACATAAATTTTAAATCATGCCATACCTTCAATGAGGATTATTATTTGCACACTAAATTAGATATTCTAGGCATAATGTAGAGTTCCAAATTTTATATGCACAAGAATAGAACCCAAAAACATAGGCATATGTGCTCCAAGAAAATAAGAAAAGTCTTACAAAGAGGACACTCACACCATTTTGAAGACACTAGAGAAGCATATAACTATTGTCTAGGTAGGGTGTTGCTATATAGTGAATAACCATACCCAAGGACCCTACTGATGACACTCAGACTTGTCCACAACCCAGTTTTTAGAACCTAGATCTTTTGTGACAGTCATTTTCTAGATAAGTCTCTATTTACACATATTTATTACTATTTTTAGAAATTCAAAATAATTCAAAATACATAAAAAAAATAGTGGTTAATGATTTCATATAATTTAATTGATTTAGATAACTCACCAATTTAATCTAACTTAGGATTTGCATAGCCAAAACCCAAAAAGGTTGAATCATTTAGTGACCCTAACTTACCTTGAATATTGCTTTAAATTGTACTTTTCATTAATATAATTTTTTGTGTAATAAATTAGGGTTACATACTTCTAATTTTTTATTTTTTTAGACAACCTAGCTAATTAAATCAATTTCACATTAGGGTTTTATTTATTTAAATACAATTTAAATATTTATAAAAAACCCTAATTCACAAAAACCATAACCCTAAATCAACATAGGGTTCACATTTCCTATAGTTACTCAGTATTAATTTATAGCTTATTACCATGCTTATCATAATGGAATCCATCCTTAAATTTATGGTACGAATCTTGGTACTATTCTTAGCATGTTTATTACCCACTATTTGTATAAATGTACACATGTATATTACTCCTATCATGGATTCAGATCAAGATAAAAAAAATTTACATATTGGTCCTCCATCATGTGAGTTTCATTTTTATATTGATCATTGTTATATGGCTCACTTTGAGTTACCTCTAGTTACTACGAGATGCAAAAAGGTCTTAGAGGACTCCTTTTGTCCTACCTCCACCTAGACCACTTGATTATCTACACTCCCATCCTACCTCTACTACTCACCCTAAGAAAATAGTAGATCCTATAGTTCAAGTTGTCACTGGGTATAATAGGGTACCTCATCATCTAATATAGGATCAATGTAACCCTACCATCCCTCCACATCCCCAACACACTACAATGGGACCCAAAAATCATCAAAGAGATTTGATATAGTGGATTAGTTTAGAAATACACCAACCAAAATATTTATATTGTAATTACTTCAAAAAGAAATAATCTTCAAAGATATTATATTTCAAACACTTAATCACACATTTGTGCCTCATGATATTGATCCATCCTATTTTCCATCTATCATGAATACTATCAAGGATGTGGAGGATGTGAAATCTTTTTCCAATTAGGACTTGCCTTCATAATCACTACTTGATTAGAATTTTCTAGTTTTCATTCAATCTCAAATTAATAACACACTATTAAATGAGTTCTCATTGATAGTATTTCAAGACACAATATATGTAACCTCACATTTATACAAATATGGGGGTTGATATAGCATATATTCAAAAGACATACAAGAATATCCACAGGTTTGATGACATTCCTAGATAGATATTGGGTTTAATCATATTGGACATTATAGTGGAGCCAAAAACATTATCTACATACTTTCAAGTGATACCAAAACATTTACATTATAACTTTCTACTTGGGAGACCTTGGATACATGCTATGGAGGCCATACCTTCCATTCTTCATAGATGTGTAAAAAAATTTCATGATGTATACCTATACACATGTCCAATGGATAATCATCCATTTAGATATTATAGAATCATTGAGCCTCCTACACCAAGTACATCATTAGATGGGACACCTCATGTTCTCATCTAACCCCCACCTCATAGGATTCTCATTGGTAATATGCATACATATGAGGTGGGGGAGTCTAGTATGACTATTCATATACCACCTTCAGATCTTTCTATAAAATAGATACCCTTACTAATGATAGAGGAATAACCTCTCCTAGCACATTTACCTTCACTGATGATAGAGGAATAACCTCTCATATTATAGACATCCCCACCTATGATAGATGATGGGATTATTATATCCCAATTACCACTAATTATTAATTTAGAAGAGGCTTACATTCATAATTCTAACATAGATTCATAGGCCACTATAGAGGATGATCAACCACCTATAGATATTAATTATTATTTATGTGGATTTATTTTTACACCAGTGGGCCCAAGAGACTAAAGAGATAATTCAATGTCACTTATACCTCACCCTACACTAGTAGCATCACTTGTCCAAGATCCTATAGCCACAAGATCCCATACTCGGGTACAATCAATAGAAGATCCCTTGATCCATTTAGTACATATGGTCACATTCATGGATATCAATTCAATCATATAGATTTAGGCATGAAATCTGTAGGATAGACCATGCCAAATCCTATAACTACTACTTGATATAGGATTGATGATATTACCCATAGTCTAGCATAGATTAGTTAGTATATTGTCACCATAAGAAGGGCAACCCTTTTTCCACTTTCATAGACTCACATGACATGGTATAGACACATGCCCATCACTGTAGCATAAACTAAATAAACTTAAGGATAAGGGCTCTATCTAAATCATACAACCTCCACCTCCATAGGCACCACCACAACTAGTGCTATGAGCTACTTCAAAAATATGAGCACTGCAATAGAGTTTTCATCAACATAGATATTCATGACATGATCCATTAATTGTATATATCTTTGTAGTAGACATATATCTTCCCCATATGGCTATAGATCAATATTTCAATACTAATACTTTTAATTTGGCTTGTTTACACCACATTAGTTATCAAGAGAGTGAACTACAACATGTGATACACTATCAGGATTCTGTTGGACATATTACATTACTTGTTGCTTGTGTACCCAAGGTGGCCAATAAATTATTCTTCATTTTGAGTAGACACTCATATATAGGTTACACTTGGTAGTAAATGGTTACATGCAATAGATTCCATAGTTGATCAATCAGATAAATGACTAATGTCCACCCATGATGGACACATGGTTTACATCTTATATGATGACACAGATGATAACTAAAAGATTCACATACATACTCCATGTTCTAATGTGGTTTACCTTGGGACCATGCAAGAGGAATCTTACATGGTTGAGTAACATGCCATTTAGATGCAAAAAATCTAGACTCATTCCAAGGATAAGTCCCCAATAATACATATAAATTGGTATGATGATTGCAATGATGATAAATTATTTAAGTTTGGATAGGTTCAGTATATGACACAAGATGATCTTCCAAAAAATCTATCATTTTATTGTCCACATCCCATGGATATGCTCTTGGGTTTATAGAGACATTACACTTTGCTTGTATACTACTTCATTTACTTTTCCATTGTTTACTTATACATACTCCTCTCTCTCACTCCTTGTACATAGTTATTTTTCATTTGATTGTATATAGATTATATCTAGAAAATAAATAAAAAAATATAACATGTAAAAATATAAAAACATTCAAATAGTACTCAGAAAACATAATTTTATATATTGTATGCATTGTTATGTTTACATTTCTACTTGCCAAATACTACATATGTTAGTTATCTTAGTATAGTCAGTTTTATCATACATAGATGCTTCACTTGTTCTTGTCGAGTGCTTATAGATTACATATAGGACTTCAGTCCATTACACTGATCCACATTTACTATCATCTAACCACCAGGAGAATTTACATTGATCTAAGTTTATTCATTTGATACATCCTCTCACTTAGGGGCATCTCATACATAATTTATACTACCAGGTTCTATCCTTACATTTTATACATTCCATTTTATGCATTGATATATCTTGATATTGATCATTGTTACTCATTTCTTAGAGTTTTTACTAATTATCACTAGTTTAGACTCAGTATATGTATATCTTATCATTTGCATATATTTTTACTACACAGTTATACTTGCTTTCATTTCTATCTTTCCTATTTTAGACTTGATTGTGTTTCCTATGCTTCTTCCATTTATAAGGAATATAAATATGGAATTTATTTTTGGATCTACTCAATTCTATGTATATATGCCTTGTACATGTGCTCATGTCCCTTGTGTGTGATTTTTTTATTGTATATTCAGACATTTGAACATGTCCTTCTATGTGTCTCTAATCCAAATTTGTTTTCCTTGTTTACGTATGTCAACATTTTTAACATGTCCTTATATGTCTTCATTATTATATTTAGTGACATGTGCCCATGTCCCTTGTATTATGGCCCCTTGGCCTACTTTTTCATGCCTCATTTTTTTTCATGTATGCTTCCTTGTATGCATCTTCACCATGACACTTGTATTTGCTTGTTACTAGTTTTCAATGCCATGAGAGACCTCGTGCATCTGCCCTTCTAATGCAGGTGTCATGATGGGCACCATGCCTCATCCCCATATGTAACTACTTAGATTTTTTGTTATACACATTTATTACATCTATCTTGACACCCTTGTACAATGCTAGATTAAAACATATATCTTAAATTGCATACTTGTGCTAAAATTATTTTACATTCTGATGTTATGATTGCACATTGTATTGGATTGACATGTAATAATCATATATATGTTCCATCTAACACATTTTTTAGAGCTAATTCATTTGAGGACAATTATTACAATCATTCCATAACTTCCCTCAAAAGAGGGGGCATTCAAAAGGGTTTGTCATAGAGATGTGGCTCCTATGTTATTCATAGATCATTTTTAGCACAAAAGCTTAGTTTCAAAAAATAGAGACTCAAAAAGTAGTTCAGCTCACCTAAATTTTAGACTAGATAGACATCAATGCCTAGATTAGGACACTAGCACCATAAGACACTATTATCTACTACATGATTTTATTCTCTAGTAGCCCCACCTTTAGGGTAGTCTAGATTAGCCAAAATAGTACACTAGGTATAATATAGATTTATATAGGCACAATAATAGGTCTTGATGGTTATGTTTAGATTTTGCTTAGATACACTCATTTTATCTCAAATTCATACCAATTTCTCAAATTTTGGGTCATCATGCAAATAATAATCACTTCCACATTTATTTTAGATACAAAATATAGTTATTACATATTCAATTCAGAATTAGTATACTTAGATATCAAATTGGGGGCATGTGTGCGGCACATAGTTTTCATATGATCAATGACACACAAGTTGATCAGATGGAATGGAAAACTCCATGTCATTATATATGTTATATACACTTGATATCATATTCTAGGTTGTCTAAAATTTCATGCCTTACTCCATCTATAGTGGTTGGCATTCTCGATTGGCCCAAAGCTTCCTAATGTACCTGAGTGGCTACAGAGCTAACAAACATAGTTAGATATACCTATTTAGGTACTTTTAACACCTTTTATAGTCTAATTTTAGATTCATATACTTCACACTGGTGGTAAATGATGTATTCATAGCCTACTTGAGTTCTTGATCCACCCACATGAGAGGGTTAGACTCACTTATATTTTTATCCAATTTATTCAAAGATCATGATCTATTGAGTAGCGGTAGGAAATGATAGATTCAAAACTAAATTAAATTATTGAGCCACCCACATATGAGGATTGAGTAAGCTATTAGCTTAGTCTAATATATTCATTAATTTGATCACTATGTACACTCACATACACAAGTTATCACTGATTTCATGCATTGGTTCTCATACCCAATGAGGTGTATTTGTTCCTTTCCTATCTCTTTACTTAGTTTTCTTTACTTTATTTATCATAGTATTTTTATTTTGATAATCTCTTAAGAACTAGTTTTTGTATGTTTCATTGTAGGTCATTGCTTTGAATCATGTTTTACATACTTAGATTCAACTACATAGGCTTCACTTCTTAGGTAAGTCTAGGTACACTTCTCTTTCCTCTATACTAGTCATTTCACTTTGTTGCATTTCTAGCATAAAGTGGCAGGGGGGTGGAAAAATCTAATCACCTAAAAGTGGTATTTAGATTCTAAGAGTGTTGATTGATACAACCTATACTAGAGCCTTTATCACACTTTTCCATCCATTGTGAAGACCACAGACATATTTTATTAGCTCAAACATAGTCATAGAATAGCATTCCCAGACCCCAACCCATTATGCCTAGTATTCTACCAACTAAACACTATCACCACATTAAGGAAACTAGAACCACATGGTGCTAGTGTTACCAACTTGGCTCTAGTGTATTTTTCCCTAACACTCTCGAAAAGATATATTTTCAAATGTATGCCTCTCTTAAGCTCAACATAAGTAAATTTAATTACCTGCACAAGATATAAATATCTATAAATACAAGCCTATTTGAACTCTATAGACTAGATGGAAAATAGATACAAAAGCCTATTCAAATAAGAAACAAGTTGAGAAAAATCAAGGTAATTGATCCCTATTCTACCTTACATAAGTATACTACCATCTACAACTACCCTAATCCCAAATTTAATTTATTTTCAATATTAATAGCACTCAAGTAATTTAAGACCACTCTCATTTTATCATTCACTTGCACTTACACCAAGCAGCAGGTGGGAGAACTACATTGGGCTTGATCCCTCCTTAGAGTATTGGTATGTAGGCAAATCTTTTCATAGTGGGGTGTTGAGGATGTTCACAATATCCAACTAACAAACATACCATTTTATCTCATACCATACTTTCAAGGAGGATTAGATTTTTCACTCTAAGTCAAATATTCTAGGCACAATATAGAGTTCTAGATTTCATGTGCGTAAGAACAAAACTTAGAAACATAGGTGCAAGTTCTCATATAAAATAGGAACAATCATGTAAATACAACATTATCACCATTTTAAGGATAGTAAAATATCATGGTGTTACTATTTAGGTGGGGTGTTACTATCTAGTGAATAATCAGACCCAAGGATGCTATCAATGACACTCAAACATGTCTAAAACCCAGTTTTTAGAACTCAGATCTTCTGTGATAGTCATTTACTAGATAATTATCTATTTGCACATATTTACTACTATTTATAAAAATTCAAAATCTATAAAAAAAATTATTGGTTAATTATTATAATTATTTAACTAATTTAGACAACTTAGTCCTTTAATCTAGCTTAAGATTTGCATAGCCAAAACCTGAAAAGGTTAAATCACATCCCTTAAGATAATCTTCTCGTCTGTGAGTGTAAAAATAAAATGAAATCTAAGTGATAATCAGATAAAAATCTTGAGGGGTAGAAATAAACAATTAGATACTATAATTACATGGGTGATTGGTATGAGTACCTCCTAGAGGATTTTTTTCCACTTAAGATTAGTAAGATAAAGCATGTTTTATATCATAACAAAAAATTTATTTAAGGACCAAAAGTTGGTTAGTGGGATGCGTATCTTTTAATTCTCTATCCCAATAAATAAACCATTTTAAGGATAGATAAGTATGGGCATATAAATTATAAAATGGCCTCCATCCACTCTTTATTTCCTCCTAGGTTTAATAGTTACACATGTCTGGATGCAACCCTCAAGATAGTCTTCTTGTCCCTGAGTGTAGAAAAAGAATAAAATTTAGGTGAACATTGTAAGAGAACCATGATAGGTAGAGATGAATTATCAACTTATATATATTCTCAATTGATTCATGTGATTACCCCTTTGATTAATATATGCCACTCAAGAGGATTAAGATACAACATCACATTTTATCTCACAGTGAAATATCTCTACAAGAACCAAAAGTTGGTCAGTGGGATGTGTATCTTTTGACTCACTAGTCTAATCAATAAAATGTCTTTTTAGACATGTCTATATAGATGTATAAACATAATAATGACATTCATATACTCATTTTCACCTCCTAGGTTCAACATTTACATGTGGCTAGATGCATCCCTTAAGAGAATCTTCTCATCCCTAATTGTAGAAATAAAATGAACTTCAAGAAAGTATTGCAGGAGAACCACGAATGTTAGAGTAAAAATGTTAGTCATATAGTTTCATGGGTAAGTCATATAATCACCCATAATATATTTATTTCCCACTTGATATGAGGGAGACATGATGAAATTTTTTCTCTTGTATCTAAATATCACTTTAGGGAATAAAAATTGGTCAGTATGATGCATATATTTTGAATCATTAGCCCAATAGATGAACCATATACACTAACACATTTAAATGGTGATATAAACACTAAAATAACCTTAACCCACTCTCTATCACATCCTAGGGTTGATATTTATATGTAGATGAACACATCCCTTAAGAGAATCTTCTCGTCCTTGACTAGAGAAATAAAATGAACTTCTAGCGAGCATTACAAGAGAAATGTGAAGGTAGAGACAAACTATTTGCTTTTATATTTTCATGGGAGAGTCATATAATCACCCATTTGAGGATTATATACTACTCTATATGATTTGAACACATTGACATGTTTAATCTCACATCCAAATCTCACTTTAGGGACCAAACATTAGTTAGTGAGACATGCATATTTTGAATCATTATCCCAGTCGATGAACCCTATGTATAAACATGTCTAGATGGGTGGATAAACACTAGAATGACCTTAATTATCTCTCCATCACCTCTTGGGGTTAATAATTTCACATGTCCATATGCATCTTTAAGATAATATTCTCATCTGTGAGTTTAGAAATGAAACAAACTTCATGTGAGCATTACAAGAGAAACATGAAGGGTAGAGGTAAATCGTAAGCTCCTAAAGTTACATGAGAAAGTCATAAAATCAACCCTTATAGGATTATATACCAATCATGAGGAGGGAGACATGATGTAATGTTTTCTATCGTAGCCAAATATTACTTTAGGAACCCAAAGTTGGTTAGTGGGATGTGTATCTTTTGAATCACAATCTCAATCAATAAATCATCTATGCATACACATTTGGATGGGTGTATAAACACTATAATGACCTATGTCCACTCTTCATCAGCTCTTGAGTTTAATATTTTCACACATTCAGATGCATCTTGTAAGATAATCTTCTTGTCCCTAAAATTAGAAATAAAATAAAATTTAGATGAGCATTTATAGATAACCATGAAGGGTAGAGATGAACCATCAACTCTTAAAATTTCACATGAAATTATTATAATCAACCTTCAAAGGATTATATACCAATAAAGATAAGGGAGACATGGTAGCATATTTTATCTCATAACTAAATCTCACTTTAGGGACCAAATATTGGTTAGTGAGACACATATCTTTTGAATCTCTAGCCCAATCAATAAACCATCTATGTGGACATGTATGGATGGAAATTTAAACACTAGAATGACATATGTATGTTATTCATCATCTATTGATGTTTAAATTTGAATTTTTTATGACACATAAATTAAGATAATATTCTCAGCCCTGAGTGTAAAAATGGAACAAACTTTAGGTGAGCCTTGCAAGAGAATTGTGAAGGGTAGAGATGAACCATCATCTCCTATAGTTTCATGGGATAGTAATATAAGTACCTGTTTCATGATTATATACCACTTGGAATGATGGAGACATAGTGACATTTTTTATCTTACTTCCAAATCTCCCTTTAGGGGCCAAAAGTTTGTTAGTGGATGTGTATCTTTTCAATCACTAACCCAATCACCAAAATCATCTATATGAAACATTAAGATGGAAGTATAAACACTATAATGACCTTTTTATAATCTATTTCCTCTTAGGGGAAACTACTAAATGATTTTGGATGCATCACTTAATATAATATTCTCATCCCTGAGTATAAAAATTAAACAAACTTTAGGCAAGCATTGTAAGATAACTATGAGGGGTAGAGATGAACTGTCAACTCCTACAATTGCACAGGTGAGTCCACTGAGCAAAACTCAAAGTATTATCTTCCACATACAATGAGGAAGAGTATCATCTACTAAAAATGTATTATTTTTTAGTATTTTCTTTGTTTCAATAAGATACTCTTCTCTACTCATGACACCAACCTATTGAATGTGGAATCTCATCTAGTACCACTAACCTGCATTAAATTTACTTGTAAAAAATTCAAATATAAATAAATACATAATGAAAAAATAATTTAAAATTAAAATACATTAAATCAAATAAGTAAACTTTATTAATTGAAAATGTTAGGTACATTGAATATTAACCATACTAGGTCAATCCAACATACCTTCAAAATCAAGTGTTTCAGGAATTGCTTCATGCTTAGATTCATGAACTTTCCACAAAAATATTTTGTGAGGCTTTCCATGAAATTTTGATCATTTGAATATTTTTATCAATAACCAAATTTAAATAATTAATAACCACCCTATTCATTTCAAAGTCCTTAAATAACCATTTCTTTACTTTTTTATGAAAGTATATATGAAGCCAAGTTCTTGTAACCACCACAGATCTAGTGGGATAAACTATGTCTTCTCCATTTGTGATAGTTTTGGATTTTTTTGCCTTTACACAATGAGGCAAATAGTATTATGTTCCCGCATCATTATCTTTATGTGAAATTAATGTAAAAAATTTCCCTAAATTTAAATTATAATCAATTTTTAAGGACATGTAGTAAAAAAAATTAGATATCATTAACGTTTAAGGTTAAATTTAAATCAACTAATTGCACAAGATCAAAGATGTGTTCAAATTCAACTAATGATGCCATTTCATGATCTCCTAGTGGTTGGAATAAATCATTAGTATCCATAAGCATTAGGGATCTATAATACCATTCATCAACCCATTATTTTTACTCACATTCATTGTAATTAAATGCCACACAACATAAATAAAATCATGCCATATCCCAAGTATAAATAGTCCATGAACTAGATTTTGATCTTTAAATGGAGTGAAAAACTGATACAAATATTATACTAAAATATTCATCCATTTACTTATTTTATTTCTCCATTAACTAAAATAATCTATGTGCATGAGAATATTATCAGATCCATGAGAAAAAAAAATCATTACACCAAGTCACAATACTTGTAGCATCAATCAAATTAGTACCATCTTTGTGTTTTCCCTACTCTTCTTAAATGGTTATTTTTACACATGTACTCACACCACCATGTTACCCTTTTCTATGACCATCCTCAAACTCCAAAAATTTTGAACCACATTCTACTTATGCATCTTGATTAACTAGTAAAGCATTATAGAATTCTTAAATTGTCCTTCAAAATTATTTAAGAACATGTAGTTTGTATTGAGCATGATTTATCTTTCATTCATATTTCTATAAAAATCTCAAAACTAAGCTTGGACAAAATCTAGAGAATACAATCTATCATCACTAAAATAAAAATGGCACTCCATCAAAATATTTATATTATCCTTTATGCTATCAATTGCATGATTTAATGTAATATGCATGAAAAATTACAAGTTGAATTTAATCATATTACTAAGTTTGAACCTCATTCTATGGTTGTCATGTGTAAGTTTCAACTAAGTCCACAACTAAAATAATGGTATCAACTAGGAAGCTATCCTTGTAGATATTTAATTGATTATCTGACCATTTGTATTAGTGTATATGTCTTGCATATTGGTATATAATATTCTTCTTAAGTTCAAACATGAAATAAGATACATATACTTAGGTCATAACAACTCACATCTTGATGAATCTTTTCCATATTTTAAAGTATACTTTACATATTTATACTTCTTAAAATCAACTAGTTTTGTTCTAAATTCATGTGAATTTATTGGTGTATACAATTATTTAAATGTGATAAACCACCACAAGTGTTACATATTCCATCTTAACATTATTTAGCAAATAATTATCCCTTGGGTTTTTGATAGAAAAAACTTGGGAAAACACTCTTGACATTTTAGGTGGAGAAGCCAACATACATTCTTACATAATCAATTCAATATGTAAAGAACAATATATATGATGGAAAAAATCAAAATGCATAACAAATTTAACATGAATCCTACAATAACATGTGGTGTGTGTTTGGTTTATTTTTAACATAGAAAGGCTTACACTTTTCAAGTGACCTTAGGCTAATTATTAATTGCCCATTAAAGTTTTCAATAAACTTTTTATAAAACTATATTTGTGTCATGTCCAAAAAATGTTTTGCATGTGGCTCAAAAAAATTTAAAACTTTTCTTTTTTTAACATCTTTTAAATTAGATGAGACACTTGTGTTTTCCTGCCAAAAATTTTCAATCGAATGTCTTGTTCCTTCAACTAATAACCTATCTTTTCATGGTAGTATACCACTAAATTCCCACCAATCTATGAGTAAAGGATAATCAAGCCTTGTTCTTATTTTTATGGCATTTATTAGAGTTTTATTATTCAAGTATAGGGATGTAGTTTTTTTACTAACAAATCAAGCTCTAGATGTTGACTCAGCCACTATAGTTTTTGTTATTACTCATCTTTCCACATTACTTATTTTTTGAGTTTTATTACCTATTGCATTTAATGCATTAAAAATATTCTTTAATATTTCATTACTTCTTCCCTCTGTATTTCTTATTCTTAACCCTAAAGTATACATCATATGATGCATTTTTTATAATTTCATCATTTGAAAAAATAGTTAACATTATTTTGTATGGGTTTTCTTCTCAAATGCATAGTCCCATATACATTGAGCATGACATTGAGTTGTTCCTATTTACATTTTACCTTTCATAGGTTCTATTATTTTCTCATATATTTCAATAAAATACTTTGGTTTTTTTCACATTATCCTTAGAGGTGTGGGTCTGGGAGCTATGTTTTTTATTAAATTGAATTGTTTTAGCACTTTAATTATATAAAGGATATTGGAGTATCGATTAACATTAAAATATCTAGGAAAAGTGATTTCCTCTTCATTATGAGAGAGATAAATTAGTGTCATTATTTGATGTTGACTATCATCATGCTCAAAAAATTCATTGGGGATGGATGTTTCATTCTATTGTATTTCTCCATGTGTTTTCTCACTCGATACGAATTCATTAGTTACATGTTCTACATTTTGAATTTCATCATTCAATGAGGATTGATTAAGTTCTCTTATCTCATTGTGAATATGCATCTAAATTAAATTCCATAGAATTGGGCATGTTATTTCCATTTTGAATGTTACCTGGTGTGGAATAAGTATATTCACCTTGTCCAAAAGCTCTTATGGATGCTCTACTATCTACCTTTTTTCCCTTGAATTCAAAGTCCTATTATTTAGATCCTTAATTGGTCTTTTGCAATGACT
>JARHVA010010109.1:185000-219340 GCA_037957365.1 Torreya grandis
CCTCATTGTAGATGATTAATTTTTTTTAAACAATAGACCCAAAAAAATTTACAAACCATGATTAGATATATTTTAGGTTAACTTTCAAGCTTTAGTTGTAATCAAACTTCATTCTACTGATTAGGTCTTTGTTTAATTTTTTCTCTTGTAGACTTTATCAGGTTTCTAAACCTCGAATAGGTATAGGGATGGATCAATTTTGGATCCTTTGATATGTATGGATATTATTATGGTTATATATTGTGATAATTTGAGTGGGTTTTAGTAATAATCAAGTTTTTCATTTATGAATAGGTCTTCACAAAAGGAGGGAGGTAGTGATAGTTCTAATCAGGATTCTTTTCCTGCTTGGGTCTTACCTTGGTGAGTTTTGGATTCATAGTGGTAGTTAAACTTTAAATTTAAAGTAGGTCGATGGTATTTATTAACATTACATAAATACTTAATCAAGGATAAAACCCTAACTAGGTTGGTTAGGGTCTCTCAACCCTCAATTCTTTGCTAATTAAGCATTTATCCTTGAACATAAAAGCACAATCCTTGCCTAAAATTCATAGACCTAACTATGGGCACCAAGCCTGATTAGGTCATGTGACCCCCTCAACATCTAATATAATGTTATTTAGACATAAAATTCCCAATTAGGTCTATAGATACCTAAAAAATGACCCTAGTTATAATCAGGATTTAAAACCCTGATTAGAACTAAAATTCAAATTTTTAAAAGGTATAATTTAAAAACTAATTACATGCCCAGAAAGGCCCAATTAGGTATGGGAGGTATTTTTTGTTCGTTTATTTTATGGTATCTTCTTTCTTGGTGATTTTTTTTCAAAAAAAATTGCATCTCTAAAAATCTCACTCCATCCTAGACATAATGATGTTTTCAATTTTGCATGATTTTCCCTGTGCTAAAACCTATTCATAAACTTTGTGTCACATTTACTATTTTATCTTTTAATTTCAAAATTTTGATTTATTTTTGTTATTTTATGACTGATGAATAATGAAAGTGTCATGAAAAGAGTGAGAAATGAGGGAAATAAGAGTAGCTAAGCATTAATGGTGGTTGTTGATGTGTTTGGAGGGAAAATCCTCTCCTTGGAAGATTGAATTTGAAAGAGTTTAGAAAACTTTCATCTAGGTCAAATCTACAAACCATTACCATAGTAAAATTTTTATACACAATATTTTTAAAACTTATCAATTATTGATGCTTTCTCTCTTACAAGAACCCATTGAGACTCAATCTCTCTAAGTGCACACCTTAAAGGGTGCACTGGCAAAGGGGTGGGTAGATCATTGGTGCTTCACAAGATCGGTGTTCCCTACACTACCACTTAAAACTAAAAAAAACCTCTCCTATAAATTTACCTAAGCTTTGGCACCTCCTTTACACACTCTTTTAATCAATTCACCACCTCAAACAACCCTTACCTAAGCCAAAACCTCTTTTGTTAATTTACTAAACAAAGTCAACCTGGGCCAACTTTGTTCTTAAAATATAAGCATGTTACAGGATTAAGTTAGCCGCAACCGACCTAGGCTAGGACCTAACTACTTTATTTATTAAATAACATGGTTGATTGGTATTAATATTTTGGATAAAAATTCAAAATATTTTAGGGTTAGATAAGTCTATATAAACACATCCTTTTCACCATTTTCATTAGAGATAGATAGAGATAATAACCTATTTGTGCATTTTCTTATCCACCATTATACTTGAGGAGCCATTTCTTAGGGTTTCATAATACACTTGGGGAGAATAATATTGTCTTATGGAAGAAGTATTTTGAATGCATATAAGAATTCATGTAGCCTATATCTACCTATCTTTGTTATCCTTACAAACCACAACAACCTCTTACAAATCAACATTGGTCAATGGAGATATTGAGACTCGACAAGTTCATCTTCTAGTTAAGTATTCATAACTATTTATAATCTTTAATAAAGAACATAGATTTGAATTTTTTAGCTTATTAATGTGTTTATCTCTTGATGCATTAGGATTACTTCTACATTGACTTGAGTAGAGTTCTTCTTTGCATGTTTAATTTTATGTTTACTACCCCCATTTTGTGACACAAGCTTTGGTGATCCTAGATTAGTTTTACTTTACTTTGTCATTTAGTTTGATAAGAAAACATAGGACATATCTAGGGTTATTATGTGATATTACTTGACTAGATGATTTGGAACCCTCTTTAGTGATAATGTGTGGTAAGAAACCCCTTAGTTAGGTCTAGTAGATCCATATTGATCATGACCCTACTTATCTAAATGTACCAACAAGTGGAAGGGATATTTTAGTTTATCTTCTCTAAGCTAATATTGATTTGTATTTCAAATTCGCTTTCCCTTATATACATTCTAGTGAACTTGACATGAAGTAACCCTTGCAGGTTTTCTTTCATGTCTTCATTTATTATTTTTTTCATTTTTGCATCACTATATTGACTCTATTGACTTAGTCTAATATTTTTTGCATAGGTTTAACACACAATAACTTCAATCAACTCTTTATTTATTTGTATAGTTTATCTTTAACCATAAGCAGTTGGATTGACTAGCTTGACTTAGTTCACTTTTTTACATACAAGTTTTCAAACTCAATAAACCCACTTGACTCTATTAGTAGGATAAAAATATTCATATAGATGACACAATATAAAAAAACAATTTCAAAAAATTTAGAATCATTAGGTTCTTTCTCACCATCTTAGTCATTCTTTTTCTTCATTACAACCCTATTTTTCATAGTTTTTAGTCTGTAAAATTATAACTCTACAAAAAACTAGGTCAAATGGATTGACATAGTTTTCTATCTTGTCTTCTTACTTAGAATACTCAATCGACTCATTCAATTTTCTTTTTCAAGCTCTTACTTCAATAGATAGAATTAACCAAGCTGATTATATTTTATACTATTTGCATACTTGGTCTTCTAAACTAACCATGTACTCTTAAAGAAAATAAATTAATTCATCTTATTAGTAATCAATTAACTTTTCATTTTGTTTCTTGTTTGATTATATTAGCACACATAGACTAAATAAGAAGTTTTAATTTACTGATTTAGTCAATCTATTTTTATTTTTCACACACTTATAAACCACATAACATCAAAAAGCATTAAACATATTCTACCCAAGGTCTACATACTCTGATTTCATCACCAAGGGGAAATCGACCCAATTTTTTGGTCGAGTATAAATACATGGTTTATTATATATATTGGTAAAGAACTTGACACCCTTATCACTATGGGATTGTGAAGTGAGGGACTAAAACCCAATACCAAACTAGTACCATCACCAATACATATCCCTTTTAGCCTTAACTACCTAAAACCATCCTTATATTTCCTTTCTAGTTCCTTGTTTATAGCCAACTCTCTATCACATTTATTTCTAAAAATTATAATTTAAAACATTTAGAAATGACCACATAGATTAACATTTTTGTTTGTGTTTTTGATCTTTGATAACTGTATGCTATATTACAAAATTTGTATCAGTCAGTGTTGGTGCAAGGTTTGTGCTATGTGCCAAAACTAGATCGATTAGATCAACAACTTTATTTGTGTGTTTATTTCAAATATTTTACAAAATAACACTAGATCATATACAGTCATAACTATCAAAACCTATCTCTATCTTTAGAACACAATCGATCTACTTGATTGTGTTTCCTATAGTTTTTGTTTTCCCATATAACATAGTCACTTTATTTGACACAGTCTCTAATAAACTGATTGTTTCATTTACCGACAACACATAGTCAACCTATCTGACTATGTATCTTTTGTAATCCCTCAATTTCACCATATGGAGAACACAATCAACCAGTTCAACTATGTCTTTTATATCATGTCTTATCTACTATCCTACAAGACAATATCAACTAGTTCGACCCAGTATCCTACCAAATGACCTTCATTTTTACCAAGTTTTTAGTTTATTTCCTTCATCATGAATTTATTATTTGAGGATAATACAAAATTGAATCAAATAAACATGATGAATTTTACTAATCCCAATAGGGTTCTTAAGACACATTTTGTGGCACCCACTATGGATCAAAGCAATGTCCATGTTTCCACCCACACTACCAACTATGGGAATTTTCCCCACTCTTCCTCATCATTATAAGATGATAATGATCTTTAATACACAACATAAATGCTATTTTTTATCAAAAAAAACCTCAACATAGAGGAAAAGATCCTACAACCATATATAATCTCATGATTGGACATCATATAGGATAACCCCATTCACCCTCCCCTACCTTTTTCCAATTATTTTTGAGAATCCCTTTCTTTGCATCCTAACATTTCCCCTTTATAATGTCTCCTTACCACACCATGACATCATCCTCTATGTTTTATTCAACCTTCATGCCAAGTATTTCTACCAATATGGTACGTTTAACTTCTAGTGGGGCTCTTCAAAATACCCACATCCATAACCATACTACCTATGCTTATTTTTCTACCAATGCTTCTTTTGATACCAATGCTACTCATGCCAATATTTTATTACATGATACTACCTCATCCCACACTCATAATACATCTCAAGATCATAATACCTCACATAATACTAATGCATCACATTTAACATCCACTAGCCAAAATGTTTTAGATTAGAGGTAAAAGCAGGTTTTGAAGGGGCCCCAAAACCCTTTAACAGAGAGCAAAAAAAGAACAACTAAGCCCACAGGAAATGCCTAAAAAACACTACAGAGAGGTAGCAAAAATAGGTTTTGAATGGTCCTGAAACCATAAGAGATACATCCGATCAAAACCCAGAAACAGAAGTCTGGTGGTACAACAAACAAAAGCAAACAAAGATCAGAACCAGTTTCTTTACCGACAAGAAGGACCAGATTATTCATCCAGTTCCAGTATCAAGTTCATGGCTTCTTTATCTTTCAAAGCAGTTTCCTGGGTGGTAACCTCCAGCAAAGCTCCTTTTTGTGTATCTTTCTTTCTGGAACTTTGCCTTGTCCTTTTGCTGGGACCCTCTAGTGCTTTGGTCTCCTCATTGGCCCGTTTACCTATATTGATAGCAGCTGCACAAATGTTAGACGTTACTTCCTCCATTTTCTTTCTATTATCCTTTATTAACTCCCAGAGATTATTTTCGTAAGCTTTGAGCTTCACAAGGATCTCGCTTAACTGATTTTCCATGTTGTTTACTTTGTTCCAAACAGCTTTCAGAGAATCTTCCAAAGTTTCCACTTTTTTCTTGAGATCAATGATCTCCCTACACAACCAGGAATCTAATTGGGAAGAAGATTCATCTTTACTGTTAACCTAAGTCATAGGAGTGTGAATTTCATCATTTTGATTCTTCCCTTTCCAATCCTTAGACTTTTTATTTGGGCTATTCCTAGCTTCTTCAAAGAAGTCATCTTTGCTCTTTTTTTCCCGCTCATTGATTCCATCTTCAATTTCCATCTCCATGTTCTGAATATCTTCTTGAACAGATATTTCCTTTTCTTTCTTAGAAGTTGGGTCCTCACCAGGATCTTCTTGGACAGTGTCTTCCTCTGCCACTTCCTAGTTTTCCTCCGTCTCTTCTATTCTGGTAACAGAATCCTCCTCTGTATTGGCTTTATCTTTATCAATTTCCTCTGATCCTTCTTCATCATTACTAGAGTTGGTGTCCCAGCTCTCTGTTCCATCTTCTTCCTCCGATTTTTCCTCCTCGGGTTCTTCAAATCTCTCCCGACCCCTTTCTTCCTCTGCATTCTGTTTATTAGGACTAGGGGTCTTAATTTTCCCTCTTCTGCTTACATTTTCATTCTTTTTATTCCCTGGCAACTTATTTTTCCCCTATTTGGGATTCTTAACCAGTGCCCTATTCTTGCAATAGCCTTCAATAAGCAGAATAAGGCCTTCATGAAGAATAGGGCGCAAATCCTTTTTCCTATGAGCATAAAGGCTTTGAATCAAGGAGTAGCGAAGATAGAAAGGAAAAGACAAGCTAACCTTATGCCTAAAGTGGTTGAGGAAGACAAAATGGAACTTATGCACTCGTTTGCTTCTTCCATCCAGGATGAAGTACTCCCTTATACAGCTTAGGACGTCCCTCCAAATCCCTTTAATTTGATACAGCTCATAAAAGTCCCCATTTTTGACCAACTTCTGCTCCTCCTCATCTGTTTTGGGGAACTTGCAAAATGCCTCGTTCGAAATGCTGGTCTGCTTTGAAAATTTGATTCCTTCCATTGACAACCATGTAACCTCAACAAGAAAATCCTCAGTTAAATTTACAGTTATACCATGCAGAGTGACCCTGTCGTCAGACCAATTTTTGAAGAAGGCCGTCGTGATATGCGGTTTAGAGCCGTGGAGTCTTTCCATGTAGCTCGTAACATTTCCTTTCTGCATAATTCTCTAGACATGATGTTTCTCTCTCCATTCTGCATAGCTCTTGGGCTCCTATTTACGGGGTTCTCCCTTCCTTTCACGCGCCATACTCATTTTCTTTGAAACCTGAATACTGTGGATATTACCCTGGATCCTCCTGTTGTCAAGTTGATTGAGACGTCAAATTTGTTTATGGCTTTTTAGGATCCACTTCTCCCTCTTGAGGGCCTTGCTCTTTAATAATTGGATTCCTTTCCCCATGCTGCCACTCCTCCTACTCATTAAGATTTTATTACACACCAATCCTACCTTCTTTCGCATGTGTGGCATCGAGACGAATGATCACCCTTAAATCCTCATTCCTTACTAAGGTTTCATCCCACCTCACTTTTTGCCCTTCTCGAACAGCACAATTGGCAAGCCAATCTGCTACACCATTAGCTTCACGGTAGGTATGGGTGATTTTTATTTCTTCAAATTTATTCAAAAGAGTTTTCATCTCCTTTACCTTATCCTCTATGGTCCAAGACACAGTATTCTTATTATTAAGGATATTTATAACATTCAAAGAGTCCCCTTCAAGCCACAATTTGGAATATCTCGAGTCCACAGCTAATTTAAGGGTCTGGAGGGCAGCTGTAGCTTCGGCAATGTGGCAGTTAGATATACCAATGGGAATTGCAATAGCATCAATAACCCTTCCCACATGGTTTCTCAGAACACCACCACAACCAGCATTTCTCGGGTTCCCTTTTGCTACACCGTCAAAGTTACCTTTAATCCAATCTTGAGGTGGACTAGTCCAAGTCACACCTGATCTGGGGTTATCAGGTTCACCGAGAATAATATCCTTCCTCAGAGGATCATCCACATTGAGATTAGATCTTAGATTTTTTTGAGAAGAAAAATTTTCCTTTAGAGCTCTAATGATGTTCTGGCCAACCACCCATCCAAGGAGCTCTTTGTTTCTGAATATTCGATTATTTCTTTCCTTCCATATTCCCCACCAGATATGGGGAAGAGTAATTTTCCATAAGAAGAGAACTTTGGGATTCTTTGAAGGGCAATACCAACTTTTGAGAGAAAGTTCAACATTTTTTTGATGAATCCATGTAATGCCCCACAGATTGAGAACCTCCTTCCAAACAAGCTGAGTGAAGGAACAATTCACAAACAGATGATCTCTATCTTCAAGGTCTCTCTTACATAGAATACACCTGTTAACAATATTGATTCCATGTTTCTGTAAATTATCCAGAGTCAAAATTTTATTTTGGAGAAGGGTCCAGAAAAAGAACTTGATTTTAGGAATGAGCCCCTTAATCCAGGCTCTTGTCCATAACGGTTTTCTGCCATTTCCCTTGGAGATGAAAATGGAAAAGACTTTAAATTGTCCACTTGGCTCCTGATACCAAACCATTTTATCTTCTTGATTAGGATATAGGGATATAGCATTTAGGGATAATTGAATATCCTTGAGATCTTGATCATAGTCAGTGAGGTTTATCCAAGTGTTGTTCTGCCAGTATTGATTAACCA
Source organism: Torreya grandis (assembly GCA_037957365.1). Classification (NCBI taxonomy): domain Eukaryota; kingdom Viridiplantae; phylum Streptophyta; class Pinopsida; order Cupressales; family Taxaceae; genus Torreya; species Torreya grandis. Next base: position 192,925 of record JARHVA010010109.1, read on the forward strand.
TTATGCCCACTCTTTGTTTACATCTTTCTATAACATTTTTATTTTGGATTTATTCATGTAAGGGTTTACCTCTTACCCAAATATCTTCCCAAAATTTCACCTTTTTACCATTACCTACTTTCCATGCACTACCTTATTCAAGAACATGTTTTGTTCCCTGAACTGCCCCCCAAATAGCAGACGGATGAGAAATATCTGGAGTAGTAAAGAAGTCATGAAGTGACTGTGCCTTAAATAAATACTTATGCTTCCATATTTTACTCCATTCTTTATTTTCCTGATAGACCCTCCATCCCTGTTTAGTTAAAAGGGCAGTGTTCATACTTCTTATTTTCCTTATACCTAGTCCACCATCCTTAACCGGTTTGCAAATGTTATCCCATGCAATAAGAGGCATTCTCCTTTTCTCCTCAGAACCTGACCAGAGAAAGTTTCTTTGGATTTTTTCAATTGCCTCAGCAAATTTAGAGGGGATTTTGAAAAGACTCAAAGCATACGTGGGTATACTTTGAAGACTTGCTTTGAGGAGAGTTAACTTTCCTCCTTGGCTAAGAAGACAGCCTTTCCAACCCGCTAACTTCTTACTAAATTTATTAATAAGACCTTCCCAAAAAGCTTCAGGGGCTTTCAATCCAAAAGGGGGACCAAGGTATGTGGAAGGAAAAGAGCCTATAGAGCAATCAAGAATTCTAGTAATTTTGTTCTGTCTATAAACTGGGGTATTAATAAAGAAAATTGCACTTTTATTCCAGTTTATCAGTTGTCCAGAGGCAGAGGTGTACAGATTAATTGCTTCCTTAAGAGTCCTTACTTCAGTAACTTCAGACTGTCCCATGAAAATAGTATCGTCCACAAATTGACCATGGGAGCAAGTTAAAGGATGCGAAGAGGGTCTCAGACCTTTATACTGAATTCTATGAACCAAGTCCCCAAGGTATCATCCCATACTATCTGCCATGATAATAAACAGAATAGGGGATATAGGATCCCCTTGTCTTAATCCCCTAGACGGATTGAAAAAATGAGACGAGGTCCCATTTACCAACACAGCTATAGAAGTAGTAGATATCAACTGTTTGATAATATCAACCACTCTTTGTTCAAATCCAAAGGCAATAAGGCTTTTAGAAAGGAAATGCCAATCCACCCTGGCGTATGCTTTAGCTATATCCACTTTCATTAAGAACCCCTCGGTGTTGGATTTTAGAAGTGAATGAATATTCTCATGCACCGTTATAACTAAATTGAGGATTTGTCTGCCAGGAATGAATCCATTTTGCTGATCAGCAATTATTGAGGGGATTACAAGGATTAGTCTGGTCATAAGTACTTTGGAGATTATCTTATAGAGGGAGTTGCACAAACTAATCGGCCTGAACTGATCAGGGCTATCCGCACCTGCTTTCTTCAGAATAAGGCATAGAAAAGTGGCATTAATTTCCTTCAGCATCTGTTTAGCTCCAAAAAACTCCTTCACCGCGTTACTGACATCCTTTCCTATAAATTTCTATAACTTTTGAAAAAAGAACATGGGGAAACCATTTGGTCTGGGAGCTTTTTCTCCTCCAAGAGATCTTACAGCTTTAAGAATTTCCTCCTCCTTAGGTATAGAACATAACATATTATTCTGCTCCATGATCAATGGGGGAATCACTCGAAGAATATCAGCCTGACCTTTCAAGTCAATGTTTCTATCTGCCTTCATCAGGGAGGAGAAAAATGAAATCATTTCCTCCTTAATTTCCTTTTCCTCTGTTATCTTTTGAGCTCCTTTTTTCAAATGATGAATATGTGTTTTCGCTCTATGTTTCAAGGTGGAAAGGTGGAAAAACTTAGTATTTTTATCTCCATCTTTCAACCATTGCACCCTTGATCTTTGTCTCCAATAAATTTCCTCCTTAGTTATTATGTCTTGGTACTGTACCAATTGTTCGCTTTCTTCTCTTTGGGATTCAGAAGTATATCCATGTTGCTGGATTTTTTCCTGTATTCTTCTGATATTATCCTTGATGATCTTCTTTTCCGCAAAAATATTTCCAAAACAGTCCTTATTCCATTTCTTAACTTTCTTTTTAACATTTTTGAGTTTGGAAACAACTCGAAAGAGAGTTGATCCCTCTATAGAGATATTCCACCACTCTTTTATTTTGTCTTCAAACTGTGGATGCTGCAGCCACATCTTTTCAAATCTGAATGGATGATTCTTTTTTTGGTTTAGTTTATCCGCTAAGAATATTAGAGGGAAATGATCTGAGCCTATTCTGTGGCATGCTTCCAACTTGCAATTATAGTCTTTTATCCAGTTTGGGGAGATGAGATCCCTATCAAGCTTGGCCTGAATGCTTTCCTTGTTCAGTCTCTTATTACTCCAGGTGTACTGAATTCCTTGCAGCTCCACATCCATTAAACCTTCTTTGCTTATAAACTCCATAAGTTCAATTCTCCCTTCCATTTGAATTGTATTACCACCCATTTTCTCATAATCATATAGAGGGACATTAAAGTCTCCCATTAAAATCCAACGCCCACAATGATCATTCCTTCTGAGCTTTGAGAGAGTTTCCCAAACCTTTTTCCTTTCATTCCTGATATTAGGAGCATAAATATTAACAACATACCAACTATCCTTTTGGTCAACATTTGTTAATTTAACCGCCAAAAATTTTTTACTTTCCATCAAAATTGAACCAGCAAAAAGATTTTTTCTCCATAAAATCGCAGTACCTCCCGAAGCGCCTTCAGAGCTACTTGCTTTAAAGGTGTAATTTTTAAAGTCTTTGATCTGTTCAGATTTCTCCTTACTCATTTTAGTTTCTTGAAGCAGAAGGAGGTCTGGCTTTTGCTCTCTAAAAAAATTCCTAACAAGATCTACTTTAAGAAGGCTATTTAGTCCCCTTATATTCCAACTAAGAATCTTCATTTCTTTTGTTATTGTTCATATAATGCCCCATGGTTTTCTGCTTTCCGTCTGCTATATTGAGCTTGCTTTCCAATTCTCTGTTCTTCTTAGCAGATTTTTTCCCAGGTTTTTCTGAGGAACCTACATCCGGTTTTAATTTGGCTTGTTTTCCAGATTCTTTTCCTCCTTTACTCCTTTGAGGGCTGTTTGCTTTCACTCCACCCTTTCTTGTCATAATGTGGTTATAATTGTTCTTTATCTCTCCTTTAATCTTTTGGTTTTTAGATTTTTTACCATTTTCAACCATTTCTTCTGCCTTGAGGACCTCTTTAGCTGGAAAAGTAATTTCGACCTTTGGTTCCTCCTGCTTTTCCCCAAGCTGACCTTCACTCACTTCATCCTCCACTAGCCAAAATGTTTCTCAAACTAATCAAATTATATTACAAACTCTTAACCAAATGAATAATTTTAAAACTAATGATGTAAATAAAATGATGCAAATGCAAAATCACCTCATAAATATCTAAAACCAACCTCACCATGTTCCATGGGGAGCACAAAATCCTAATGCCCCCTCCCACATCCCCTTAATGACTCCCAAGGTAACGTCATACCATAACCTCCACTTATCAAAAAAATAATAAAACATTTATAAAATGAACCTATAGTACCTCAAATTGACAACATTGACATAAGAGGTATCAACCCCACCATCACTTATAATAGATCCATAGACCTTACCTTACATCTAAAAATGTTTAGTAACCTTTAAAAAGATTGGGTTGAAATTAATAATTTCACTGCCACTAAAATCTTTATTGAAACACTTTTATAATATGTTTTAGATTGGTACAATCAATTTAAAACCCAATCTATTACTAGCCTATAAGACTTGGTCAACTCACTAGTTCAATAATTCTAAACTAGTGATCTTCCTGAAAATAGCTTAGTTCATTTTATAAATTATAAATAACTCAAAACTGAAATGGTAAAAATATTCATCAAATGATAGAAAAATTTGTCTAAAACATGAGCATAATATGGTGGATGACAATCTCTTCCACTTATTAACCAATGCTCTTGGTCCATTCTCATGAGACTTGTATTCAATTAGAAAATATTACTATGGATTTTCTTCTTGGTCCTAACTTTGACCATGAATCCCTTATCTAACAACATCAATAAGCTTATGACATAACACTTAAATATCATGATACTAAATATAAAAATCAAGCTTTAAACCAAGCTAATACTCATTTATCTATCTACAATGATCCCATTCTTAACCACCAAAACAACATTGAACAACTTACCAGTATTAATAACAACATTGAAATTCTTATAGACCTTAATACCAATGATGAAAATGTTGTTAATATGACTAATATGAGAAGATTAGTTTCTTATATTGATTCAAATCTAACATATACACATCACACCTCTCAACCATTACACATCATTCAAGAACATCTCCATCCCATATCATTGAATTAGGTAAAGAGGAACCAATACCCATACAAGCACCACTTCCAACAATACAAATTTAACATACCTCTCATATCATTGATATAACTTATACTCTTTCACCAAATTCCATGCCATAAAAAACCATCCCTCAAACTTCACACAGTATTTCTTCTACTCAACCATAATAAATACCTCAACAAATCATCACATCATATAAAACCACTTAAAATCAACCTAAAAAAACCATACCTTATCAACATTAGTTTAATTTCACATTCAACCATCATTCTCAAGAGCTCTTACAATACTATGCACCTATATTGAGCAATCATCTCACAGTTTATAAAGAATGGGATCTTATTGTGGAACTTTCCTATCTTCCATTTCAAATCCCCTTCTTGGATCTAATGAAAACTTATCCCCACCATTGTAATTTCCTAATGCAACTATTATTTGAAATGAACATCCCTCATCCTCCTCATATAGGGTAAGAGGCTACCTTATCTAGATCTGAAGATAATATACTTAAATAATGTGAAGAAATATTCATTCATGTTGATAAAAGAGTGGACATTTCCCTCTCACTTAAGTTTCTCATCTCTTCTATGATTCCTGATGAGATATTTATTTGTAAGGATGATCTTCCTTTATTCATTAGTGTTCATTAAGATAGTATTGATTTATGTGTTTTACATGGTTTCATTCTCTTTTGTTTTTTTCATATGTCGTATTATCATTCTCTTCATAAATGTAAACTTATGTTTATGACTTCACTTCTTTCATGGATTCCCTTATCTTCTCTACAATTATTGTTTGTTATATTTTACACTCAAATAAAGATAATTATTATTTCAAATTGGTTATATAACCCTGATTCCCTTAGTATTTTATCTCTACCATATGATCAGTTAGAAAATAAGATGTCTCATTGTATTAAATATATACACCAATCTATTTGGATCTCCTTTTTCCCTTATTTACCTTTCTCATACTAAGCATACCTATAGTTTAAACTTTAGATTACATACTAGTTCATAGGTAAGCCTAAGTTGTTTAGTCAGCCATATCTCTGGTTACTTAGCCTCTTTTAACCAAGTCTAAAGCTCATTAGTGTGTATTAATTTTATCACTCATTTTGGTCATTACAAAACCATATAGAGGAAGAATCACAAAAGATATAAAAAAGTTAAAATACAAATCATTTAAACAAAAGAAAATGATTCAAAAGGCAACATACAATCCAAAAGTCTAATCACACCAAAAGACATGATTTACTATCTTTATCACATCTCCTATTTCTAATTAAATCTCAAACTCTATATTTGGCCTCATGATAGAGTTGAGGTCCATTGGGGTGTGGTATGGCATTAGTTTTGGATAAGAGAACAAAAAAATCTATAAGTGCTACCTAATTTCTCACACAAGTACCCAAAATCTACATTAGACTAATGTCTCTGTAAGAGGTTCTAAGAAATGGGGAACATGTTGTGGGAAGGTAAGACCATTTTACTTTCCTTATTCATATAACCTTCATGAGTTGATCTTATTATCCCACCTATTTTCATATACAGTTTTGTGATTATTATGATCAAGGATACTTTATATTTTGATGGTCACTAGGCTCTTAGTGTCTTTCCTTCTTACCTAGTATGCCTCATGTTTACTAAGGTTCTCTCAACAAATGCATATGTCATGTTTTTTACATTCCCTATTTTCATTATAAAAATCCTAATATTTTCCCTTGATGAATATTATTTTTTTAACTAATCATATCCCCTAGGGTTTCCCTTTGTGAATTACATTGTAAGACCTTGGTTAGTACTAGACATCCCTCATAAAACATTTCCTTATTTTTCCCCTTATTACCATTCACCTCATTGGTGTTCACCTGTTGAGTTGTATTGAAAGACCATGGATAAGACTAGACTCTCCTCACAAATTACCACATTAAATCTCTAAATTATTCCCACCTTTATCTCCACCTCATTGGTGTTCCCTTTGTGAGTGGCATTGTAAGACCTTGGATGGGACCAGGCTCTCCTCATAGAATATTCCAATAAAATGTTCATACTATAACTAATTCAAAATAAAATTACATGCTTCAAATTTGAGATAATTTTTGTTACATTATGATTCACACGTCATTTACATACATGCCATCTTAATTTATTATGTTTTATTTTTATTTCATAAACACTCCACTTTTATCTTCTTATTTCTGATTACATGTATGTTTACAACCATTTTATTAAATTTCTCATACTTTCCATATTGATTTAGTATGATTAATTTGATTTATATTTACATTTTATTTTTATTTTTATACTTCTCATCTTGATCTAGTATGATTGATTAACTTTATTGTTCATTTGTTTTTATACCATTGGTTTTCATGTGTTTTCCACTTTATTACAAATTTTCATACTTCCCAACTTGATATAGTATGACTTATATTTATTTTAATTTGGTGTAATGTTTATTTATACATGGTTTTAAAACATTTTTTACTTGTTACTTTATCATTTTTTGTTTATTATATTTATTCTTCTTTTGTTTTTATACATTTTCCATCATGATATAGTGTGTATTACATTTTATGATTATTTATACTTTTCCAAATCATTTTGTTTTTCTTTTTAACCATGCACGTGTATCACATACTATTAGAAAATAAAACATACATCACATATTTCCCATAGCATATAAAATAAAATTAAAATACATGAGTTAGAAAGGAAATACATCCATTCATAAACAAATACAAATCATAGACCAAAAATTGTCTATATCAATATATATAACATGTGTTTGATACAATATAATACAAAATACAATAATTACAGCTATACGTCTATGATCCATCATGTTTATCCTATGTTTAAACCATGATACCCATGGATGACTATGATTGACCCCTCTAAATGGTACATTATAATAAGGTAGTATGGCATCTCAAGCCATTGATCTTTACCTATAGATTGGCCACCTGAGCTTTCACACATCCAATCTCTACAATGGTTTTCATATGGGCAATTCATTCTTGTGCCAACATATTCTAGGGTCAAGCCTCTCCCTATCCTACTCCTAAAATTGGATGTGAACCATTTCCTTATACTTGAAACTATAGAGAATCCTCCTCCACCAATCTAAACCAACTATCATAAGTTGGGGTAGATAGTACCAGAGGGTATACTAAGGTGGATGGATCATAATTCAATAACACCCATCCAAAATATCATTGTGTATGGCAATAATCATAGCTCCCCATATGATTTAATTTGTCATATTACTTACAAAATAAAAATATATATACATCATATCTCATGTATATATATCTCAAACCATATATCTATCACTAGATACATAACCAATAATACAACTAGTGATCTATGTCAAAAACTTAATAAATTAAAGCATTTTTCACTAGTGATGGTGTCACCAACCATAGTATCCCCATCAATTAAATTTTTGAGCACCTCTTCTATTATCTACCTACATACAAGTGTAAAACTTGGAGTCACCACCCGATCCTATCATGGATCCCTCCTTAGTGGTCTCTCTATTGACCATCTATGTCCAAAATCCACTATAGGATCACCATGTATGACTACTCACACATATATCCCCTCTTCCCAATAGTGCCTATGTCTCCTATGAACTCAAGTTTCACATTATTGCCCCTATTGTGGCTCTACTCCCACATCCTCAACCTCATCATCCACAACTACAACATCCTCTGAACTAAGCCTCATCACCTCCTATTTTTTTCCTAACCTATCTATGGTCTCACTCATTGAGGCCTAATAATAGGTATATCTATAGGCAACCCCATACCTCCTCTCCCTCTTATATCTATAGCAATTAATGCCCAATAATAAATCACTACTAGAGGGGCTAATAGATGTGTTAGCTGTATCTTCCCAGGTACATGAGCTACTGGATTTGTCTCCATCCTTGAAGTATAGTGGCCAATGATCCAAACATGTGCCAAACTAATAGAAATAGTCACCCAAGTCATCCATATGGTATTAATAATAATATAATTTTTCCACATTATCTTTCCTCATGTCATAGTTTATAAATCCATGACATAGGGCGTGACATACACTACATGATCCTGCCTTCATCATAAGGAAACCTAGTATCAATTACATGGGGTAACTTAGCTAGTCGATACATAGGGAATTTATTGTATATTTATGTACTCAACAAAATAATAAGGCTCAAAATATTCATCCCCCAAGTTAGCATCACATACATATCATGCATGATTTATACCAAATTATAGAGCCTAAATTATATAATGCACCCTCCTCTAGGATGGATGATAAAAGGATGCTACATATAAGGGTACCTTCCCATTTAAAATATGGCATAACACATGTGATATCACAAACCCTATAAAGGCCTTCTATATATATAGAATGGATGAGATATACATGTCAAACAAACTAACCCACAACCATATAAATCCCATCTGAGCCTATCCCCTAATGGGCTAGGGATCACCTCTCATCCTCCATCTCTGGTGCATCACATATAATAAGAGTACCAATAATGTGAATTTGAAGTAAAGCATGGACATTTTCAAAGTTGATTCCCACCTATATAATATCCCCCTCCACCTCCCATCAGAAAGTGTTGTTCAATCACTCTCATACTACTAAGAACATGATGACTATATCAACACTAAGTGGGATCTTCCTCATCTTCATGATGCTTATAAATCCCAAGGAAACCAACTAAGCTCGATCCACATATGATAAATGTTCTAATAAATCTATTAGCCATGAAACATCAACCAAGTGGTAAAATCTCTATCACCTCTATAAAATATCAAACACCATATAATGTATAGGATCTTCATGTAATAGTAATAAAATACATTCTTAAATATTCTCAAAAACTAAAAATTAACTACATCATCAGCCTATTTTTCTTATTTTTCCTTTTTCCTACATAGTCGACCCTTTTAATACTAAATCAGCCTTGTCACCTCTTTACCATATTAAGTCAGTCCTCTACTACGTAGTTAGGTCATTCTTGTAGACACTATCAACATTTTTGATACTAAATCATCCCTTTCCTATCTTTTGTATATGATATTGGACTTTTACCACATATTCAACCTACTTTAATAGACTGTATCATTCACATATTGCATAATGCATTCATCAGAATATACTATGTTGGCCATATCTATTTTTATAACTAGATTGACTCTCTACTATGTACTCGACCACCCCTAGCAATACCAAGTTGACCCTCTACTACACAGTCAACCACCTTGACTTATCTTTACTTTTCTAATTGAGTCGATAGGGCCAACTCTATTCTTAATTTGTGATGATTTTTCAACAATTTACCATAAATACCTTAGGCATTTATTGGTCTGATTCTTTCCTACCCAATATTCTATTTTACCCTAATTTACCTAAAAAATTCCTAGGGTCATTTTTGGTATCTATATTTTATTTAATATTTATTTTTATATATCTAGCTTAATTTGAGATAAAATAACCCAAAAAAATCAAAATTAATGCATCACTTACCTTAACTATATTGGTTGTGGACACTAGGTGTCCTCCACATCATAGTTGTCATCTCCTCACTATGGTCACTCTCAGGGCTCAATTAGGTCTCTTAGATTAGTATTTTCTTAGAATAGTAAAAATAAAATATCCATTAATTTTCACCCTATTTATATTTACTCTTCAAAATAATTTACCTTTCAAATAGTTACCACCAAATTCTATTTGTTGCCCATAACTTTGTTTCTACTATCTCTTTTTTTGAACCAAAAGATGTTATGAAATCTTGACATCATAGAGAATTTTTCCACATATTACATATATATTTTTAAAAAAATTTAATTTTTCACTTATTTTATAGGTTTGCCTAATGTTCTTTACATTGGACACCTTCACATTTCTCTCTCTTCCATCCTATTTTACATCACTATGGTAAGTAAATGTATTTATTTTTCAATTTTGTCTTTTTATTTATCGTATTCACTTCTCAATACAATTTACTTAACTCAAAATTGTGTTTTGTTATGTTATTTTACTAAAGTAACATCCCATTTTACAACTACTTGACACGTGATGAGCTTCAAATAGGGCATATATATACACATAAAAAATTTTAACTTTATCAATTACTGATGTTTTATATCTTGAAGGAACCCATCAAGACTCAATATCTCTTAGTTCTGACCTTAAAAGGTGCATCGAGAAAGGGGTGGGCATATCATTGGTACTTTTCAAGATTATTGTTGCCTATACCACCACTTGAAACCAACACAAACCTGTCTTATATATTTACCTAATATTTGACACCTCCCTTACACGCTTTTCTAAGAAATTCATCACCTCAAATAACTCCTACCTAAGCCAAAAACTCTTTTTATCATTTATCAAACAATTTTGTCATGAGATGACCCTATTCATTAAATATAAGCATGTTACAGGATCAGGTTGGCCCTAATTGACCTAGTCTAGGACCTAACTACTTTATTTATTAAAGAACATGGTCAAATGGGCCAACTCTGCTAGCTAAAAATTTGGAAGATTTTAGGGTTAGATTCAGTTATATAAACACATCATTTTCACCATTTTCAATATAGAGAGACAGAGAGATATTCATTTATTTGTGCATCTACTTATACACCATTCTAATTGTGGAACCATTTTTTAGGGTTTCATACTACAATTGGAGAGAATAATCTTCTCTTGTGGGAGAAGTATTTTGGATGCATAGGAGAAGTCATGTAGCCTAGATTTGACCTATATTTTTTATCCTTCTAAACCACAAAAACCTCTTGAAATTTTCCAAGGGAAAAATTGAGGCTTAATGGGTTCATCTTTAAGGTAAGTATTCCTAACTCATGCTCCTCTTTATTAAAGTAGATAGATTTGCATTTGTTAGCTTATGAATATGTTTCTCTCTCCATGCAGTAGGATTACCTCTACATTTACTTGAGTAGAGTTTTATAATGTTTAATTTTATGTTTATTACCCCTATTTTGTGCCACAAGCTTTTAGTGAGCATTAGATTAATTTTACTTTACTTTATCATTCACTTTGATAAGAAAACATAGGTCCTAGATAGGGTTATTGTGAAATATTTATTGAATATAGGTTTTTGAACCCTCTCTATTGATATTTTGTGGTAATATACCCCTTATTTATTTATATTAGATCCATATTGGTCATGACCTCAATTGTCTAAATGTACCTGTTGATAATTTGTCCACCATTGGTCAAAGTTACTTATGTACAAGTTTTCAAGAAAACTCCATTCATGGAGTAAATATCCAAAAAGATATTAAAAAAATAATAAAAGATTAATTAATCTAAAATAATTCTAATTAACATTTCACTATTCCAAATTTTTGATAGAGGTTTCTTTTATTCTTCTAACTAACTATTTACAAGCTAGTGAAGGTAATTTTCAAATGTTCGGTACATGAAGGTAAAGAGGATTTGGATAAAAAGGTATTATTTGGTTTTTGGGGTGAATATTAAATAAATATTCCATGTATTATTTTTATGTTTTATTTTCTTAATTTTATGAATAATTGTTAAGAATAATAGGTAATCTAAAACTCTTCTTAAACCCAATGGCTCAGTTTTAAGCAGTATGTTTACATTTTGAGTTATTTATTAAAAAATAAAGGGGGTGTGAGATATTATGTGGAATATAATAAATTTATAAACCTTAATTAATCAAAATTTCAAGGCAAATAATGCAGAAAGGCAAAGGTATAAGTATCAGGTTTTTAAGCAAGCAAGATAAACGGTCAAAAAAGGCAATTTTTGAGAGGTTTAAGAGATTGGTTGAGCACTTAAAATGGTTGTAATTATGAAAAATTTTAGTAATGTTCATAAAAAAAAAATTAGGTATTTAATCTTCATAAAACTCAATAAAATGGCAAAACTTATACCTACATGCATCTAGAAATGAAATTGTGCTAGCTAGTCAACACTAAAAAGTGCATATTTTGAGTTTTATTCAATGAAATCTCTTGAAATTTTACATGGAATTTTTTTTTTGATGTCATTGAAAATTTAAAATTGGTTTAATTTATATTTTTTACTTTAGGATATATAAAATTCCAAATTAAAGGTCACCCCACTTTTGGCTAAATTTAGAAAAGGTCAAGTCAACAAAAAAAATCGTCAATTAGCCCTAGAAAAGTGAAGTTCAAAACATGAAAAAGTGGAGAAGTTGAGTTTGAATTTTGATCAATATTTTAGGACATATTTTAATATAAGATACACCTTTTAATTTTAACATTCAATCTCTCTCTTAATATGCCCCCCTTTGGGCTAAATTTAAAAATTCAAGAAGTCAAACACACATGCAAGTTACATGCAAGATAACTCAAATTGAAATCCAGGTGTGAAGTCAAGATAGGTATGATAAATTCAAGATGAAAGTGAAAGTAAATAAATATTAAATTTAATATTCATTCAAGACCAATAGGATTTAACTAAATACCAAAAAGAGTTAACTAAAGAATATCGAAAGTTGCATGCAAGATCACATCAAGTTAACTCAAGATTCAAGATGCATGAAGAGCCCTTTGAATTTTAAAACATGAAATAATATCCTACCTCTCTCCTACCACACCATATCCCTTTAAATAATATTTAAATTCAAATTCTATGTTGTTTTTTAGGTGTAATTAAAAGTGGAGTTGAAGGTGGAGTTCAATTTTGAGATGATTTCTTAGTTGAAGCAAGAGTGAACTAGGACTTGAACTAGGACTTGTGTGTGGACTCATCTAAAACTTATTATATTATATATATCTTATTATTTTCTATATTTAAATTTATTTTTTAATTATTATAAATATATTATGCTTTTGGATTACTAAAACTCTACCCAAATTTGTACTACCTCACCTTTGAAGTAATAAAGAGTTGAATTTTTATTCCATCTTCAAGTTGTTCATGAAGTGTGTTCTTAATTCATTAATAAGACTTAGTGAATGATTTTTTTTCCTATGTTTATGTTTGAGTATCTCACCTTTATTCAACAAATTAAAATTATTTTAGGTCATATAAGGTGTCTAAATCTAATTTCTACCTAATCTAAAAGTGAATTCAACCATTATTCATTCCTCCCAAGCTAATGTAAGTGTCTATCAAGACCTTTATGTGAAATACTTATGCAAGATCCATGGTATGAATATGAAGTGAAAGTGTGGAAATTATTTAGATTTTAAAGTGTGTCAAGTATAGTATAATTGAATTTAATATTGGTATATCACCCCAGTTTTTAGCTTCTATTTCCATTTTTAGCTTTAGCATAGTTCCTTTTACCCTTTTCCTAGTTAAGAAAGCATTATCTAAGAGAGTTTCTAAAGAAGTGGATGAATTTAATAAAGGTAAATATCCCTTAATATATATATTCTCTCCATCATAAGTTCACCCACACTTTGGATACTTTCCATTATATCAACAAGAGTGAGAATAGGCACATGCTCCAAACATGGCGTACTCCTTAGTGATAATAGTACCAACATGTGGAAGGGATAGTGTGATTTATCTATTAAAATAATTAATGTAGGATAATTAATTTTTAAGCTTAATTAATATTATGTCAACATTATGTTGTCATTATGTTGACATACTTACTCACCCACTCTCTCTCTCTCCTATTTATAGACACTCTTAGAGTGCATTTCATGGAAAGAAAAGGAGTTGAGGACATTTTAATCTATTTTTATATTGATAGATAGTTGTCTCATTATGTGAGCAATGTGTTAATGGCCATGGTTATGGCAATGGATTCTTGGATAGATCTTGGGTGAGATTTCTACAAATTCTGACATTATCTTCTCAAAACTAGGATTAATTTATAAATTAGGTTCACTTTCCCTTATATAGAAAATCTATTGATGCATTTCTCAAATAATATCTTAGTATATTATACACAAATATATCATACAATAATAAATTCTTTATATCTCCAAAGCTTTCATCAAATACAATGAATTAACCTTGCATATATAGGCAATGAAGATCAATCCTAACTAAGATATAAATCTAAGTGATCAATAATAACTAAGATATCAAGATATAGATCAAACATAACTAATATATTAAGATAGAGATCAAACATAGGACTAAGATATAACTATCCTTAAAGGATAGAAACAACTAAAAATTATCCCCGTAATATCTAAGAGAGAAATATGTAATATCTCATAATATATTAAATAAGATAAATGAAATATTCACACAAAAGTGGATGGGAATAAATAAAATACCTAAGTGAGCATGAGATAAGGTAAACAACCTAATTTAACACCCCTCCTCAAATAAAGCTAGCGGCCAAAAATAGAGTGGTATATCCACTGTATGGTTCTTGATAGCAAGGCCTAGTTAGGCACTCATGTATAATATATCCATGAAGTAATCTCTCATAAAGTGTAGAAAGGGAGAAAACTTGTAGGAAAATAAAACTCCCACTCAAAAAGAGAGATAAGATGGAAAGAAATGGGTCCTGACAATAAGATCGGATGAGGTACCTATGCACAAATAAAGATGTAGTGTGAAGACAAGCATCCTTATGAATTTCAATCCATATTGATGGAATGCATGGATGTTAATTTGATGTAACCATTGATTCAAAGTAAGAATGGTACTAAATATGAGGATAACTGAACATGAACATTTCAATTTAGAATATTAGGTAAAATGATGAACTTGATGAACCATTTTCTAAACACCCTCCCTAAATTCTAAACTAGGAGAAAATGATAATGAAAGTATTTAAATAAGTGGACTAAAAATGGTGATAAGTGATCACAAATACTACTAGGGATGCCACACTAGTGTCACTAGACAAAAAGTTACCAAGAATTCCACTAAGACATAACAATCCTCATATGTGTTCCATAAAATAAAGTGCCTAAATAAGATACACATGTATAAAAAATAAATCTAGATAATGTAGATAAAATATCTCAAGAATATGGCCCTAATGGTGATGGAAGAGATTTGCAACTAAAATAGTAAAGGGTGAACAAACTAAGATATATGCACATGAAGGTAGACTAGGTTATGAAAGTAACCCCCATATATAAATTTATAATTTATTTCAAATATAATATTATCCCATACAAAAACACCAAATGAAAATAAGAAAGACACTATATATACTAAAATAGCTCCAAACAAGGAGACTGTCAACTTGTCGAAGAAGTCACCACAAATTATAAGAGTTACTCCAAAAAAAAGGAGTGATGTGGGACAAAAAAAGGTGGTACAAAAAACATACTCAAATAATACAATACATCAGGATATACCAAAAATGCATCTAAAAATGTACAAAAAATGAGCATGAGTGCAATAAAGTATTTTTATGTGGGAATCTAACCACTTGTCAGAATGGATCTCACCCTACAACCTTCAACATGTATAAAGCACATGAAAAAAGGGATGTTGGGCTTAACCAATAATGCATCTATGATAGAATGTAATCAAGTGGGTACAATAAATGAAGGAGAAAGTTTGTTTACTTGTCAGAGGGTTTGGCCACTTTCCAAATTGAACCTCACCCTCTGGTCTTCGACAAACAAGATCAGAAAAAAGATATGTTTCCAAGCAATAAATAAATATGATATCTCATTATGTCTCTCAAAAAATCATCCAAAGGTATTATTTTAAAAAAAAATAAAAGATCCCTTTAAAGAAATCTCCCCACAAGAATTTTTATGTGGATAGTACTACTCAGTAAAACTATAATAATTTTTTTAATTATTAATAAAATCAAAAAAATTAAAATGTTCTAAAATTTTGAGAATAAGGCACACAAAATCCAAAAATTGTTTTAAGTGATCATTTACAGTTTTCTCATAATTAAATAAAGAAAAGTTGTATGCTTTTAAAATAGTACTTATTAGTAAAACTAAATAAAGAAAATTTGTATGCTTTTGCAATCTTAATGAAATTAAAATTTTTAAAATGTTCTAAAAATTAGAAAATAATATGCATAAAACCAAAAACAATTTATAATTGATATCTTATAAGTTTCTCATAATTAAAAAAAGAATAGTCATTTTTAATCAAAAATAGATTTGCAAAAATCTTATAGATCTTGCCTCTAATATCCAACTTGGATGAAATTAGACATGATTATGTCTTTTTTAGATAATATGAATGTATTAGTGAGATTTTATTTACTTATATAATCTCTAAAATTTACTTGTAATAAAAAATATAGAAAAATATGTCCCCCTAAAAACTAGAATTTATTTTCTGATTCACAAGACCATTTAAAGAGGATGCAAGAGAAGAACATACTTAGTAAGGAAAAAAATACTAGATACTGAGTAAGGAGAAGCTAAGGAGATAAGTAATGGCTATTAAAAACTACTTTGATACTATGAAATATTTTATAAAACATTTTCCTTGGTCAAATATATAAACCATTATGATAGTAAAGCCATTAATGCATTACTCAAATAATATATCACTATATTATATACAAATAGATCATATAATAATAAATATTCTAAATATCCAAAGATTATATCAAATTCAATGAATGATATTTGCATATATAGGCAAGGAATATCAATCCTAACTAAGAGACCAAGCTAAGTGATCAATCATAACTAATATATCAAACATAACTAAAAGATCAAGCTACAGATCAAACCTAGGACAAAGAGATAACTATCCCTAAAGGATAGAAACAACTAGAAATTATCTCCATAATATATAAGAGATAAATATGTAATATCTCATAATATATTAAATAATAAAAATAAAATATCCACACATAAGTGAGTGGGAATAAATAAAGTTCCTAGGTGAACATGAGCTAAGGTAAACAACCTACTCTAATAGAATATGTATGTATGTATGTATGTATGTATGTATATTGATTGATTTATATTATGCAAGGGTTGAGTTTTTTCCTCCCAAAAGAGACTATATAGTCAATCACTTTCTTTTCCATGCATTTTTCATTTTTCTAGTGTAAGTTCTTATTTAGCCTTGTCATTATGCTGATCAATTATTTATGGATTGATTATTGTGGATTCTCATATTGATTGTCAACATGAATATTTATATTAATATAAGACTTTATAATTATTGTTTGCAACCTAAACATTTAAATTTTGGTTGTGTCCTATTTTTCATAGTTCTGTTCCCTTTATATTCTTGCATCAACTCTATATTTGATTTTGTGTGTGATGGTTAGACTGAAGACTAATTATGGATTCACATGTTCAATAACCCTAGATTCATCTTCAGTAATTTAGGCTTTAATTTTTCTTATTTTACCTCTTCTATAATTTTTTATGAATCTATTAGTTTAGTAAATCATATGAATGCAATCCATTTAAACATCTATCTTGATTGTAATAATATATCAATTATTATTTCAACACTATTGAATAATTAAAATAAATGGAATGAATGTTAAATCTAGTTGTGAACTCATTGAAACCAAACCCTAATACACTAATTTTTTTTGAAAATGAATGCATGTTATATTATTCTCAATATCTTCTAAAAACACATTTAAACAAAATAATAAACCAACATTATCCACTAAATTATTCAAGCAACCAAACTCTGTTAATGTTAAGTTTGATATTTCACACCACTAGGCCCCTTGAATTAGAACCGTTCACAATGAACCAATGAGTATACCACAGTATGTTATGATTTGATAGAAAAATACCTTGTGGATACCTCTCATATAACTCCTTTTAGGAGAGGTTGGATGGGCATCACTACCCTAAGAGTTTAGAGTTGGAAATTTATGTCAAACACCATGCCAATAAGAGTGATACAATTCATATTATTATATTATTATCAAATTATTTCTCCAAGTATATCTAAAATTATCTCCAAGTTAAACTATGATTATTTCCCAGAAAAGAGTGTCACATTAAAACTCCCTTTTATCCCACATCATCCTACATCTACCCAATGTTCCTTTTCAAATTATCATTATTTAGTAACAAAATAAATTCATCCCAAATTTTTGGATTTGATCTCATGGATATGTATTCATTTTAAAGGTCAATTTTTCCTTTATTAGGTATAAATTTGAGTGGCTTATTTATTTATAGAAAGTAGTGCTTTAAAGAAGCAAAGAAAAATTGAGTTGAGAGTCTAAAAAATTACTATATTAAATAATGCAATCTCTATTTTAACATTCCTTTTTATTATTGCATTTATGATAGCTTGAGAATCCATTGCATCATCAATTCATTGAATTTCACAATCCAAGACTAATTAAAAATTCCTCATCAAAGTTTCAACTTTAACCATATTGTTAATTACAATAAGAATTTTAGCCAAGAAAAATCTAATTATGCTTCCAAGATGATCTCTAATAATACCACATACTCCTAAGATACCCAAGTTTAGAATCTCCATCAAAATTGAGCTTAAAATTATTAAATGAAATAATTTTTCACTTTGATTCCTTTTTCTCATCAATCAAATTATTCTTATATATCACTTCATTTCTCAAAAGATCCCATTTTAAGAGGATATGGTATCCAACTCTTAAAGAGGATATGCCATCCAATTCCTATTATTTATTTCTTTGAAAGGCTAATTTTGATTTGAAGGTATCTTAGAATGAAGACTCACTTCAGCAGGGCATTGTTACTAAGTTTATAATAAGATCGATAGTTTTTTCACAGTTTATATAATAACATGAATGTTTTTGACTTAAATTGTGTTAGTGTTTTTGGATCAACAGTTTAGATCACACTCTATGATCCATCATTAAAATGAGAATAGAATGAAAAAAATAAAATAATAAGTAAATAAAAATTAAGAAATACAGTGAAAATTGTAAATAGTTTCTTTATTTAAAAAAATTAGGAATAAGTTAAAATAAAAATATAATTTTCATTCTAAATAATTTTAATAATGATATTTTTATTAAAATTAATATATATATATATATATATATATATATATATATATATATATATTAATAAAATAATTTTTTGGATCTAAAATATGTTAAAATTTATTATCAGATAAAAATAAAATGTAATAAGGAAACCTCCTGGTGGACAGACTTCAGCCTTACCCACCTCACGGTGCATGCCCCAGAATCTGACAATGAAGATTTTAAATCATCTTCAGACAAGTCTAATTCCTATACTCAATATGAGTACCTTGGAATATCTCCCCTCAAAAAGGGGGACCCTAAGGTTGATTCACTAACTACTTTTGAGAGGAATTTTGATTCATTTTTGAAAAACCCTACTATCTCTAGGGATGTTAACCTGGAGCTCAAAATTCCAAGGGTAGAACAAATGATTATGACTTCAATGAAAGACAAAACTTAGCTCTTTAAATTAATTGAAATTTCCATACCACTTGAATCTAAGACTACGAAAAATATGGGTATATGGACCAAAGTTTAGAAAAATAAAAATAATAGAAGATCAGAGACCCAATCTTTTAGTATGATCCTCCAGCCAAGGGGGCCTAGGAAAAAAGGAATATGGTTTGACCTCAGCACAGTTGGGATATAATTTATAGAGGATGTGCATAAGATTGGTGTAAATTTTATAGAAGTATCCCTGGCAATAACAAGTTTGTTTTGTTTTAATTGTTTCTATTGTGCGATTGTGTTTGGCTTCATTTTTCCAACTTATTATTTTCATGCTTGGTTGGCCTACCTCATTGCTGATAAAAGAGGTGTTCCACTTGATCTTGAATTTATTATCTTTGTCTTCTTTGTACAACTTTCATAATCTTCAAAACCCATGTTTTTACCATATCAAAGAAAATTAAAAAATAAAAAATAAAATATAATAACAAATTAATTCTATAAATTTAAGTCAAATTTATAAATACTTTCTTTCTAACTTTTTTTAGTTGATTTAAGATATATATCTTTCAAAAAATCAATATTATAAAATATAAATATTACTATGACCAAAAGTTAAGGGATAAAATTAGAATTATAAATATTTTATTGAATCTATATTTTATTTTTTAAAGATGGTGATATTTGATGATGACATGACAATTTTTTCAAAGTGTATACATTACAAATAAAATATGATTTTAAAATTCAAAAATATTTATAAATAAAATTAATATTAATATTATTATAAATTTTATAATAAAATAGTTTATGTGATAAAATCATCATTATTGTTTAAAATTTTAATAAATAAAATAAATTATTCAAGATCTAGAATCAAAATTAGAAATATTTTTTTGAAATTTTATTGAGTTTTCTTGATTTAAAATGCATACCATGGGGATAAAAATAATTTTATTAATAAATAATATAGTTTCAATAGATAAATCATCATTAAAAATAAAGATAAATAAGTAGAAGATTCATATAAAATAAAATCATCATTAAAATTATTAAAAAAAAAAAATTATATATAATAAAAATAGAATAATCATAAAGTTTGTTAGAATATCATTAAAATATTTAATTTTTATATAATTTTCTTAATTTAAGATGTATATATACAAACAATTTTAAAAAATCTATATATAAAAGAATTATAAAATGTAAAATAATCTCTAAGTTAAAATAGATATATTTATTGATTGAAGATATTTTCAGTGATTAAAGAATGATACAAAATAAAAGTATAATCAAAAGGAGCTCTAATAATATAAAATAAATCTAAGAATCAAAATTATAAATATTTATTCTAAAGTTAATTGAGTCTTTATTAGTTAAGGTGCATATGTTAGAAGTTCTTAATTTTCCGGGTATCTCAATGTTTAGTTTGAATAAGTCGGTTTTTAATTTTATTATCAAATTATTGTCTATTTAAATTTATTTTTTATTTTGAATTATTATTGTAGTTTTAACATATTAAATTTTTATTTTAATAAATTAAGGTAAATTTAATATTATAAATAATTTAAAGAAGTAAATTATTATTATTTTCAATTATGGGTAAAGGGTGGTTTTTTTTAAACTAACAACTTTTATTTTAAAAATAGAACACACAGTCAAAGTTTTAATAGTTGAATATTATGATATGCTCAGTAATACAATAATACGAAAATAAATACAAAAATAATTAAAAAATAATTATCAATGATCCACTTAAAATATTAAAATTTTGAGATCCAATAGTCAAAAACAAAAAAACCATCCTCCTTTTATCTTTTCAACTATTATTTAAAATGTATCTATTGCTTAAACCATTTTATTTAGGTTTGTTTCATTCTGGTCTTTCAAGTCATGCCTCCACCTTCCACGAGGTTTCTACAGTGCTCTCTTGAATGGAGTAACTTGATGGAAGGTTGAACATCCTAATTTCTATTTGTATTCTTTTTCTAAACTTTAATCCATTTTTTGTCATCTTTATTGGTTCTAGGAGAAAGAACATTCCCAAAACCTCATCAGGATTGAGCAAACTCAAATCAAAATTCGTGCTATTCAATATGTTTTTTCCTTCACTTGAGAATGTGATGATCAGAATTCTAGATTCTTCAGAAATATCTGAAATTTTACCATCTTGAAGATATATTGGAATACATTCATGTACATTCTCAACTTATTTTCTCCCACTTTCTCCCACTTCATCAGTTTGTTCTAATATAAGCCCTATATCTGCCTCTTATTCTAAATTTGATAAGCCATCATACTTCATACTACAAACTGCAAGAAGTTCTAATGAAGAATGCTTCCAATAACTCAGATCTACTTTTATTTTTACAAGATAAGGACAATCATAAGATAAATGACTAGTAGTAAAACACCTACAACACCTAAAATGTAGTCCCTCATAATCCAATAGTTGACTCCATACTTGATCTTCTACTATCATATATATAGAGGCTAAAAGATCAAGCTTTGTATCAATGAAAACTAAAATTTTGAAAAAATTTGAATGAGAAAACAAATCAGTGGTTGAATCAGTCCATATGAATTTACCAATGGAGTAACCAATAGCATTAAAGCAAGGTTTAGGCCAAAAATGAAGGGGAGGATATGGGAGGAAGATCCATATGGGTCTGAAGGAGAAAGTATTGATAAGGGGATTAAAATTTGGATCCCAAGGTTTCTTAAACAGTTGGTGTTGATTCCAACTCCATTGATGCCCAATAATAAGATCTTTATCTAAATAAAGAAGGAAAACAACAGTAAAAAAACATTTTGCACAAGGATAAAGTTCCACTTTACCTTTCAAAATAGGTTTCCATTGTAATGAGATCTAATCATTTAGATCATAAAGATTGGGACATGATTTTTAAAACTATCATATGACTCCTTTTTTGAGATAGTATACTTTATTCACCAAGACGAGATGAGGGCATCATTTTCCAGATTGAGTGAGAGAATATCAAGGGCCATATTTAGGGGCTAGCATTTGAAGATTTTTAGAGGATTTTTTACAACCTTTGAGAAGTATTTAGATCCCTTAGCCACTTCCCCACTAACTGCCACCTTAACTACAGTCGACCCACATTTTGTCGACCCATATTGCACCTTAGAAGGGTTTGTGAAGGAAAGGGTTGAAAAATCTACAACAAACTATGTTTTTCCTCTACCTGGAAGGATGTTATCATGATCAGTCTCATACAATGACCTTATAACCTCCACGTAGGGTCCCTCATCCTATGTCTGGTCACTAGTAGGGGGATTCCCAGTACCTAGCGCATCATTAGCATTAAAAAAACTCCATCACCAGAAAGTACGCATTAAAATAATTTTTTTAGGTCTAAAATATATTAAATTTTATTATGAGATAAAAATAATACATAATAAGTTGGTTAGTGGTTTAGGTCTTCTTTAGTTTTTTTCTGGTTTTTGGTATCTTTTAGGCTAAAGTTGAAGTTTTCAGTCAGTTTATAAGCTTTATCTAGCTATGTTTTATTGAAATTTCCTACATATCTTTCGCCTTCTCTTTATATGGATATGGGACCTATCAACCCATTTTTAACCTATCAAATAAAAAATAAGACGTAATAACAAATTAATTTAAAAAAATTGAGTCAATTTATAAATATTTTTTTTCTAAAATTAAATATTATAAAATAAAATATTACTATGGCCAAAAGTTAAAGGGATAAAATTAGATTTATAAATATTTTTTGAAGTTATATTTTATTTTTTTAAATGGTGATATTTGATGATGACATGATAATTTTTACAAAGTACTATATACTTTACAAATAAAATATAATTTATAAATTCAAAAACATTCATAAGTAAAATCATTATTAATATTAAAATAAATTTTATAATAAAATATTTTAGTAAAATCATCATTATTGTCTAAAAAGTTAATACATAAAATAATTTACTTAAGAGTTAAAATAAAAATTAGAAATATTTCCTCAATGTTTTATTAGTTTTATTGATTTAAAATACATATTATGGTGACTGACAAAATAAGTTTCTTAATAAATACAATGTTTTAATAGATAAAATCATTATTAAAATTAAATTTAAATTAATAAATTAAATATTTATATAAAATAAATTACAAAATATATTTTTTAATAAATAAAATAATATTATAGAATAAAGTTATTTTTAAATTCAAAATATATATTTTTAATATTAAAATAGAATCATCACAAGGTTCATCAAAATATCATTAAAGTCTTTAATTTTTGTATGATTTTCTTAGTTTAAAATGTATATATAAAAACAATAATTATTTTCAATATATAAAAGAATCTTAAGAGGTAGAATAATCCCTAAAATTAAAATAAATATTTTTAATATTATAAAATAAAATTATTTTTAAATTCAAAATATATATTTTTAATAATAAAAGTAGAATCATCACAAATTTCACTAAAATATTGTTAAAGTTTGTTTTTTTTTTTTTTTTTGTATGATTTTCTTAATTTAATATATTTTTTGTGAAAGTAGACTATGTGTAGATGACCTTGTAAGAATGTGTATGACCCTTTGTCATTAATATCAAAGGGGGAGAAAGACCAAATTAGGAAAAAGATTAGTTTGAGAGAGACCTATCTTAGAGAGATGATAATGATCTACTGTGTTAGAGTGTTTTTCATCAATGATAAAATGGGATATTGTTGAGGTATGTTCCTATTGTTGTGTTGAAGTATTAATGTTATCATTGATGTCAAAGGTAATTGACTGTCTTTGATGTCATATAAGTGGTCTTATGAAGATACATGGTAAGTATAAGAGAGTTTTAATTGTGTTGAATTACTTGTTGTGATAAGATCATTGATTGACCAAGTTCATAAGAAGTAAATCTTTATGGACAAGGTGTTTTGTGAAACCTAGTCTTATCTTGATTAAGGCATGAATAGTGAAACTTGGTGGAATAAGTGAGCTGAGGCTTGTGATAATATGTGTGAAATAATTTGATAATTTCATGAGGTTTTTTGATATTAGGATGTGTTTTAGAGTGCATCTACAGTGGCAGTAAGGTCTCAAAGTGGTATAGTTCCTAGTAGGTCCAATTGATGGACTAGTTCTTAAGCATGGATATGGCTTATAGAGACATGATGGTGGTGATATGGGTGTGTATGAGATTTAAATTATGCCAATCATTGTTATAACATGTGATAAATCTATTGAGTGTATACACCCTAAATTTGTCAAGCAACCACACATAGCTTGTCTTTTCACCAGTCCTTTCGTAGGAGACTCTAACTGGAGAATATGAGATTTGTTCACATTTATCCATGTCTTTAGTTTTAGTCATCTTGGTATTATTTCATGATTGAGTCACCTTTTTATGGATTCCTAGTCATTTTTAACCTTCTAGACCTGATCCCAGCTCATTCAGACTGTCTTTCCATGATAAATCCATCCAGTAGGCCCCATTAGCTTAGGATAATAGCACCCCAACCTGGATTACAACATCGGTGCCACTAGTGTTTGCTTTTGACACTCATGTCCAAGGTTATTTTGAGCCCTAATGTTTAGTTTCCTTTGCTTAATAAGTCCCATCCCTTTCTTAGCTTCATCCTTAAGTTTTCTAATGTTGGTCAAATGCAATTAAAGCTCCCAAATTTGAAATAAAGAGTTTCTTATATAAAGGACTACACAATGAATTTTATATCTATCACTTACTACTTTGTCACATTACATAATTAAAAATTAGTCAATAGTATAGCTTAGCATTATAAATAATACATAGACTTGTATTCTTGATCAAGGAAGGTCCTAGGATAAAGTTCATTATTGCATCTACTATGTGCATTGATTATGCACATTCCCTAAGTGAGAACTAAATTTGATATAAGACCCTATCTTGAGGGTTATTATAGGTAGTGATTAGGATAATAGGGGTTCTATATCATGTGATCATACTTCCCCTAACCCAATTTTTCTCCCTTATGAATTTGATGCATATGTTTTTTTCATGTGTGTAGATAGATATAGGGTTTTGAGATTGAAATGAATCTACAGTGAGCTCTGTTGACTTTTAGCCTCCAAAACTTCATAGAAAAGGTCACAAAAACATAATGAACAAAATCCAAAAATCTCAAGTCTTATGGACAATAGTAGTAGGAATGGACTATAGCACCAATGTCACTAGTGTCTGGTTTTAGTGCTCCTATCCAATCAAAAAACAAAGACCATATCTTAATTTGTGGTAGTGCCCAGTCCTACACCATAATTTCTAGCTTCTAAATCATTCATTTTAGTCCATTTTTATAGATAAGTTTATCTCTCTCCCTATGCAATTAATTTGATTAAATTATCCAAAACCTATATTTTACTATATTTGATTGGATTTTCCCCCTTGCTTTAGAGCCTTTATTGTTTGTAAACTAGACCCTAGTTTTTTAAAAATAATAAAACATTTGGTGAACCCAACTTACTTCTAACAAATCTAAAACCCTAAGTACACTTAGGTTTTTTCCTTCAAACTTTTGTGCACAAAGTTAATTAAATTTTTTTTTATTTTTGTATAAATTTTTGTGCATTAATTCTATACAAAATTATTTTTAGAATTTAAATTATTGCATAATATTCAAAAATTCTAAAACCCTAGATTTTCAAACTAGGTCCTCAAACCCTAAGCCTACCTCCTTTACAATTTTTAGAAAAATATTTTGGAAT
>JARHVA010010110.1:0-219258 GCA_037957365.1 Torreya grandis
AGAAGTGTTTGACCATGTCCATGTTATCTAAATAAATTTGGATATTGATAGAATGGGTAAAAATGATCAATTTTTCTTAGGATCTTGTCTCTCATTTGTTCCTTCATACTTTATTATTTCTCTAGAGGTTTTACTTCATGAACAAACTAGGTCAATTCATAAGCCAAAGTAAATGTGTGGTTATTGAATATATAGCTTATTCAAGAAATATGGTATATGAAAACTACATCTACAACCTTATGTCAATTTTAACCATTGTGTAGTTTAATTCATGCTTTTTGCACCATTTTTCAATTGATTGCTTAGCTTTAAATTCATCCATTGCATAGTATAGCACATAGAACAATAAATCAAGTGACTTAGTATATTTTCTTTGAATAAAAACATTCATCTAAGGAAAAATTAAGGGAAAAAAGAAAATATATTAGTAATGAAATGACTAATACAAATATCATTGAGGTACAAAAATGTATGCTATAGAATTTAATGTTGAACAATATTGGAGATAGGTCAATTATCTTCATGCATTATTCTAAATTTACACATCTGCATTTCTCATGGATTAATGCATTGTAGAGGAGCATTGTGAAATTTTAGCAAAGGTTGTCAATTAGTTATGCACTTATAACATAAATGCATGAGGTTATTGAGGGAAATATTTTATTGTAAGTATGGCAAATCTATCCTAGTAACTATTTCAGTCATTTTTTAATATTTTGACTTATTTTTATTGCCTTGTATAGATTTTGTCTTGGTGGTGTAGGATTTATTCTCCAAGAATTACATTACAAAAAAAATTGACATCTTCAAGGTTTCCATCTCCTATTTAGTTTATTTTTATTTTAAATTACTACTTTGAACTTGGTATGGATTAAGACGAGTATTTTAAGATCGGGGATCAAGTAAAGTGTCTTAAAATTGATTCATGTTCAAAAGTTGTAGAGATTTGAACATTTTTTTGGTTTTTCATAATATGTTTCTAACTTGCATCTATTGAGAAATTTCCTTTTATAATTTATCTAAAATAAATATATACACCTCAAAATTTTCAATTATGAATTATTATTTTTAGTTGATCACGTTACAAGTCTACCTAAACATGGATATGAAAATAGTGAGATTTTTTTTCTTTTTTTGTAAAATTAAAGACCTTGAGATAGTGAAAACATTATAAAATGCTAGCATTTATTTGTATTATACTTGTAAATCTAATGTAAACAAGTTTGCTACAAGAAATATTTCTTTTCAAAAGTACCAAAATACAAATGCGAAAGACCATTATGATACTGGTGATAATAGATGGATCAAGGGCATGGATATTTTCCTTGATGTATTCAAAGGTAAGGCATTCATGCACTTGTAAACTCTACCTTGCTACATATTTTGACAAAAAACAAAAACAAAAAGGGGTCATATATGGGTAGATGTGATTATGAATTGTTGATAATGAATTTGATTAATAATGCATACTCAGATTTAGAACTTAACAACCTTAATTCCTTGGTTAGGATTTAGAATCATGAATCTTTAACTACATATAGATTCTAGATTAGGTATATTTATGATCATCACCACATACGCATACATGTGCTTGATAAATATTTAAATGATTTTTTTACTATTGTTTAAGTTTTTGACTTGAATGGTCTGATGTCTCTATTGATTAATTATGGTTTAATCAAAAAGAATAATTACACTAGCAACATGTTTACAGTTTTTTAAAAATTATACAGGCTTCTACAATTATGTTTATTTTTTCCCCTTACGAGGTACTATTCTTAGCTTCAATGTTATTTAGCTTAGTTTAAATATGTTAATTCCAAGTTCATGTGGATGTATATATTCTTTGATAAGATATAAGAATAAGATTGTTGTGTGGTTTTCACTATGCTACCTCCAAATTCATAGTTGTAAACAACTTCCAAAAGGTTGTGTCTTAGAAAATAGGAAAACTGATAGTTATTTAATTCTAAAAAAACATATGAATAACCATTACTTGGATTTTATTCAACCCTACCTAGTTCACCAAATTCATCAAACCATAGTAGGCTTTTACAGGTATATACATGTTACTTGTAATTAAATTATTTGATTCATCCATAACAATCATCAAGACATAGTTGTTTTCCTTTTTGCATTGACCTATATTATTTTTCTAAAAGAATTATAAACATATAGAAAAAAAGATCTTTATCATTAATAAAAAAATAAGTGAACAAACTTTTACCTTGCCTTATTGCATAATACTATAACAAAAACTAGGAAAGGATATATGATTGAACAATGAGGCATTATGAATTTTATCTTGAATAAAATTCTAACTATATCAATAATTAGACATGCTAAATTGCATGAAACCCTATAGATACTATTATCACCATGCATCATACATATACTTAAAATCAAAATATTTTTCAATGAACTAGGTTCTATACAAGTAATAAATGAATGAAACTAGGATTTAAGTGTGATACAAAATATAGTTTCAAAATCCCTTTGAATTAGAAAAAGATCAAATTAGAGACTAAATGAAAAAATGCTTTAAAAACAAATTAAAATTACAAAGATTGGTATCCAAAATTTACATGATAATTAATCAAAATCTTTTAGACTCCTAATTTTCAAATTTCTAATATTTTTTGGTGACCAAAAAAATATTTAAAATTATTATATATTTAAAACATAAAAATCCTTGAATTTTTTTGAAATTGGGAGTGACATGGCTAAAAAATGGTTGGAAAGAAGCAGACAATCCAAATGCACTTCAAAATGAAGAAGATGAAATGAAATTGAAAGAGAGGACCAACATGAATTCATGCAAGATAAAAATATCAAACATGGATAATATCAATCTATCAGGTTGGGGTTGTAACAACAAAAATAAGACTTACAGTTTAGTAATGAATTAATAAATAAGGGAGTATGTGGTTGGGAATATATACATTGATATACTTCATTTACCCTATCACCACTATTATTATGGAATTATAGATAAGCTCATCCATGGAGCTATACCTTGAACCCATTTTTCATGTGTGTTTTCATCTCCAAGTACTTTGGAGTAGAAATTGAGTCTAACAAAGTGGAAATTAGACTTGTGCAAGTAAAAAATTGAACAAGTATTGAAATATTTTGACAAAGTCAAAGATATGAAGAAATCATTGGCCAAAGATAAGGGTCCAAAAAATGAGTGAGAAAGATCAATTAGTTGGGAAGTTAAAAAAATATTGAGGAGATGGCACACTGTTACAGTTACTAGTCTAACCAGCTAGCTAAACTACATACTTGACATGCGAAGCTGAAAACTAGGTTGGAATATGTTATTGTAGGAAAGATATAAGAAACATATGACAAAGATGAAATAGTAAATGAATAAAATATTTCTAAATATAAATTTAGGTAGTTGAATAATCTTCACCTACACTTAGACAAGGTAAAAAATGAATTAAAACGTCAAGCATATTGATTTATTTGAATGGAACCATTGACCAAGTCTAAATTTTAGGAGCATAATATGGTTTATTTTATGTCCTCATTTAATTATATTCATTTATGTTTTTAAATAGGTTAAAAATAATAATTTATTTGGCTCCTTGGCATGTAGAAATTTTTCTGTCGTGACATGTATAACAAAATGGATTACACGACACAATTTCCATCATTCATCCAAATTAAGACATTATCATTTTAAAGAGATGAAATTAGTTTAAGTAATGCGCATTGATTAAGTTACTAAATTTAT
Organism: Torreya grandis; assembly: GCA_037957365.1. Taxonomy (NCBI): domain Eukaryota; kingdom Viridiplantae; phylum Streptophyta; class Pinopsida; order Cupressales; family Taxaceae; genus Torreya; species Torreya grandis. The sequence goes on from JARHVA010010110.1 coordinate 3,743, forward strand.
TATTCTAAAAATGTCCACACTATCTATTATGCCAAAAAAAAGACAACTTTAAAAGCCATAGAGAACCACTAGATGTAACATATATCTCTTTATGTTTTATTATATTTCTTGGAAGATAAGGTATCATTATACTAAATATGTTATTGGAAAAATATTTCATATTGCTAAGATTTTCAAAAATTTAGCCAATATTGTTATTGAGAGCATTGTCTCAAAGATTCTTGTAAAACCACTCCTCAAAAACATCTAGTGTCAATACCAGTGGATCATCTGTAGTTGCTTCCTTACATATATTTTAGTTATGGTAGAACATATATTTAGTACATATAATTCATGTTTTTTTTTCTTAAATTTAAATGGAAGAGAATAACTACAATGCAAAAAACATGTCACTGATTTTGGAGTATTTAATTTCTACCATAGATAAAAATTGTGAGCTTGTTTAATTTAGGGTTTTATGTTTGAAATCTAAGAATTTATATGGCTTTCATCATGCTAGGTTTTCTTTGATAAATTATAGGATTTTTTGATAAATATATGTGATAATCCAGTGTTTGATGATCAAATAATGCATGTGTTCATTTCGATAGATTTTATGTTTAAGATTGCAAATATGTAATAAACAATGTAATACTTGATGGCATTATTATTGGAGATAGATATAAATCCCTCAATAAGGAAAAGGGAATGATTATATTAAACTCAAATAATGAATTAAATGCCCTTGATATCATAATAAAATAGCATATTTTTTCCCCTAGGAAAAAAATGGCAGTGTCAAGAAAATAAATAATAAATGAAAACTTAGCCCCTAAATATCCAATAGAAACATGTAATTAATAACTATTGTAGGAAGAGAAACCTATAGACCAATATAACATTCTAAAATCCATCAGACTCCTAATTTATTAAAAAAATCATAAAACCCTAATATTTATTGAAATTACAAAGTCTAGAGCTTACAATCCATTTGGCAATCAATGTAGACCCCATCAAAGGCCTAAATTTTAAACCTAGAAGCCCAAATTATGCAAGCTCACAATAAAAAAAATTTATTGATAAACTCTTTGAATCATATGCACAACTTATGAAAACAAAAAAAATATTTTTGCCCCAATTGATCATCTTCTCCCCAGTCCTATTTTCTTCGATGAATGTAACAAACCATAACAAACTTCTATTGGCTTTTATTTAGTCCTTCTTGCTTTGGTGAATGTAAAAAAACATAGAAAGATTATACAACCATCTATATCTTTAAAATGGGCCACCATTTTTTTTAATGACTAATCCTACATTCGATTCCAAGTCTTCAAAAAACTTGTTCACGTGATGTGAACAAATACAACATTAAATGGTAGAATAATCTTGACTTGTATAAACCCTTCCCTTGGTTGTCACATCATTAATACATGGTCTTGATTAAAGTAAAATAGACCATAACATATAAAAAATCCAAGAAATCATCATCAAAATAATAAAATTATTATATACACCACATTAAAACATTTTTTATTTGACTTTGTCAAAACCTTATATTTTCTCTTTATCCGCTAATTGATGAAGTTTGATTAGCCTCCATTACTATTTGACTTTTAAAAATCCTTATATTTCTTCTTTGCCTACTAATAAATGAAACCTAATTGGCCAACACACTTGTAAATAATTCAAAATTGAACTCAAATGGTTCTGAATCAATGTCAATCTATTAATTACAAGCAATATGGTCCCTTGTAGAACTAGATATAATATATATGAAAACTATTGTCATTAATTTAATTATGAGGAATAAAGATATTATTTGTAATTAATCAAAATATTGGGATTTTTTTTTAGTCACAATATTATAATAATTTATTGTATAACTAGATACAATATTGTATAAGCAAAAAACTATGAATTCTCTCTTACGAGTGTTTTATAGGACAACAACACAAACTCAAGTTGCTAAAAACTCAGGTCATGCTTCTCATCCCTAAGCCCTACCAGCTCAAAATCAAACTATTTATTATAGATATAAATTTATTAATTACATTTAACCAAATTAACATCACATTTTTAAGGCACTAATTTGCATTTACCCATTTTGTTGTCTAGTGCATTATTCTAGAAGCATGTGCATGATTGAACCTTTTTTCCAAGTTTTTTGTTGACCAAATTTGACTTTTAGGTCAAATTTAGATCCTTATAGGTAAAAAATCTTGGTTTTTTAGATGTTTATGGGTATAAATATTTTTAATAGGCTATATTATAGTTCATTTTATGTTATCTAATGCATTTTTAGCCTTAATCATTGTCTAATAGGTTTAGTTGTCATTTTGAGTCATTTAGTGGGCTTTTAAGTGTCGTAAATGCAAGTGGAATGGTTACCAAGGTGATAAGGTGTTATTTTTTCCCTTACAACTTAAAATTTGTCATATTACCTATTAAGGATGTCAGTTACATCATAATCTTGTAGGTTGTTTAACTGAAACTCAAGAAACCAATTGAAAAAGGAGCATTTGGCACTTGTATGGCCCATGGAGGAAGGTGAAAATTGAGAGAAGGTGATGGAACATATTTTAATCTTCATAAAAATCATATAAATTATTTAAATTGTCTATAAGTTCTATTTTTAATTCAAAACCATTTTGCTTCTTTTTTGCCTTTCTAGACATATAAAAGTGACCAATAGGTTTGTGCTTAGTAAAAACAACTCAAGAGGTTTTAGGGAAAATGATTTTGGTATTTTATAGTATAATAAAATACCTCAATTTAAATATTAATATTTCAAATATTTATCAAATATTATTTATGTATCATCCTTTACAACCTGACTATGTTTTTATGCTTATTATTTCATGCACCCTATAGGTTTTGCTCCATTTTGGTCAAGTTCGTATAAAAAAGTTGGTTATTTTGACTCTATAGGATGTTATACACCTTATAAAATTATCTCCATAATTATTTTCATGTTTCATGGTGTTTTTATGGTCAATTTGTCTTATGGTGTAGGAAGGTGTCACCATGTGTAGTCTTTGTCAAAGTTTTTCGTATTTGTAGAATGGTGGTTTCCTATAAAAGTCTCCTATAGTTTTAATATGGTATCCCATAGGTATAAAGGACATATTATCACCTTACCATGTTTTATTTCATCATACCATGGTTTGGGCAACTTTTAGTCTTGTCATCCATCTTAGTCAACTCCTTGCTCAATTTCATGTTGAATCACACATGTATAAGCTTGTTTATATTCTTCATGGAGTTGTAATGAGGATTTTTTTATATATCCAAGTCATCAATAGATGAGTAAAGTTCACTTGGATTCTTGGTAGAATTACAAGTTTGGTTACAAGATCATTCATCATGCTAAACCAATCATTAGACACCCTACCTACTCTATTCCAGATGTTCTCAAGAGGTTTCACATTGGAATGAATGTTTTGAAACTTTACTTGAATACTCCTTGGTATAAATCATGTATTTTAAGGATTGGATATTAGTTTCAATTTTCCATGAAGATTTTCATCCACACTTTAGCTCCATTTCATGCTCACTATCCACATTTAGCCCATGCACACATACAATAACATATCCTAATGATGTCATATTGGGGTGAAAAGATTAATAATGGTTTCAAGAATTTTAAATAATGAATAATGAATTTGAGGTTGTGATATGGATATAAAAATCATAGGATTTCTAAATCAATTGATATTTCCCATAGTCTACCCATTGCTTGTATACATTGAAAATCCACACCTACAAGTGGTTTAACAGGTGGTTAAGGAGCCATTTTGTGATGCTCTACAAGTGGTGAAACTCATTCTAACACCTAACATGTGAGGAATCCAAATTTATACCTTATTTTAAACATCAAATGGAAAAATTAAAGGGTAATCATGTTGGAACAACAAGAGATTGAATTCTGGGAAGGTTTCCCAAAAAATTGAAAATAGAGGTCCAAGGGGTTTTTGGGGACCTCTCACAACATGTTTGCAAAGGGTTTAAAAACATATAAAAATGTGAATATTGTAGCTTATAGCATGGAAAGGACTTGTGTCAATAATTTGGGTTATAAATTTAGCGCAATTTATAAGTTTAAAACCTCAAAGTGGCCTAAAAAAACACTAAAATCTTGCACTAACATCTACAGGTTTGGAGTTTGAATGACTTTTTGATATCCTAAAGTTGAAAACAATGAATTACCTCATGGATAGGAATGGTTCCATTGGTTTAATGGTGGAAAAAATGGAATTAATACCATTATTATGAGGTTGATGCATGATTTTCAAGTTGTATGAGTGCTTACAAGTGTCCCTTCTCAGGGAAAATATGCACCTACAGTAGGGTACACAAACAATGAGCTAGTATGAGTGTTTAGGTGTTGTTTTAGGACACTAAAACTGAATTAAGGTATAGGTTAATTTTATGTGACATTATTTAATTCAAATTATGTCTTTAAACATCATAACCAAGTTCAAATGAGCTAATGCACACCTAAATGGGTCAAATAAGTAGGGGTTTTCAATCAGGCAAGAAAAAACTCAATTTATGAATCCAAAGGGAATATAAGGTGAATAAAATATATGAGATGTTACCAAGTGGTTATAATAATTCATGGATAGTCTCTTCATACCATGATTAAAAAAAAAAAAAAATTCAAGCTTACACACACCTACAAGAATCAAAGGTAGGGTGTCTCAGTCAAAATAAGGAAGGACTCAGTTAAGGAGCTCAAAGTGAATAAGAAGGGTTAAAGGGATATTATAATGATAATAAAATAATTTTATCACATAAATAAAGATAATTATGACTTCATAAGCTATAAATAATTTAAACCAAGCCTACTTAGATCTCTTATAGCCTTGTATGAACCTACAATAGTCATTATGCAGTCTTGAGCATGAGATGGAGGTAAGAGAAGTTGATTATCAAGAGAGATAGGGTAAAAAAAAATTATAATGGTTAATGATAGCTTATAATATTTTTTAAAAATCCCAATACTCTTCCAAGTTGATCATCTACTCTGCCTACTTGGTCAAAGTTAGCAGTCCATACTGTGAGCTAGGAAACCCATGTTACTCAATAGGTAAATATGAGGAATCCAAGGAATAAAAGTATTTTTGGGTGAATTTTAATATTAATTATCATAAATTTATGATGTATAGAATTTTTAAGTATCTTATGAGAATTGGTTTATCTTGGAGAGGTCACTCTTAGGTGGATTTGAGAAAAATGCAAGAAATAATCCTTTTTGGAGGCCTTTTTTAAGCATTTTGAGCTGGTTAGGTACCTAATTAAATGAATCCATGTAAAACATTTAGTAAAAAATAATAATTATGAACTTAAAAAACTCAAAAAATATTCACTTTTCCTTAGAGGAGAGAGATATACCTCACTATTTTTTCTCAAAGGTTAACCAGTCAAGAAAAATTAGGGTTTGGTAAAATAAGCTAATGAGGTAAAAATGGGCAAAGGGATTGATAGGAAGATTTGGGAACCTCAATAATTTTTTTTTGAGGTGTATTGAGTTTAAATAGGTGATATTAAATATTATTTCAAGCTCAAACCTCTCAAAATTACTAAAACACCCTTGCACACAGTCTAACTAGACATTCTTCCTTTAGGCCTAGTTGGTGAATGAAAGGAAAAGGTGAAAAGGAGTACTTGGGAGGTTATGTAATGGATTTTTAAGATTTAATGAGGTGTTAAAATTAATAATAAATCATAAAAACCATGAAATATTAGTCCATGTAGCCAAATCTAGCTAGGTGCATAGTAAACCCATTAGGCCTTAAAGGGACCTAAAACTAATTGTGGGTCCAACATCATTTATAACTCTTGATGAGTTATCCATATGATTGGGAAACATTAAGGAGATGGAATTATACATTTATAATATTTTTTTATGCAAAGATACCTGTGAGAAATCTAATTTTAACTTAGAGATATTCCAAGCATGTAGAAAAGGTGGAAACAAGTTCGATAGGGTGATTTCAAGTGCTCATATCTCCTCTGAGAGTTTGCATGGAAGCCAAAGGATTTTTAAGGGGTTATTAGGGTATATTACATCATGTTTTTTGATTTTTAGAAATTTCCAATGTATTATCTTTATGAACAAATATTAAGAAGGAAAATTGCCTAAGACCCTTGAAAACCCTTAGTTAAGACCCGATGGAGAAAACAAGCTTAGAGAGCCATCTAGATGACATATTTTGACCATGAAAGTGATTTTAACTTGTAAAGGACTCACTAAATCTCCCTCCCATACATTTTAGTTGTACATAATTTTATGAATAGGGTGTAAAACATGGTATTTTTGACCATTTTGTGTGTTTTGTAGGTTTTAGAAGAGGTCTGAAGATGCAATAAAGTTTGGGATGAATCTATAGACTTAATATAACTCCATATGGTAATTTTATGATTTTTAAAAAATTATAAGTGTTCAAAAAATATCTCTCATCTTAGCCAGTCAAAATTGGCATAGTGAACACAATGGTGAGAAGGGTGAAAACCTCAAATGTGAGACTTTTTAAGGTATACCTTAGAAGTATAAGGCCATGGAGAGTATTTAAATGTGTCATTAACTCCCATGTATTTTCATGGAAAATTGAAGCTAATTTTGAATCCAAGTGTGAGGAGTGACTGAAAGAGGAGCTTTTTTAGACTATAGGTAGTGATGGCTTCCTTCCAAGAGATTCTAGATGAGTAAGAATGCAACCAATACATGGAGAGGCATGTATTAATTTTTTTTCTCTCATCTTAATCATCAGACCTATGCCTAATTAGTTATGGGATGTTCAAATAGGTCTAAATCTTGAAGGTAGTTTTCTAAGCCTAGATGAAGAGTTTCATAAGTTTCAAGACTTGTATGGACACTTAAACTTCTTTAAATTACACGATTCATTTAACATCTCGTTATCATGCATATGTAACTTATTTTATTATATTGACATGTGTAAAAGTGACCTTTGGACTTCCCTTGTCTCACCTCTCTTCTAAATGCTATAAATATTAACCTTTTTAGCTTTTATGAGCAACCTCCATTGGTTGATTGTGAAACCCTAGCCAATTTTGTAATTAAATGTCTCTTAAATAAATAAAATAATTGAATTTACCTACTTACATGTTTTAAAATTGAGTTTTTTTGCAATATTATTGGTCTTGTCTCATAGAAGATGATCTTTTTTAGCATGTTATCCTTGATTATTCACCAAGTGTGCAGAAGAGTAATTATTACAATTCATTGTTAGTGTTATATTTTAATAATATAAGTTTTTCATAACTATATTATCCCAAGGAATCATTCATTACCCTCATAAGTATCAAAATACCTTTTGAACCTAACATATGAAACATTGATGTAGCATTTTGTCTCAAATTGTGAGATTTGTGTGAAGAAAGCTTTGTTTTGCTCTAAGTAGTATAATTTCAGTCGATAGGAGGAAATTAAATATCGGTGCATCACCTTTTAGTTTATTATTTTTTAATCTTAACCCTTTTAATGCAAATTTGATAGATAAGAAAGTGTTTCAAAGAGTGCATCAAGGGAGCTAGCCCTTCTAGAGATTCATCTTATAAAATTATTTACCCAGATCAAGTGAGATGTTTCCATTGTGACACTTAGATGAGGAGAGATAGGCATATCCTCAATGAGTGCAAATATAAGTGATGATAATTTCTAGAACACCCAATGGGACTCTAAATCATAGAAGATTATCCAAGATTGGTGTTGGTCTTGACATAGTTGCAACTATAATAACATCTACATTTAGTACATGGTGACTCCACTAAATTTACAACTCTTTGGTTGTTGATCAATCCTTAATTTCCATGCCAAAGGTGACCAATAGGTCTATTGATAAAGGTATACCCTTTGAGTTTGTGTAATTGCCTTTGTATTCTATCAAAAGATTCAAATTTGTTAACACTCATCCATATTCAAGGGAGTTGGTGTTTAAGAATTCAAAGTTCCTATTGATTTCAACCCCTAATACCCATAGTATAAATTCTAAGATGTCTAGGAGACAACCTTTTATATCATTCACTAGATCATCTCCTTTAAATCTTGCCCAATATGACCAAATTCTTGAAGCAACCCTTAAGAGTGTTCTTACTTTTAGTGGAGAGGGTCCTACTAATCTCATTGAGCACATTATAAACATAATTTTTTTTGTAATATCCATAAAATAACTCAAGATAATGTAGCTATCAGGTTATTATCATTATCTTTCAAAGGGAAAGATTTAGATTGGTATGGGACTCTACCTAAAAATTCTATTACTTCATGGGATGAACTAGGAGCTCTATTGTCTAGGATATTTGAAGAGAAGAGTGAGTATCTATCACTAGATGAGAAATTAACCACTATCAAGAGGGCTCCTCAAGAGTTTATGTAAGATTTTAACTCTATATTTCAAAAGACATGAGATAGGATCCTAGCCCTTATGAGACCTACTCCAAATTATGCCTTATTATATTACCTAAAAGCATTGAATAGTGATATATCCATGATGATCCAATCTATGGGTGGGAATACACTACTTATTGCCTATGAGATATCCATTAATGATAAAAAAATTCTTGTTCAAGTGGGGAAGATTGCTCCTATATCACTAATGTCATTATTCCCTGATTTGTAGCCTCATAGTCAAGTTGCATTACCTACCTTGGCTCCTTTGCCTAATAGTCAAGAAAAGTATACCCTTGCCCCTACCAATGAGATTCATGAAGTAAAAAGTTTGATTCAAAGTGTTACTAATGAATTGTTTGATATTAAAAGGCAACAAGCTCAAAGTTACATGCCTTACCAATCCTATAATTAGTTTGGGTAAGCAAATATGTATCCTTTTCAAGGCAATGCTCAAAGGCAAGGTCAAATCACTAAAGTTAGGCCTTACCAAAGTTACAATCATAATGCAACATCATCTTCCAAAGCTATTGTTCCCACTAAAAATAACTTTTTTTAATGAAAACCATGCTATCCTTCCTATGACCAAAATCAAGACCAAGTTGTAAATGCCAATGAAATGCATAATCAAACCATGATAATGCATGGTAATCAAACATCTCAAGTTTCCTATTTTGAGGTGCCAATTAAAAATGGAAAACACAATCTGATTCTACTCTTATAAATCATTTGGAGGGAGAGTTTTGTGCCATCAATCATTTGGTATATTCAAGTAATATGAATGCTAGTGTATCCTCTAACACTAGGTCTAAGAAGAGGGTTGTAGAAGAGACACAAGGGGAAACTCAAGGACCTATTTTGACTCCTACATCACCTCAAATGGTAGGGGGTATAACTCAGATCCTAAGGTATAGGATAATAAAAAATTTCAAAGTTCAAAACTAGCTCCTACACATCCATCTTCACAAACTACACCACAAGGTACTAGTGCTTCTAAAGAGCCTTTCAAGGTGAGAAATCCTTATATCAATGTTGTGGATCAGATGAAGAAGTTAGACATGAATATTTAATTATGGGATTCATTTATGATACTGGGACAAAAATATATCCTTCAAAAAGAATTACTTGGATTAGGCAAACAAGTTGGATTAGCTAGGAATGAAATTATTGTCTTGGTGAATGGAACTCAACCCATTGATGAATAAGTGAAGAAAACTGATAAGACTCCTCATTTTTATCTGTATTTGATCATTGGTGATTTCTTAGTTCATAATTTTATCATAGATAGTGGGGCTAGTACTTCAGTTATGTCCAAGTCAATAACAGATAAACTAGGCCTCAAGTATGAACTAATTGATAAAGGAGTTCTACAATAAGATGGATCACTAGAAAAGACATTGGGAGTAGTTAAGGATTTGAATTTGATTTTACATGGTTGTCTTAATTTTTCCATCCCTCACGATGTGGTTGTGGTAGATTTACCCCCATAATTTTATCCTTTTTTTGTCAAGAGAGATTACAACCAAAATAGGTAGATACTTGGTAGCCAATTGGTCCTATATTATTTTTAAGACAGAGCATGGTACCAAATTAAATATTTAATAAAATCCTATTCATCACAATAATTTAGATCCCTACATGCCTAAGGTTTCAAATGTCAATTATGTTATTCTTGATGAGGAAGAGCTTCACATGGATGAATATCCAACCTCTTCTCTTGAAGGAGTTTATAATTTATATCTAGATGAACGGGGAGCTAAGAACTATGATCATGATCCTTATAAATTCATAGAGGAAGTTAGTATTAGAGTGTATTACATTCTTGAGGAGGAATCTTTCATGCCAAATTGATGAATCCAAGTGAAAACATGGATGGTTCATGGTAGATATTCTTCGATGGATCTAGAAGCAAGGTTGGAGTAGGTGGTGGAGAAATATTAGTTTCTCCATCCAAGAAAGGTACTATGTTTATTTAATATTTCACTTCACTTGTACTATAAATGTGCTATAATACAAGGCCCTCATTCATGGCCTTGAGTGGTCTAGGAAAATAGGTGTGAAAGAGTTTCAAGTGTATGGTGATAGCGAGTTTGTTGTGAACCAAGTAAGAGGCCAAAATATGACTAAGAACTCTTTGCTTAAGTCATATAATCATAGAGTGTGGATCTTGTAGAGGATTTACAAGCCTTAAATATCCAATCTATCCCAAGAAAAGACAACAACCATGTTGATAGGTTGGTAACAATTGGAGCTCAGTTTGATTTTCCAAAGGGGATAAGAGAAGATAAGAACCAACCACATCTCAAGGTGATTATAAGGCCCTTTATACCTGATAATGTAATTAATTGTAATTTTTTTGATAGTGACCAACAAATAACTCTTTTCTTATAAGAGGAGGCTGAGTTTTCTTCAAAGAATTAGTCCAAACTACAACATTAATTTGGAGGGTAGATTGTACAATTGAAGATAAACAAACTCCCTAAAGGCTTAGTCACACTTGAGAGTATCTTCAATGATGATGATCAGTTGAATAAGGAAAAGGTAAGCATTTATACTAAGCAAGAAAACTATGAGAGAGTATAAATCTTCAAAGATAAGTTGCTTGATCTTGGGAAGGTATGTACTAGAGAAGAAAGATGTGCTTTTATTGAGTTATTCAAAGAATTTTCTGATGTCTTTGCATGGGAATATAGTGATTTAAATGGATTTGGTCCAAATTTAGCTCAACATACCATAGAGATAAATGAGAATGATAATATTATCAATAAAATACAAAGGACAATCAATCCTAAGATTGAGCCTCTCATGAGAAAGGAGCTTACAAAATTGATTGAGTCTAAGATCGTTTTTCCTATTAAGCATTCATTTTGGTTGGAAAAATTGGTCTTGATAAAGAAGAATAATTGGTAAATCAGGTTATGTGTTGAGTATAGAGACTTTAATAGAGTTTATTTAAAGGACAATTATCCTCTTCCTTTCATGTAGCAGATTTTGCAAGTTATGGTAGGTAGTGAAAGGTTCTCACTCTTTGATGAATACTCAGGGTATAATCAAATTTTGGTAAAGGAAAGTGACAAATATAAGACAACCTTTAATAATAAATTGGGTACATATGCTTATATTAAAAATACTTTTGGATTGTCTATTGTAGGTGAAACATTTCAACATGTAATGGATATGGCTTTTCAAGGTCTAATAAATGATATAGTGTTGGTGTATCTTGATGATATCATAGTTTTTTATAAAAATGCAAAGGATCATTTGAATCACCTTAAGAATATTTTTGAAAGATGTAGAGAGTTTTGAATCTCTCTTAACCCAAAAAAGTGTGTGTTTACTTTTCATGAAGGCAAAATATTATGACACATTATCTCAAAGAAAGGCCTATTGATAGATCCTGAAAGGGTGAGTGTAATCTTGGCATTGACTTTGCCCAAACACAAGAAAGGTTTGAAAATTTTATTTGGAAAAATCAATTTCATAAGGAGGTTTATTCCTAATTTTGATAATTTAGTCAAGCCTCTAACCTCTAAGCTAAGGAAAAATGAAGTGTTTACTTGGACAAGAATAAGGAAGGAGAGTTTTGAAGGGATCAAATAAGCTATTACTCAAGCCCCAACTCTTGAAAGTCCTAATTTATCAAAGGAATTAAACTTGTATACCTTTGGAAATGAAGAGGTAATCTATTCCATGCTCACTCAATCAAATGAAGAAAACTTGGAACAACCTATTGCTTTCTTTAGTCAAGGTTTGGAAGGTTATGAGGTAAGATACACCTATGTATAGAAGTAAGTACTTTTAGTTGTTAGAAGTCTAAAGAATTTTATGAATATGTTATCTAAAAACAAGATTTAGATATTTATACCTCATCCTAGTGTCAAATAATTCCATTTGAGTAGATATTTGAATGAAAAATGGCTGGTTGGATCACAAAAGTGATGGAGTATGATGTAGAAATCAAGACAACCAAGCTAGTGAAAGGAAATGGGTTATGTGAGAACCTTGATTTAGATTTTAAATTAAAAAAATAATTTTTTTTATCCCTTCATGATGACCCTATGATAACTGCATCTTCATCAATGAGGAGTTGGACACAAGAAATGATCCATTTTCTTCAAACTGGTGAGTGTCCATAAGGTGTAAATAGAGCTAATAGAAGGTACTTTAGATTAAAATATATTCATTATGTACTTGTTGATGGAGTGTTGTTTAGGAATAAATTTTTAGGTGTGATATTGAGATGTACTGAATCAAATCAGGTTGAGAAAATATTTCTTGAGTTTCATGATGGACCATCTAGTGGTCACTTTGCTCCAAGAACCATAGCTGCTAAGATTATGAGAGTTGGATATTTTTGGCATAGTTTATTCAAAGAAACCCATGAGTTGGTAAGGAAATGTCAAAAATGTGATCTCTTTGATGGTAAGTAAAAGCTTGTTGCCTTTCTTCTTCATCTAATATAAGTTGAGAAACCATTTATACAATGGGGTCTAGATTTCATAGGCATAATTAACCCACCTTCTAGTGCTAGCCACAAATGGGTGTTGACTACTAAAAATTACTTTACAAGATGGGTGGAGGATGTAGATCTCAAGGAATAAAATGAAAGTTTAATTCTATACTTCTATGAAGGCATAGTGAGAAGGTTTAGGGCTCCTTCAATAATAATTTTAGACAATGCATTGGCTTTCCTTAGATTGAAGACAAGTGAGTGGGATTTGAAACATGGTATATATCTTAGTAATTACTCAAAACATTATCCACAAGGGAATGGTATTTATGAGTCAGATAATAAGAATAAAATCAAGATCATAAAGAGAATAATGGAGGAAAATCAAAGAACTTGGCATTCCAAATTGAAGACAACTCTTTGGGCTGATAGAATCACCCCCAATAGATAAATTAGAAACTCACCATATACACATGTTTATGGGAGAGAATTTATACTACCTATTTCACTTGAGCTACCAGTCTTGGATCTCACTTATTAGCTAGAGTTGATGGAAAATGAAAGCATAGAAGTCAGGTTGTGTGAGTTGATGGAACTTGAAGAAATAAGAGATCAAGATATGTAAAATATGAGGGCTCATCAAGATCAAAAAAATAGATACTTTGATAAGAAATCAATGCCAAGAAGTTTTTAAGAGGGGGATATTGTTCTAAAGTAGGATGAAGATAGGGTTAAGCATGGAAAACACACAAAGTTTGATGCTTTATGGAGTGGCCCTTATTTTATCACCCAATGCAAGAAACACAATGCTTTCCAAATTTAAAAGTTGGATGGAGAGGAGATTTATATCTTAGTAAATGGGATATATCTCAAAAATTTCTACTAATTTTCTCCTCTTTACTTGTACATAGTTGTTGTTTTCCTTGTTTTCCCTAAGCGCTTATGCACATGTGTGAGTCTTGTTGGTGTCTTGTTTTATTTTGTGTTTGATTGGTGTGTTGTGGTTGTTTTAGGAAATTATATCTAATTATATTAAATATTTCATTGACTCCCTATCTCATGGATTGATAAAGTTATTGGTCTTTAGTAGTGTAGGCTACTACCCCTATGAGTCACCATTTTGTTGACCAAATATGACTTTTAGGTCAAATTTGGACCCCTATAGTAAAAACACATGGTTTTTTAGATGTTTAGGGGTCTAAATATTTGTTGTAGGCTATATTATAGTTAATTTGATGTTATATAATGCATTTTTAGCCTTAGTGATGGTATAATAGGTTTATTTGTCATTTTGAGTCAATTAGTGGGCTTTTAAGGGTCATAAATGCAAGTGGAATGGTTACCAAGGTGCTGAGGTGTCCTTTTTTCTCTTAAAATGTCAAAGAGGTCATATTACCTATTAGGGATGTTAGTTACATCATAATCTTGTAGGTTTTTTAACTAAAACTCAAGAAACCAACTAAAAAAGGGAGCATTTAGCACTTGTATGATCCATGAAGGAAGGTGACACATGGGATAAGGTGATGGAACATATTTTAAAATTATTAAAACTCATATCGATTCTTGAAATTATATAGAATTCCATTTTAATCCAAAACCATTTTTCTTCTTCTTTGCCTTTCTAGACATATAGAAGTGACCAACAGGTTTGTGCTTAGTACAAACAAATTACAAGGGTTCAAGGCAAATGATTTTAGGAGTTGATAATATAATATGATAACTTAATTTAAATATTAATGTTGCAAGTATTGATCAATTGTGCTTTATTAATAATCCTTTATAAGCTAACTATGTTTTTTGCTTACTATATCATGTACCTTATAGGTTTTGCTCTATTTTGGTCATGTCTGTATGAACTAGTTGGTGATGTTGACTCCAGAGGATGATGGATACCTTATTAGATGGTTTCCATACTTAGTTTCATGTTTCATGGTGTTTTGATGGGCAAGTTATCTCATGCTACAAGAAGGTGTCACCATGTGGAATCTCAATCAAAGTTCTTATTTTTAGAATATTAGTTTCCTGTAGAGGTCTCATGTAGTTATAATATTGTGTCCCATAAGTATCAGGTCCATATTATCACCTATTCCCATTTTTTATTTCATCATACCATGCTTTGGGCAACTTTTAGTCTTGCCATTCATCTTAGTCAACTCCTCACTCATTTTCATGTTGAATCACACATGTATAAGCTTGTTTATCTTGTTCATGGAGTTGTAATAAGGGTATTTTAGTTATACAAGTCATTAATATATGAGGAAAGTTAACTTGGATTCTTGGTAAAATTACAAGTTTGGCTACAAGCTTATTCATCATGTTAAACTAGTCATTAGACACCCTGCATGCTCTGTTCTATATGTTCTCAAGAGGTTTCACATTGGAATGAATTTTTTGTAACTTGCCTTAAAGTTTAGTTGGTGTAAATAATGTATTTAAAGAATTAGAGATTATTTTTAATTATCCATGAGGCTTTTCATCCACATTTTAGCTCTATTTCATGCTCATTATCCACATTCAACCCATACACACATACAACAGCCTATCCTGATGACATCATACCAAGGTGAAGAGATTAGTAATGAATTTTAGGTTTTGAGATGGATATATAACTCATAAGAGGTCTAAATCAATGCATATTTCCCATAGTTTGCTCACTGCCTATATACATTAAAAATCCCCACCTACAAATGGTTTATCAAGGGGTTAAGGAGCCATTTTGAGATGATAGACAAGTAGTGAAACTAATTATAACACCTAAAATGTGAGGAGTCCCAAGGAAAACCTTATTTTAAACATCAAATGGAAAAATCAAAGGGTAATCATGTTGGAACAACAAGAGATTGAATTTTGGGAAAGTTTCCCCAAAAAGTGAAAACAAAGGTCCAAGGGCTTTTTGGGGACCTATTACAACATGTTTTCAAAGGGTTTCAAAATATATAAATAGGTGGATATTGTATCATTTATCATTTATAGGACTTGTGTTAAGAATGGCGGTTAGAAATTCAGTGCAAGTTAGAAGTTGAAAACCCCAAAGTTGCCTAAAAAAACACTAAAATCCTACACTAACATCTATAAGTTTAGAGTTTGAGTGACCTTTTGATATCCTAAAGTTATAAAAAATAAATTAAATCATAAATAAAATGGATCCATTGGTTTAATGGTGGAAAAATGTAATGAATACCATTATTATGAGGTTTATGCATGGTTTTCAAGTTTCATGAGTGTCTATAGGTGTCCCTTCTCAGGGAAAATATGCACCTATAGCAAGGTACATAGACAATGAGATAGTATGAGTGTTTAGGTGTTGTTTTAGGACACTAAAAATTAATTTAGGTATAGGTTAATTTTTTTTTACCTTAGGTAATTCAAAGAAGGTCTTTAAACATCATAACCAAGTTCAAATGAGCTAATGCACACCTACATGGGTCAAATAGGTAGGGGTTCTCAGTCAGTCAAGAAAAACTTAGTTTATGAATCCAAAGGGAATATAAGGTGAATGAAATATATGATAATTTACCAGATAGTTCTCATGATTCATAGAGAGTCTCTCTATACTATGAACAAGATAAATTGCAAGCTCACACACACCTATAAGAATCAAAGGCAAGGTGTCTCAATCAGAATAGGGAAAGACTCAGTTGAGGAGCTTGAAGTGCATATGAAATGTTAAAGGGTGATTATAATGATAATAAAAAAATGTGATCACATCCATGAAGATCATGATTACTTCATAATATAAAAACAATGTAAAACACGCCTACTCAGATCTCTTACAACCCTGTATGAACCTATAGCAATCATTGTGTAGTCTTAAGAATGAGATGGAGGTAAGAGATGAAGTTTCTTATCAAGAGAGAGATGGTTAAAAAAAAATAAGAATGGTTCATGATAGGTAAAAATATTTTTTTAAATCCCAATACTATTACAAGTTGATCATCTCCTCTCTCTACTTGGTCAAGGTAGCAATCCATACTGTGAGCTAGGAAACCCATGTTACTCAATAGGAAAATATGAGGAATATAATAAAGAAAAGTAATTTTGGGTGAATTTTAAGTTTAATTATAATAAATTTAGGATTTAGATAATTTTTAATGATCCTAGGAGCATTGGTTTATCCTAGAGAGGTCACTCTTAGGTGGATTTAAGAAAAATGCATGAAATAGTCCTTTTTGGGCATTTTGAGTTGGTTAGGTACCTAATTGGATGAATCCAGATAAAAAATTTGGTAAAAAGTCTCATTAGGACCTTAAAAAACTCCAAAAATCTTCACTTTGCATTGGGGAAGAGGTTTATACCTCACTATTTTGTTTTAGAGGTCATCCAGTCAAGAAAAATTAGGGTTTGGCAAAATAAGCTAATGAGATAAAAATGGGTAAAGGGATTGATAAGAAGATTTTTGAACCTTATTAAAAATATTTTGAGGTTTATGGAGTGTAGATATGTGATATTAAACACTAGGTAATCAAAATTACTAAAACACCCTTGCACATAGTCTAACTAGACAAGCTTCCTTTAGGCCTAGTTGGCGAATGAAAGGAAAAGGTGAAAAGGAGTCATTGGGAGGACATGTAATGAATTTTTAAGATTTAATTACGTGTTACAATTCATATTAAATCAGACCAAACATTAAGTATTAGTCCAAGTAGCCAAAGCTAGATGGGTGCAAGCTAAACCCATTAGGCCTTGAAGGGACCTAGAACCAATTGGGGGTCCAACCTCATTTCTAGCTCTTGATGAACTATCCAGATGATTAGGAAAAATTAAGGAGATGTAATTAGAAATTTATAAGATTTTGGTGTGAAAATATACCTGTGGTAAAGATAATTTTAACTCAGAGACAATCCAAGCATGCAGGAAAGGTGGAAACAAGTTTGATAGGGTGATTTCAAGTGCTCATATCTCCTTTAAGAGTTTTCAAGGAAACAAAAGGAGTTTGGAGGGGTTATTAGGGTCTCTTAAAATCATGTTTTTGGAATTTTTTGGTAGTTAAAATTTTATATATTTATAAACAAATCTTAAGAAGGAAAACTACCTAAAACCCTTAGTCAAGACCCGATGGAGAAAACAATCTTGGAAAGCTATCCAAATGACATATTTTGACCATGAAAGTGATTGGAAATTGTAAAGGACTCTCTTAAGATCCCTCACATACTTTTTATCTATACAAAATTTTATAGACAAGGTGCAAAACAAGGTATTTTTAACCATTTTGTGTGTTTTGTAGGTTCTAGAAGAGGTCTGAAAATGCAATCAAGTTTGAAAGGAATATATGGAATTAATATAACTCCATATGATTTTAAAATGATTTAAAAAAAAATTATAAGTTTTCAAATAATAGCTCTCATCTAAACCAGTCAAAATTGGCATAGTGAACACAATGGTGAGAAGTGTGAAAACCTCAAGTGTGAACCTTTTTAAGGTGTACCTAAGAATTATAAGGCAATGGAGAATATTTAAAAGTGTCATTCACTCCCTCCTATGGATTTTAATGGAAAAATGAAGCCAATTTTGAAGTGTGAGGGGTGACTGAAAGAGGAGTTTTTTAGACGACAAGCAGTGATGGCTTCCTTCTAAGAGATTTCATATGAGTAGGACTGTAACTAATGCATGGAGATGCATGTATAGAAGCCTTACCTCTCATCCCAATCATCATAACTATCCTTATTAAGATGTGGGATGGTCAAATAGGTCCAAATCAAGAAGCCAATTTTTTGAGCCAGGATGAGGAGTTTCATGCCACTTTTCATAAGTTTCATGACTTGTATGGAAACTTGGACTTCCTAACATTGCATGGTTCTTTTCACATCTCTTTCTCATGCATATGTAACTTTTTTTATCATCTTTAAATCTATCCAAGTGACCTTTAGACTTACCTTGTCTCACCTCTCTTCTAAATGCTATAAATATTGACCTTTTTAGCTCTTTTGAGTAGCCTCCATTGGTTGATGGTGAAACCCTAGCCAATTTTGTACTTGAATGTATCTTTAAAAAATAAAACAAGTGAATTTTCCTAATTACATGTTATAAAATTGAGTGTTGTTGCAATCTTGTTGGTCTAGTCTAGTAGAAGAGGATCTTTTCTAGCATGTTATCCTTGATTATTCACCAAGTGTGTAGAAGAGTAATTTTTAAAGGTCTTTATTAGTGTTATCTTTTAATTTTATAAGTGTTTTAGAAGTACTTCATGACTTTATTCTCCCAAAGAATCATTTATTACCCTCCTAAGTATTAAAATACCTTTTAAACCTAGCATATGAAACATTGATGTAATAATCTATCTTGTGTTGTGAGTTTTATGTGAAGAAAGATTTGTTTTGCTCTAAGTAGTATAATTTCAATCAATAGGAGGAAATTTAATATTGGTGCATCACCTTTTATTTTCTTATTTTTTTTATCTTAACCCTTTCCATGTAAATTTGATAGATAATAAAGTGTTTCAAAGAATGCATTAAGGGAACTAGCCTTTTTAGAGATTCATCTTACAAAATTGTTTACCCAGATCAAGTGAGATGTTTCCATTGTGAAACTTAGATGAGGAGAGAGAGGAATCTCCTCAAGAGGTGAAAATCCAAGTGACAACATTTTTTATATAATTTTTTTATTTGTTTGAAGCAAAAAGTAAACTTTGATTTCTTTGACATTATTAGATTATGTTATAATGATTATTTCTATAGTCAATTTGACTTGTTCAAGGCTTATATTTGACTATATTCAAGAATTTGGTTAGATTATACAAGATTTAACTTTGAGTTGGTTAATGCCATTTGAACTTGCACTAAGAATTAAAAACAAATCTAGAAACTCAGCAAGATTCTATAAAAATTTAGATTTGTATATCCCATTACCATGTTCTTTAAGAAACTAACCCGATGTTTAATAAAAAATCATCAAACCATCATCTCATATAGTTTGAATAGATACAAAATTTGATGTTGCATCATATTTGATTTGTAAAAACCTATAATCTATCTACTACAGGGTTCATGTAATTGGATTTAAGTAAATAAATAGTTTGGCCAATTGGATTGAATCAAATCACATGATTCTATAGAGTTCTTTGCTTAATTTGTTCATATCTTCTTGCCTATTCATTTTGACGATTAATAATTAAACATGTGTCAATAATTATTAAAAAACTATCATTCCACAACAAACTTATACATAAATATAGATCTTTATAACCCTTGATTGTGTTATTTGCTTAACTAATTTTTTAATCAATACAAAATCATTGAGCCATTAGATTGTACCATGTAAACAAATATAATAATCAATGCCACATCATACTTACTTTGTACAAGCTCATCCTTTGTCCCTTAAATAGTTCATGCCCAATATTAATTCAAGCAAAGCATAGGATAACATAAAAATTGATTTAGTTAATTGGCCTTGAGAAACTAACATTATTGTATATACGTCCTTATTGCATTTGTTCATGTGGTATCACCTACCAACATTGATGATTTTGCATTGAATACTATATTCAATCATTTAATAGCTTGATAGTGGATTATAAACAAGTATATGTTTGAAAAATCTTCCTATGTTTTGATCAGTCTTGTGAGGAGAGAAGTGTTGAAGAAAGGCCAGGAAGTAACTATGCAGATTTTTTTATAATTAACCAAATATAAAAATGTTTTCACTTTAATGATTTAAAATGCCTCTATTCATTTTGATTGTTATTATGCTTTAGAAAAATCTAATTTTCCAAAAAATATTTTTGGAGAATTTCTTAGGGTTATAGTAAAATATGAAGATCTTTGAAATGTTTTTGTTGAAGACAAATTGAAATGACAAGGATTAATCACCAAATGGATTTTAAGTTATGATTTTTGAAATTCTAATAAATCTTAAAGTTTTAAGAATGTTTTTATAGATTGAAAGTATAAGGTATTTGGGATCATTGCCTCAAAAATTTTAGGTGCCAATGATTCTAATTTCTATGAATTCATGTGGAATGCTTTTGACTTTTTTTGGGGTCTAACTTTCATAATTGGAGTATTATAATAAAATAAGCTTACAAGGTAATATAATTTTATTACTAGTATCAAAGTAATACTCTAAGGGTTATTTGTGATTAACCTAAAATTATTTTTGTATGTGGTATCTAATTAGATTCCATTGATTAGTAGGAAAAAATAAAATATAATACTTTTACTCTATTCTGGTGTAATTTCTGGACTTAGTTTTCTAATATATTTTTTCCATGGATTTTCATTTTTTAACCCATATAATTTATTATGCTGAATAATAGTTTGTTTAAAAATATAATTTATTACCATAGTGTTTTTTATTCCTGTGCATGTTATGATTTTGTCTTTTATAGCAAAGATAAATTTTGTTTTATTGAATTTCAATATATTATTAAAACCATTCACAATACAACTTAGATAATTCATATTCTTTGTCTTGACCTATAATCATGTCACAAAATTTATTTTTCTTTGGGAATGGTGTCAATTTATAATGTTAACACTTGCTTTTTTACAAAATTGAATCTAATCAAGATATTTCATATTATAGACCATATATTTATTAAATTTAATGCATACTCTATGACCTTAAATTCAATTAGAAGATACTAACAAGGTTTTAAAAAACATGTCACTAATTTTCAATTATTTAATTTTTGCCATAAACAAAATAGACATATGCATGTGTATAGAATAGTTGGTGAAACTTTCAACCAACTCACATTATTTTTTTTGAACAGTCAAAAGACATTGTTGTAAGCTAGTTATCCTCTTTTAATTCAAATAAATCCCTCAAAAATATGCAAGAGACCAATAAATACTTCATGCCATTGCTCCCACAGATAGCTATAAATAACTTGGTAATGAAAAGGAAATGATCTGTTCAACTAAAATAATGTATAGAGTTCCCTTGCTATGATAATAAAATACCATATTTTCCCCCTAGGGAAAACAATGGCATTGTCAAGAAAAAAATTGACAAAACTTTAGGAGCTAAAGCTATAGTAGAAATTTGGAATTGGAAAACACTACAAGAATAACACCCTGTACACCGAGATCATGTTATCAAAACCCTCTAGGATTTATTGAATTTACAAAGACTAAAGCTTAAAATCCATTCAATAATTAGTCTAGACCCTATCAATTCACTATCAAGAAAAATATTTCCAAAACCCTCATATTTTATTGTAACCCAAATAAACTCTTTAAATACATTACTTGTAAAATCATATTTTTCTCAAGCACAACAACTATAAAAAGTAATAGAGACATTTTAAAGCATAAAAAATGAGATTATCACATAGATTTATTAAAAAAAACCTGCAATTTAGAAAAGGAATTCTAGTGAACTAAAACCTACGCACAAAAAATGACAAGTTTAGAAGACATACAAAACCACTAGATGCAATATATAACTGAGTGTGATGAGGAAATTAAAAAACTAGATTACTCTTCTTACTAAGTTGTAAAAACATAATGATAACATAAAAATTACATTTATTTATTTATTTTTTCAATTGAAGAAATCAATGAAACACATATTCACAAACTAGCTTTTACATACCATAAGATCTGGTAGAAAAGGACAAACACAAAAATAAATAATACAAAACAAAGAATTCACCAAATCATGGTAATTTTATTTAACAAAATAAAAAAAAATTACACAATATTTACATCATACAAATTTTTTTACTAATACTATTTTATTCTAGTATAAGATTTTATGATTCATAATCTTTAGAATTGAAAAAACTACAAAAGAACATAGAAAACAAGGTTTTATATTTGCTCATATTATCATTGTAGCTTATTATATTCTTAATATTTAATAAATATGTCATAATGGTTGTTATTTGTAGGTTACCTTAACTAAAAACTTTGATACTACATCCATAATCCTAGACATGATTTCAATGGTGACACATTTAAAAACTTTAGTTTTCTATCTCACTTCATTTTAGTTAACATGCCCAAAAAAATAAAAATAACACATGTATCAATACTAGACAAATAAAATTGCATAAGAAATAAATAATTTTTATTGAACTTGCTTACAAATTCATTTCTAGATTTGATGAGATAAATAACTCATTGACTATTCAATTGATTATCCTTCAACATGAAAAAGTGCTAGAAGAATACTCTAGAAGTTATTTGCATTTAACTTAGAATTATTGTTAACTGTCATGGTGAATTATATTTAATTTATTAACATATAAATATAAAATATAGGGCTTTATTCCTAGAGGAATACTCTAGGATTCATTAAGGCTTAACTTTGAATTATTGTTGGGTGTGGTGGCCAATCAGATTTCATTGATTAGCAGGCAAAGAGAAAATATATGGCTTTTACAAGATAAAATAACAAGTTTTTTAATGTCATCTATAAAATTATATTATTTTTTTAAAGTTAATTGGTTTTATTTTTAGATGTTATGGGCCATTTTACTTGGATTGAGACCATGCTTTAATGGTGTGTTATATAGGGGAGGGGTTTGTACAAGTTGGGGTCATTATGCCATTTAATGTTGCATTTATTCATGTCATGTAGATAGGTTTTTATAGAAATGGAATTGAATGAAGGATTAGTCAAGGGTTTATACAAGATAATACTATTATGCCATTAATGTTTCATTTATTCACATCATGTGGACTAGTTTTTTGGAGACTTGACATTGAATGTGGGTTTAGTTGATCAAAAAACAAGGTGATAGGTTTTAAAGATTTGGATGGGTTTTAGTACAAGTTTTATACTATGCTTGATACTCAAGTCTCTTTATAGAAACCATTATTCATGTTTCACCCATATAAATAAACTACCAAATTCAAAATACCATAAGATAAAACTAAATTTCTGTTAGACAAAAATTCAACATGCATCTAAATAAATAATAGGTCAATACATGTTTTAGATGCAAAGGAAGTCTTAACTATAATAGATTAAGTTTTTATTGGTAACAAGGAGATTTATTTTCATTGGATCTCATTTGATGGATCAACCAATGACAACGGGGTAATTATCTTTCATTTTAATATATTTAAATTAAATAAGCACAAGGAATACTTTTGATGGAGTCTAAATGGATGTTGACTGATATATAGTGTATCGCTTTATAGATTGCCTTGATATTAAATTTGTCCTTGTTTACTATCAACTTTTTTAAATTATAATTTTAAAATAACACTTAAATTCATGTGGTTTTAATCCAAACATCACAATGCTTATTCAAATGTAATAAATCTTAGTGAATATACTTTTTGATGATTTTTTCGCTTGAGTTTTTTGTAAATTAAAAAAATTGAGGTCTTACCTTGATTATTATCCTATCCTTTGCACTGATAAATTTTCATGGTTTAATAGCTCACAAAGTTTCTAATGCATCATATACAATGTTAGTGACTTGCTTATTTCATGTATACAGACATTGGCATTGACTAGACCCAGTGATGCTTTATCCATTTGAAGGCCATACCATGGGCCTTCACTGAATAAAATATGGAGATGATTAGCATATGGATATAATTAGTAGTTTATATTCTTGGATCAGTATATATATATATATATATATATATATATATATATATATATATATATATATATATATATATATATATATGATGTATTTTTTATTTTATTAAACATATCCTATAATACTTGTATGGATTCATTGTGATAATGTATAATTGAATAGTTTTGAAACTAATACTTATTTTATATCATGAATGATCTATATACACATAATATTTTCAAACTTTATCAATTACTGATGCTTTATCTCTTACAATAACCCATTGAGTTTCAATCTCTCTGAATGTATGACTTAAGTGGTACATCGAGAAAGGGGTGGGTAGACCATTGGTGCTTCATAGGATTGTTTTGCCTTTATTACCACTTTTTATCTACACAACCATATCCTAAAAACATTTCCCTAAGATTTTCCTCCTCTTTTGCACCCTCCTCGAGTCATTTTTTGCCTTTATTATCCCTTCCCTAGCCTAAAATACTTTTTGACAATTTAAGATACAATATTGGCCCCATCAACCCTATACTCTAATTGACAAAAGTCATTTAGGGTTTAGGTCAACCCTAGCTCACCTAGACCAAGACCTAATTTATTTTTATCAATAATGATACATAGTCAATTAGGCTGACCCTATTGTCTAAACTTTCAAAAAGGTTTAGGGTTAGATTTAGCTATATATACACACTATTTTTTTTATTTATTTAAGAAAGAGAAAAATAAGAGATATATGGTGTGCATCTACTTATCCACCATTCTACTTGAGGAGCATACCTTAGGGTTTTATTGACCAAATTTTACCTTAAGTCAAATTGGGTCAACCCCCTTACATATTCAAACTTTTCATTAGGTCCCATAGGTTTGAAAATGGTCACCATGGTTCTAAGTGAGGTCAAATTACACTTTGAGGGTCACATACAACATGTTTTAACCTTGTCATATTTGTCAACTTTCTTAATGTCTTTTTATGCCATCTTTTGGTCATTCTAAGGAAATTGTATTATTTATCATCAAAAGGAAAAATGTCAAAGAGAAAGATAATTTAACACATGTTAGGTAAGTGTTAAAGATATAATTGAAACTGAAATGTTGTAGGTTCAATTTAAAAGGAAGAATATCATTTGCAAAAAGGTTAGTTTTAGGTAGTTTTATAGATTGAGGTGACTCATATGTAAGTGTAAGTGATTTAAGAAGGTGTTATGGCTTCCCCATATTTCATTTATAGTCTCAGGTGGCTTTAATAGATCTAAAATTTTCAAAAACTATTTTCTCTCTCCTATCATTCTCTTAGATAGGTCAAAAAGGGTCAATGGTTTTCATTTTGTATGGACAAGAGAAGAGGAGTTGGAGTGAATACACTTGGTGGATGTTAGGGGTCCTTGTGAAATTCCATTTCATGGTCATAGTTTCAATATTGGTGGTGTGTGTTGAATGAAAAATCATTAATATTGTTAGCACCTCCAAACTTCTTGTGCAATCCCAATGGCTTGATTTTCCTCATCTATTTGTATTTTGGAAATTGGTATGTATGAAACAAATGGTGCATATAGAATTGTATAGCATGTTCATCCTTTTCATGTGGACTTCAATTGGTTTGGGATGTGTGACCATGAAATATAGGTAGGATCACTCTCTTGTGCTAGAAGTAAACACCATTAAAATATGATAATAGTGTTTTCATAGTTGCAGAGTTTGTCTTCTTGTGAGTGTCTTTAGGTTAGGGATTATACATTGGTTTTAAACCACTCAAATCATGGATGGTTAGATTATCTATTGAATAACCTATATATTGGTTGAAATAGGCTTGAGAAATTCATGAAGCTCTTCCATACAGTCCATTGCCCTAACACCACTTACAATTGGTGTGAGAAATGTTTGCCTTAGATAGTAGTATCTGATGGAAATATAGAGGTTAGAAGGCATTGATTAATGTTTCTACACTCTCAACATGAAATAGGACAATTGCACTATTTGAATATTGTTTGAAGGTCTAAAAGGTCATTCCTTATAGCCAAACCTAAGTGCAAGCTATAAAGTTGAATAAAGTTAAAAATGGGATGATTTACCTTAACTTATTTGAAAAGATATTTTTCTCCATATAGTGTCACCCCATGGTAAAGGTCTATGAGGTCTAGGCAAGTCTAATAGTTTCATTCTTATAGCCTAAACCTAGAGATAACATCTTGACATAAGAGGAGATTTTTAGGTCAAGAGAGAATGATGGTAATTGAGGTTTCAACTCAGTCAAGTTTCTAATGGAAATACTCTATGAACTATAATGCCATTAGGTCAAAATGAATCCAAAAAAATGCAACTTACAAGTGACACCTAGTGTGTTGATGGTAAGGGATAAGGGCATGGTTTCAAAGTAGAAATGAATCTATCCAAGTGTGAGATATCCATAATGACCTCAGAGGAAACCAAAAGTGGGAAGTACAATGCTCAGACATGTATCACCACCCATAAGAATCCATTGACTTCCCTAATAAGTAAATGTAGTTTGACTCAAGAAACACACTAGCCTTAAGTGAATGAAGAATGTAGGTTTGGTTGATAGTCAGAGGTATAATATGGATGACCATGTAGAGAAAATTATAATAATGATAGTATCACATTGTCATGATATTATTAGAGGTAAAGAATCAAAATAAATATGAAATAAACTAGGTTTTCAAACTTCATATGTAGTCAACTAAAACCCTGCACACAGTCACAAGCCTAAAAGTTAGGCTTGGGAATTTGAGATGTTGAGGGCTCTAGAAGCATGGTCAAGATTTGAAAATTAATATAGAGTGTCATCATGATTTTGAATATACATCCATGGTATCCTTTAGGTTATAATAATAGTGGAATTTCTCACTATTTTGTCTCAGACCCAAGGCACTCCATAAGCAAGGTAATGTATAGACCTAGTATCATTGATAGAGAAAAGGATGAATGGTAGAGTATTTAGTGACTATGGAATGATGTGTAGAGTTGAATTAGAGATGAATAAAGGTTTATAAGGCCATATAGTCAATATGAACACTCATAAGTGACCATAAGCTTAGAAACACAGTCTATGCCTATTAGGTCTATAACTAGGCATGGACCATCGTGATTCTAACTTCACCCATATCATCATGTGATCTACCCAAACAATGTAAGAGAATTCATAGGATAATGGAGGGTTGATGAAAATGAGTGGTTTGTATAGAATAACACATATTGGTAAATTTTTACCTTAATTTATCTCAAGGGTGTCCAAAACACAGTAAAAACTCAAGATCCAACTTCTTTCAATCATATTTATACGGACAATATGTATGGGATCTCAATCAATTAGGGAGAGTTGAGGGGGATCATATAATCTAACTCAGTAGAATTGGTTCAAAGGTTGAGGGATTAACCTTTATGAATCATTGTTAACAACCTAAATGACCTAAAACCCTCATAAGATCCTAATGAGAAAGATATGAAGAACAATTCATCTAGAAGGGGTCAATTATCTTGGAAGATCATTTGAACCTACTTGGAACTCTCTTAGGCTCCCTACCATTCAATTGTTTTGTATCATTACTTGTATGGATGAGCTAAATTCTATGTTTTCTATAATATTTGAGGTAATTTGAAGGTGTAGGAAGGAATACAAAAGTGAAAACCATGGTATAAGGTGTGTGTATATGTGTTTTGAATCCTCAAACCCCATTCTCACCTCAGTCATGCATGAAAAATCCTCTGTTAAGCTATTTTTTGTAGGTAGTTTTGAATATAATAGTGATAAAGATGATGACTTCTAAGTTAGAGATGAGAGGTGTGATATTGATTTTTATTGAAGTATATATGATAGACCAAATGAAAAATAGGTTATGAAAAGGTGCCTAAATTCTCTAAAATAAATATCCTTTAGTGTGTGCAAGTTACCATAGTGACAAGTGTGAGAATTGAGGCCTAGAAGGCTAATGAGTGACTGCATGGAAGTAATAAGAAGTGACAAGGGAAACATCATCAGTCAAAGAAGTGTATAATGACCTAAACCAATCATGTTTTCACCTTATTAGGTTAGGACAAATGTGTCAATGAAGTTTAAAATAGTTTTGGATAGATAGTGAACTCCTCATAAAGGGGGTAGTTTCAAGAAGGATAATGAAGTGTCCTTATGCTAAATTTAAGAAGATGCCATGTTTCAGATTGTCACATGTTCAAGATAACTTCATGATTTTTTTTCTAACTCTTCCTCTTGCATTATAACTTGTATTAAAGACTTGACACTTGGAATTGTGACTCTTCAACATCATTATTTCTCTCCCCTCTCCTATGTTCTATATATTGAAGCTATTTTGGAATTATAAACTATCCATAATTAGTATGGTAAATTCATCCTAGTTTGACATCTTGTTTTTCATTTGAATAAACTTTTTTCAAGATATATTTGTCTCTACAATTCTTTCCTAAGTATGTCAAGTAGTCTATTTGGATGATAGGTGATGTTTGTTTCTCCTTGCTTCCATTTTGCTCTTGTATGCACTATGTGAGTAATAATTATTCTAATAGGTATCATGAAGTGTAACTATTTGTTAGGTGTTTTTGAAGTGTGAATAGCAATTAGAAGTGTTTGATATTATACCTCCTACTCACCCACCTCTAGAAATGTATAACAATATACCTCCATGTAGAAACACTTATGCTAGGAAAATCTTGAGTTGAGATTAGTTTTAGCAGTCTACCTTCATAGTGTAAGTTTCAAATATGTTTGTGGAGATATATTTAGCATATCACCTCTATTAGTGTAAGTTATTTTTATTTTTCTTTCTTCCCTTTTCAACCCCAATAAGTGATTATTCTAGTGTAGTGTGTGAGCCTAAACAAATATATCAAAGGAGCTAGCCCATAATCTAGAGATCTATTCTTATAACAATCTGTGTATACTTATATATAGTTCCATGTTATCCCAAATTTGAGAAGGTCTAATTGAATTATCTAGGGTAAAAATCTAGGCAATAAATTTTTTGGCATGCTTGGTGGGACATGTGGTCTAAGAAGGTTGTTCAAGGTGGACGCTAGCCTTGATAACAAGAGGCTATAATAGTCTACTTGCTATAATAACTGGTGACTCCAAAAATTAACTCTTAGTGGAAGATTAGTGTATTATTTCATGCTTAAGATAAGCACAAGATCTCATAATAAAGTCATTCCTTTTGATTTATAAGATATTCCTCATTATTCAATCAAATCATATAGATTTGATAACACCCATCCTTACCCAAATAGGTCATACCTTGGTCATAGACTTATAATAAAGTTTTTGATTGGACCAATATTTCAAAATCCTTAATCCATAATGGAAAAGAACCTACCTTTTATTTATTTAAATGGATATAGTCATCTAATACTTTCCCATTATGATGAAATTCCCATATTTTCCCTCAAAAGTGTTCCCTCATACACTAGTTAGACTACCATTACCCCTATTGAACATATTAGAAACATTGCCATCTTTTGCAATATACATCATATCATTGAAGATAATATAGTAATTATGTTTTTGGATATTTATTTCAAGAGGAAATATCTTGATTGGTATGGTACATTAGCCCATGAATCTATCACCACATGGGATGAGTTGGGATATGCCTTGAGGAGAAGGTTTGAGGACAAGAGTGACAACTTATCACTGATTGAACAACTAACCAACATAAAGGGAGCACCTCAAGAAGCTATTAAAAATTTAAACACAAGATTTTATAAGACATGGGATAGGATCCCAATATTTGTAATACCTATTACACATCTTGATTTCCTTTATTATCTTAAGGCTTTTGACAATGATATTTCTATGATGGTACAATCTATGGGAGGTAACACATTACATAATGCAAATGAAGTGACCATTAGGGATGAGAATTATTTGATTTAGGTCAAAAAGATAACTCCAAGACCCCATATTCCTATATTAATGATTTTCAAACTTGTATACCTATTGTTGCTTCCATCCCTACACCAAAACATAAGCCCGTTGTGCCTAGTCAGTCAAGTAAATTTAATTAGGTATAAAGAGTGAAGGATATTGAGAAAGAGATTTTAGGTAACAAAAGGATCATACAACAACAAAAACACAAAATGTGAGGCCTTTCCAAATCCACTACCAACATAATTAGTCATATCCAAACTATCAAGGCAATAAACCACCCTTTCAAAGTCATCCTCAAGGCCAAGGGTAACTGGTTCAAACAAAGTCATATAATTGATATAATTTTAATGTTACCTCCATATAAAAATCATTAGTTCCAACTCAAAACAACCTTTCTCAAGAGAATGATGGTCATCCTTCATGGGATCAACCTTAGGATCCATATACCTATGTCAATGAGTCCTTAAATCAAGTTTTTCATGAAAAATTTGGGAATAATACCATCCATGACTCAAGATGATGTACCTAATGGAGGAGAGAACAATGGGAAGATTACTAAAGTGGGTTATACTTTATTAAATTGGTAGAAATATGACTCATGTATTAGGAATTACCAAGGGAAATCAAGAAAACATTTAAGTCCTATAACTACAAACACAAGGGCAAAGAGAAAGGAAATTGAAGAGGTTCAAGGGGTTGGTAATGGTTCATCAATGAGTGTTCAAACATCCCAAAGGGAAGGTATGCCCAATGAAGTCCCAAATGCACAATTAGATCAAGTTATTTTGAATGCTAATAGTGCTTTTACACCTTAGAATTATCAAGGTATAGGCAACATCATTCCTACTAGTGGACAAGCTAAGGTTAATGAATCTTTCACTAATATTATAGAGCATATGAAGAAGGATCATGTGAATGTATCAATGGGGGATACACTTTCAATACCTATACAAGTAGATATTCTCCAAGAAGATTTGTCCAAACTTAGTT
Organism: Torreya grandis; assembly: GCA_037957365.1. Taxonomy (NCBI): domain Eukaryota; kingdom Viridiplantae; phylum Streptophyta; class Pinopsida; order Cupressales; family Taxaceae; genus Torreya; species Torreya grandis. The sequence goes on from JARHVA010010110.1 coordinate 34,959, forward strand.
TGATAAGTAAACAACCTAGTGGGAAAGAGGTAGCCTTGACAAACACATTGAAGCCTAGTGAAGGATAGTCAAACAAAATTGATAAATTAGATAAATCTCCTCCATTTTATCTCTGTATCATTATTATAGATGATTTGGTTCACAATTATTTGTTTGATAGTAGAGAAAGTACTTTAGTTATGCCCAAGCAAGTAACTGATAAGTTGAACTTGAAGTATGAGCCTCATTCCAAGGGAGTACTATAATTGGATGGGTCAGCTACCAAGATAATTGACATAATGAAAGGTTTTTAACTTTTTCTTCATGCTTATCCTAATTTCACTATTCCTAAAAAAATTGGTTGTATATGTGCCACCTCACTTTACCCTTTGTTTATCAAGAGATTTTATTGCTAAGACTAGAGGATGCTTCACTTTAGATTAGTCCTATATGACATTTAGGACTAGGTATGGTGATAAAGTGTCAATCAAATCTGAATCTCTATCTAGTTTTCATGTAGATCCATGTGTCTTATACATCTAACATAAATTGAAATATCAGTGATGAAGAAGATCATCCTAGTAATCAAGAACCTATAACACTTCTTGATGGCATAAATGACTTGTACCTTGATGAATAAGGAGTTAAGCAGTATGGATTTGAAGAAATTGGTCTTGGTATGGAGTTAAGTAGTATGGATGTGATGAATATCTTGAGTCAAATTTTGATGACACTTTAGAACAAGCTACATGGGGAAACTATATTTTTCACATAGATGATGATGATCATATCCCAGCTATAAAAAATCATGACAGTCCTAGTGAGCATTTAGTTTTGCTAGCCAAGGAGGAAAATGTGCATAAGAATAAAAATCAATAAGAAGTAGCTGATATGTGGAAATAATTCAATGCCATAGTACAAGAGTTTGAAAAGGTAAGTAGGTATAAAAATTTTCAATATGAGTACATAACTGATGATGAGGTTAATTAGGTACCTAATAAACACAAAAAATATCTTGGGGTCTCTACCAAGAAAGAAATAACTTTGGTAGACCAAGAAGTGTTTGGTGAACAAGAAGCCAACCTTGATGATTCAAAATAATAAACAAATCATGATTCAATCACATTTGAAGTTGGGAAGGATTTCAAGACTCCCAATGATCAGATTGAAGAGTGTCAAGAAAACATGATAAAGGTCAATAAAGTTTCCAAATAAAAAAAACTCTAGGAGAACTAAATGGAGTGTTCATGAGAGATCTAAGTGATACACTTGTAGTTAGCAGAAGATCCAAAAATGGTAAGTCATTTGATTACCTCTATAAGTAGGTTTTCATTGATGAACATTCATTCTATGATTGTTTATTTTCATGGAACAACAGTGATTTTATAATTGTTGTATTTTACCATGGCTAAAGTAATGAAGAAGTTTTCTTTCACCTCAAGTATTTTGACGTCTTGTATACATTAGGATAGGTGTGTGTTTTCCTTTGAGTTGTTTATGTGTTTTCCCTAAGTTCTTAGAGAGCACAAGTGTGTGTCTTGGTGTCTTACTTTATGTGTTTTTTCCTTATTGTGTTTGGTGTGAGTTTGGAGTCTTTTTAGAGGAATATCATGTCAATTACAATATATGGGTAACTACATTACCTAATGAGAGGTCAAGACAACTGGTCCTTAACAAAGTAGGTATGTTACACCGATAAATAACAAAAATGTTGACCATATTTTACCTTAGGTCAAATTGGGGCAACCCCCCTACATATTAAAACTTGTCATAAGCCCCCCTAGGTTTGAAAATGGTCACCATGGTCCTAAGTAAGGTCAAATCACACTTTGAGGGTCACATACAACATGTTTTAATCTTGTCATATTTGTCAACTTTATTAATGTCCTTTTATGACACCTTTTGGTAATTATAAGGAAATTGTACATTTTATCATCAAAAGGACAAATGTCAAAGAGAAAACTAAAGTACCACATGTCATGGAAGTGTCATAGATAGTTTTGAAATTGAAATGTTGTAGGTTCAACATAAAAAGAATAAGATCAACTATAAAAAGGTCAATTTTAGGTAGTTATATGGACTGAGGTGACTCATCTACATGTATAAGTTCTTTAATAAGGTGTCATGTCTTCCACATAGGTCATTTTTAGGCTCAATTGGATTCAATAGATCTAAAATTATCAAAAATCAATGTCTCTATCCTATCACTCTCTTAGAAAGGTCAAAAAGGGTTAATAGTTTTAATTTGATACAAACAACACACTTGGTGGATGTTAGGGGCCCCTATATAGTTCCATTTCATGGTCATAGTTTCAATAGTGGTGGTCTATTTTATATGAACAATCATTAATATTATTAGAACCTCAAAACTACCTTTGTAATCCCAATGGCTCAATTTTCCTCATTTATTTGCATTTTATAAAGTGGTCTATGTGAACCAAGTGGTGCATATAGAATTCCATATAATGCTCATTATTTTCATGTTGAGTTTAACTTGTTTGGCATGTGTGACCATGGAAGATAGGAAAGATCACTTTTCTATGCTAGAAGTGAACATCATTGAAAGCTAAGAATAGTATTTTCATAGTTACAGAGTTTGTCCTCTTATGAGTGGCTTTAGTTTAGGGATTATATATTGGTTTTCAACCCCTTAGAGCATGGTTGGTTAGATTTTCCATTGAATAACCTAGAGATTGGTTGAGATAGGCTTGATTAAGTCATGAAGATCTTACATAAAGTCCACTACCCTAACACCACTTATAGAAATTATGAGAGTTTTTTTCCTTAGATAGTAGTGTCTAATGGAAATACAGAGGTTAGAAGGCATTGATAAATTCTTTTACACTCTCAACATGAAACAAGACCATTACACTACACTCTCAACATGAAATAGGACCATTGCATTATTTGAAGGTCTAAAAGGCCATTCCCTATAACCAAACCTAAATGAAATATATAGAGTTGAATAAATTTGAAAATGGGATGATTTACCTTAACTTATTCAAAAATATATTTTGATCCATACAATGTCTCCCAATGGTGAAGGTTTATGAGGTCTAGGAAAGCCTAATAGTTCCATTCTTGTAGCCTAGACCTAGAGGTAACATTGACACAAGAGGAGATTGTTAGGTCAAGAGAGAATGACGGTGATTGAAGTTTAAAATTAGTCAAGTTTATAATGGAAATACTCAATGAAATATAATGCCATTAGGTCAAAATGTATTCAAAACACTACAACTTGCAAGTGACAGGTAGTGTGTTAATGGTAAGGGATAAGGGCATGGTTTCAAACCAAATATGAATTTATTCAAGTGTGAGATAGCCATAATGACCTTAAAGGAAACAAAAATTAGGAATTAAAGTGATAAAACATGTATCACCACCTATAATAATACCTTGACTTCCCTAATAAGTACCTATAGTTTGACTCAGGAAACACATTAGCCTTAAGCTAATGAAGAACACAAGTTTGGTTGATAGATAGAGGTATAATATGGATGACCACATAGAGATCACTATCAAAGTGATAGTATAAAATTTTCATGATATTATAAAAGTCAAAGAAGTAAAGTGAACATGAACTAAACTAGGTTTTCAAACTTTATACCCAGTTAACCAAAACCCTGTACACAGTCATAGGCCTATAAGCTAGTATTGGGAATTTGATATGTTGAGGGATCTAAAATCATGTTCAGAATTTGAAACTTAATATAGAGTGTCATCATGAGTTGGATTATACCTCCATTTTATCCTTTAGGTCAGACTAATAGTGTAAGTGTTCACTATTTTGTCTCATATCTAAGACACTCCACAAATAAGGCAATCTATAAACCTAGTATCATTAATGGAGAAAAGGATGAATGCAAGAGTATTGAGTGACTATGGAATGATGTGTAGAGTTGAATTGGATATTAATAAAGTTTTATAATGCCTTAAACTCACCATGAACACTCAGAGGTGACCACATACTTAGAAACATAGTATATGCCTATTAGACCTAAAATTAAGCATGAACCATTAGGCTTCTAACTTCACCCATATGATCACGTGATCTCCCCAAATAATGTAAGAAAATTCATGTTAGAGTATATGGTTTATTAAAATTAGTGGTTTGTAGAGAACAACCTACATTGGTCATTTTTCCCCTCAATTTTTCTTAGGGGTGTCCAGAATACATAGTAAGAACTCGAGAGCCAACTTATTTCAGTCATATCTATATGAACAAGATGCACATGATCTAAAGAACTTATGGAAAGTTGAGGGGGTTCATATAATTAAAATCAATGGAATTGGTTCAAATTTTAAGGGATTAACCTTTATGATTAATTGTTAAGAACCTACATAACCTAAAACCCTCATAAGAGCCCAATGAGAAAGATATGAAGAACAATGCATCCAAAAGGGGTAAATTAGTTTGTAAGATGATTTAGACCTACTTGTCACTCTCTTAGCTCCCTAACACTTAATTGTTTTATACCATCACTAGTATGAATGAGCCAAATTATGTGTTTTTTGTAAGATTTGAGATAATTTGATGGTGAAGGAAGGAATAAACAAGTGAAAACCATGGTATAAGGTATGTGGAGATGTGTTTTGACTACTTAGACCCCATTCTCACCTTATTCATGCATGAAAAATCCTCTATTGATCTAGTTTTTGTAGGTAATCTTGAATATAACAGTGATAAAAAAGGCGACTACCGATTTGGAGATGAGAGATGTGATATTGAGTCTTCTTGAGATCGATATGATAGATCAGAGGAAAAATAAGTTATGAAAAGGTGCCTCACTTATTTATAATGAATATATTTGAGTGTGTACAAGTCACCATAGTGACAAGTGTGAAAATTGAGTCCTAGAAGGCTAATGAGTGACTGCAAGAAAGTAAGAAGTGGCAAGGGGAAGATCATTAGTTGGATAAGTGTATAGTGACCTGAACCAGTCATGTTTTCACCTTATTAATTCAAAGAACATGTGTCAATGACCTCTAAGATAGTTATAGATAGATAGTGGACTCCTCATCAAGAGGGTAGTTTCAATAAGGACAATGAAGTGTCCCTACACCAACTTCAAGAAGATTCCATGTTTTAGACTGACACATGTTCAAGATAACTTCATGATTTATTTTCTAACTCCTCTTGCATTGTAACTAGTCTTGAATACTTGACACTTGGCATTGTGACTCTTCAATGTCACTCTTTCTCTCTCCTCTCCTATGCTCTATATATTGAAGCTATTTTGGCATTATAAACTATCCATAATTGGTATGTCAAAGCCCTATTGGTTTGAAATTTTGTTTTACATTTGAATAAAGCTTTATCAAGCTGGTTTAGTCTCTAAAATTATTTCCTAAGTATGTAAAGTGGTCTATTTGGATGACAAGTAATGATTGTTTCTCTTTGTTTCCATTTTGTTATTGTATGCAAGTAATACTTTTTCTAATAGGTCTCATGAAGTGTAACTATTTTTCAGGTGTTTTTGAAGTGTGAAGAGATATTAGTAATGTAAAATATTAGACATCTTATTCATACACCTCTAGAAATGCATAAAAATCTACCTCCATGTAGAAACACTTACAATAGGTTAATCTTGAGTTGAGATCAGTTTTAACAATCTACCTTCATAGTGAAAGTTTCAATTATGTTTGTGTAGATATCCTTGGTTATCACCTCCATTAGTGTAGGTTAATTTTATGTTTCCTTCTTCCCTTTTCACCCCAAATAAGTGATTATACTAGTGTAGTGTGTGAGACTAAATAGATAGATCAAGAGAGATATCCAATAATCTAGAGATCTATTTTTTGTAGTAATCTACATATACTTAGAGATAGTTCCATGTTATCCAAAATTTGAGAAGGTTTGGTTGGCTTATATAGGGTGAAAATTTGGGTCATAAAAGGTTTCATACTTTCTTTGGAGATACAAATCTTGTCTTATGGAGAAGTATTTTGGATACATATATAGGTTGTGTAGCCTAGAGCTAACTTATCTTTGTTATCCTTACATACAAAAATAACCTCATATAATCACCTTAGCCAATGGAGATATTGAGGCTCGATGGATTTGTATTCAAAGGTAAGTATTCCTAACTTTGTTCCTATTTTATAAGAGTAGATAGATTATCATTTGTACTTTTTTCACATGCAATAGAATTTTGTATACATTGACGTGAATATAAATCTTCTATGCATTTTTACTTTTATGTTTATTAACCTCACTTTATGCCATAAGCTTTGGTCAGCACTAGATTAGACTTTGTTTTGTTTTTGTCATTTATTTATATTTTTGAATATGAAAACATAGGATCTATTTAGGGTTATTGCATAGTTTTGCTTGACTAGAGGCTTTGGAACCCTCCCTAGTGATATTATTATGGTAAGAGATCCCTTGGGTATGTATAGAATATCCATCTTGGTCATGACCCCAAAGATATAATGTATCATTAATCATAAGTCTAAGTAGGATTTATATTCTTTGATCTAGGATTGATTTATAGATCAATTGCATTTGCCTTTGCATATATTTTGGTGAACCCAATGTGAATCTAATTCTTATACATTTTATTTCACACCATCATTTTTGTCATTATTTATATTTTTATAAATTTATAATACTATATCAAACTAGTCAATATACTTCTAAATTTATGTGTTTAGGTCTTAAACACAATTAGTTCAAAATGAATTTTTTTAGTCTGTGTAGGTCTTCACCAATTATAGGTTACTAGATAGAGCAGTTCGACATAGTATTCCTCTTCAAGTCCAAATTGGAATGCATAGTCAAACGAATTGAATCTATCTATTATTTTATTTTTCTAACATATAGGTCAACAAACATAATCAAATTAGTCGACTCTGTTCATGATCTCTTCTTCAACACATAGGATTTTGTAAACCTGGTCAAACCAGTTGACTTAGTTAGAATTTGAAAGCAATATTTGAACATCTCAACATAAAAAATTTCAAGCTAAAACATATTCAATCCCACCAAGGTTCCTTTATTTCCTCTCTCTGTCATTTTAGTTATTCCTTCAGTACTATTGTTCACAAGTTTGAAGTCTACAAAACTAAAACCTTATAGCCAACTGGGTTAACCTGGTCGACTTAATAATTTATCTTCTATCTAAGAGACATAGTCAACCTATTTGATTTTTTTATTAAAGACCTTACTTTTACAAAACAATAATAACCTATTTGACTCTATTCTATACTATTTTCATATAGTGTTTCCTAAACTGACTCTGTACTATTATCAATTAATGAATTAACATCTATTTTCTAGTAATTAATTCACCTTTCCTTTTTAGTTATTTACATGCTTAGAGTAACTCACATAAATTAAATAGGTGGTTTTTCAAATTAACATTTTAGTTACATTATTTTACTCTATTTCACACTCTACTAAATCACTTTACATCAAAAAACATTAAACATTTGTCTTCCCAAGGCCTACCTACTTGGATTTCATCACCAAGGGGGGAAGTCAACTTGGTTTTTTGGCCAAGTATAAATACATGGTTGATGGTATATATTATAAAATATAGTGACACCCTTATCACTATAGGATTGTGAAGTGAGGGGGTAGACCCCAATACCAAGCCAATACCATATCACTAATATAGATTCCCTTTAGCCCAAATGTCCTAAAACCAACTTTAGATTGATTTCTAGTTCCCTATTTCATTTAAATTTCCTATCACATTAAAATAATATTTTATTATAAATTAAAAACACTTAGGATGAAAAACTATTTAGCATTTAATTTTTAGTTATTGCTTGTTATTTGATCATTGTGTTGTATTGCAAAAATTGCATTAGATAGTATTGGTGTAAGGTCTGTGTTGTGTACTCTAATTAGATTAGTCACATTGATTCCATTATTTCTATGCTTTCTTTCATTATTTTTTAAAATTATCTTTCAAAATTTTATAGTATTTCAAAACATTATCATCTTGGTTGATACAGTCTCTTACATACTGATAAACCTTCTTGCCTATAATACACAATCAAACTACACAACTATGTATTCTTATCTCTCTATTATATCCCCTATTTAGTAGTACATTGTCAACCCATATGACTATATACTCTTTTCATTCTATGTCTAAGAAATAATATATCGACCTAGTCGATCCTATACCTATTGGCCAACTCTATTCAATATTTAGTCAACTTTATTCCTTGTCTAGCCGATTATGTCCCTAAGTTTCCTTATTATTTATTAATATCTATTTATTTCATCAAACATCATGAAATACCCTATCAAAATATTTGTAGATAACCTAAATCCATTTAGATACTATATGGGGTGCTCTTTTCTTCCTTTCTTTACCTCCCAAGATTATCCCCACTCTTGGATTACTTTTTTGCCTCTCTCATATTTGGATTGTAATATGGTTCAAATCACACCCCAAGATGATAATGGTGGATCATATCCTTTCCATACCTATCAAGATAATTCCCATCTTCAAGCATCATAATGTAGGGGTAATTGACACAAGTATATCTAATAACCCCATAAGCAATACACCACCTAATAACCCTCCCCCTAATATTAATATAGGGAGTCCTCCTACAAACACCAACCCACCAATTGATAAAACACAAATTATTGCACATATAGTGTAACAAATGAACATAATGAAAACATATAACACCTCATAAATGATGGAACTACAACATCATTTGATCAATATGGATAATAAACCTCCCATTATTTTCCCTCCAAATAATCAAAATTTCAATCTTCTACCTCTTAGAGATATCATGAATAATTTCATCCCCCAACCTATCATGAACAATAATATGTTCCAACATATCAAAATGAGCATTTATCCCCATTGATTATTTCTATTGATATTGGTAACATATATCCAACTATTAATTATGATTAGACTAAAAACCCTGCATCTTTTCTCAAGGCATTTGGCAATATTTATAAGGAGAGGATCCAAACTAATAATTTTTCCACATCTAAAATTTTAGTTAAAAATTTCACTGGTGATGTATTAGAATGGTACAATCAACTTCCCCAACATTCCATATAGCAACTTGAGTATTTAGTCAATTGTCTAGTTAAAGAGTTTTAACACAATGATCTTCTCAAAAATTTCTTTAGCCATTTTATCAATGCTAAGTAATCTCCCACAAAATCATCTCATGATTTTATAAAGAGATGAAAATATTTGGCCCACAAGGCTGATCATAACATGACTAATTATAATTTGTTTAAACTCTTTATAACTACATTAACTCCTCTTTAGTATAAGGTTCAAAGTTTTGCTCCTCATATGCTCAATGAAGCTCTTGACCAAGCCAAGTTTCAAGACTTCTTAATGAAGAAGTTTAAATCTAATACTAAGATCATTAAATGATATTTTCAATATTTCACTAATGTGATAACCATAAAACCTCCTCCACCCAAACTAGGAGTTGCCAAAGCTGACAATCCCCCATCTTCTCACACACCATTAACTATGCAATAAATGAAATAATTTTTAGTGCCCTCTAAACCATTTACTTATCCCATTAATCCTCCTAAATGGTATGACCCTAATCAATTTTTTTGGTTTCATGCTAACATCAATCACTCCCATGAAACATGTAGAGGGCTCACCATTTTTTTTTATCTACTATATGCTTGATGATTCATTTAATCATTAAGCCATAATTCAAATTCATCATCAAGATTACAATGCTTCTCAAAAAATAAAATATTTTAAATCCTCTTATCATAAACCAAAAACTTTTTCCACATCTAACACTTAATAATATAATAAGGATGTTTATGATATTGATGCTAATTATGACCAATATTATAACAATTCTCAATATGTCGATGCAACTAATGTTAAGTATCAATGAAAATTAGCTCATAAAGATCTTATCACTAAACCTAAGAAACCTTCTTTGGAAAAAAAACTCCGCAAAGATACTACAACCACTCACTTAGATTCATAAAATAATGAGGAACTATCTCCTCTTTCCAAATGCCCAATAACTTCTCTTCCTCCAAAATCTAATTTACCTTCTAAGCCTCATATTGGTTCTTCTTCCAAAACCCATTGAAACTTATTAGAATAACTAAACTCCATGCCTTGTAATATTCCTCTTATAGAGTTATTTTTCACCTCTCATTATCATCATAAGTTCCTTGTGCAACAACTTCAAAAAATTAAAGATCCATCTTCTTTAGAAAAGGAATCATCTTCTCATGAGCCTCAATAAATCGAAGTGCATACATTTTAATCCATTTGCCCTTATTTGAGACCCTCCATAGAGTTATTATAAGAAGACATGATTAACAATGAGATCTTATTTCAAGTTGATGATCCATCTCTCTTCATTAAAATATCCATTAATAACACCCTCATTTGTAAAGCATTAGTAGACGAAGGGTATAATATTAATGTGACATCTTTGTGGCTCATATAAAAACTTGACTATAATAAAGATCATCTCAAAAAAACTCATTTGACATGCCTTATATTTGACAAAACTAACCAAAATCCACTTGGTTGTATTTGGTTCCCTCTTACGATCAGACTTAAGACCATATGAACTAAGCTCATAGTCCTTGATTTACCCGTAGCTTACAACATAATCCTAGGATGCCCATGGACTCATAAAATGATTGTTATTACCTCTTTTTGTATCCAATTTATCAATTTACTTCATAGTTATAAAAGGTATAAACATGAGGCTAATCCTAACCCTTGCAGTATTCAACTTCCAAATGCTAAATCTTAATATCGCATTCCCACCATTCTAATGATCGATAGTGCTCCCTTACCTAAATTTGTCAACATGAATCTAGATTTACACATCATTCTTGTTGATTCAGATGATAATGAACCTAATGATTTGAAAAATACCTATAACACTACCAATATACCTCCTTACATCTCAAAGTGGCTTCTTCCTTCTTTGTTTCCTCTTAATCACACCATCCATCCCATAGATGAGATCATTGATTTCCCCCCTCCATGAAATGCTTAAGAAGCCTCTTACACAGAAGATGACTTCATGTGTAATGATTATGGAATGGATAAATTATTCTAATATCTTTTAATCATGTCTCTACATAAATTTAGTGATCTATCCATCTCCCTTCTTAAGTTCTTGAATTGCAAGCATGTATAATTTGTCCAACTTATGATGATAATTACGTCATGGCCCAAGCTCAATCAGGAGACTTTGACATTCAACCTTATTGGAAATATCTATCTCAAATACATGATTTCAATCATGATTTCATACCATTTTCATTGATTTTAAATTGTCACCTTAAGGTCATGTACCTCCTACTAATTATCCACTTATTGATACTCTTTGGGTGGTAGAATAAATCTTACCTTATGGACCTTAGGAACTTCCTACATCTTCTATATCTTTTACCAAACCAATCATTCATTCCAATCCTCCTCCTATCAAAAATACTACCAATAAACTAATTACACTAGATCAACCTTCTTCCCCTACTCCACCTACATTTTAGATTACATTGGATGCTAAGGCCATAAATGTACATTAGATACATTCTAAACATGATCACCGTGGTAATAAAATTATTGATTTAAAATTAGGTATTATGTCCCTCTTCCCACTTTACCTAGAGATGAACCATTTTTTAATTGATTCATGTTAGAGAACCTCAACTTCCTTGACAACATCATAAAATTGGGAATTTCAAGAAAACATCCCCTCATTTTAATAATTTCATTATTGGCATTGATCCTAAAAAAAATCTCATTTCCTCTCTACCTAACATGCCATATCATTTCTAAGGTGGAAATAGTATGCTTATCAAAGAAACTACCATAATCGAATATAGTACCCCATCATGCCATCAACCAATCACAGTCTCTCATGAACTTATACCAACTAAGCATGATAACTTTAGCTTATTATTTGATAAATATTGTGAAACTTTCACTTGGTCCTATGAGTATATGATTAACATTGATCTTAGCATCATGGTGCATAATATCATCACCTATCCTGAAGCCAAACCTGTGTGAAAAAAATAATGAAAAATTCCACTAGAAGTTTCCAATTTATGCCATAAAGAAATCATTAAACTTCTTAATGTTAAATTTATAAAGCCTATGGACTATTTAGAATGGGTCTCAAGCATTATCCCTATTTGTAATAAATTCACCATGGTCATTCACACTTATATCAATTTTCATAACCTTAATCTTGCTTGTCCCAAGGACAACTTCCCTTTGCCTTCTATAGATGCCATCATCGATTCTACTGCTGGATATGAAATGTTATATCTTATGGATGGTTTTTTGGGTTATAATCAAATTCACATTTCCCCAATAGATCAACATAAGACAAATTTAACCATAGAATGGTGCACCTATTATTATGTTAAAATGCCCTTTGGCCCAAAAAATGCTAAAGTTACCTATCAATGTGAAATGACCCAAATTTTCCATGACCTTATCCATAATTTTGTGGAAACCTATTGGATGATCCCATTACCAAGTTTAAAACACAAAAAACTCATTTGGTTATCTTGATATCATCTTTAATTACCTCATCAAATATAAAGTTAGATTAAATCCCTACAAATGTGTCTTTAGTATCACATCTAGAAAATTTCTAGGGTTCTTAATCTCTCTTCATAATATTGATGTTAATCTTGCCAAGATCAATGTTATTATCAACATGCCTATCCCTTTTTCAATTCTATATATTTGCACTTACCTTGGAAAACTTGGGGCAATAAGATGATTTATCCTCGAAATTACATAACACATTTACTCTATTAACTCTCTTTTGAAGAAAGGTAATGCACTTGAATGGATGGATCCTTGTAAAAAATAATTTGGTAATATGAAAGATTATTTTATTACCCACCCACTCTTCATCCACATTCTAATCATCATCCTTTAATCTTATATACTTCTTCCACACCCATATCAATTGGGGAAATGTTTTCCCAAGAAGATGATACTGAAAGAGAGTATGCCATCTATTATATCAGTCAAGGCCTCATTGACTATGAAAAAGCTATATAAAATTAGAATGTGATTGCCTCGCCATATATTTTATAGTTAAAAATCTTTGGCATTATATGCTTTATAAAATAACTTACATTATCATCCATTACAATCCACTCTATCACTTATTCTCCAAAGCCTTTCTTCCTAGTTACAGAATTGGCAAGTAGATGGTCCTTCTTATGGAATTTAATCTCTACATTATTATGCAAAAAGCTGTCAAGGATAAATCATTATTGATCAACTCATAACTACTCTTATACCAGCTATCAACCACCTTCAGGATAGTCTTATCGATGACAATATCCTCTATATTGAAGGTCTTAATCAAGCCATATCTCTAAAATATTACTTCCATACTTTCACTACTGAACTTGAATCAAGTAATCTATATAAGTCTTCTATCCTTATTGATACTACTAAATCTAAATTAGTCATCAAAAACTTCTTAAAATTCATGTCAATTTACATGAATATATTTGGACCCTTCATTTTGATGGTGCCAAATGCATTCAAGGAGATAGGGTAGGTTGTATCCTCACTAGTCCTCTTGGTAAAATTATCCCTTTGTTTTTTTACCTTACATTTGATGTCACTAACAACATGGCATAATACAAAGCCTTAATCCTATGCATGAGAGTGACACTTGATTTAGACATTACATATTTTCATGCTTTTGGTGACTCGCAACTCATTTTACACCATTTTAATGGTGAATATCAATACAAAAGCCAAAATATAATTACTTATCATTAGATAGACACTACCTTTACTAAAGAATTTGCTTATTTTACCATCAAAACCATCCCTCAAGATAAAAATTATATCATTGATTCACTTCTTCAACATTTTTATTTCATATGCACCAAGTTCTTACCAATTCTACCTTTCTTATCCACATAAGAAACTCCCCATCTTCCATTTAACCATAATAATCACTTATTTACCACATTGAGGCTATTACCATTCAATAAAACCCATGGTATAAAGACATTATTCAATTTATTGAACACCAAACCTATCCTTCAAACACTATTTCTTGTGAAAAGACTCACATTTGCAAATAGGCTCTCAAATATGTCTTTTGACATAACATCCTTTATTATCACAACACTGAAGGTATCCTGATCTATTGTTTTATGAAAGAAGATATAACTCCCAAAAAATCACCCAAATAAAATCCATAAAAACACTTCTATTTATTTTCTTGTGTAATAGTAAATCTACACAAGTAAAAACTCCAACTATTAACCTGTCTATACACATGTACACTTTAATTACATACATCTTATAAAATCACACCCACTAGAAAGGAAATCATCAAATAAGACACTCACACTAAAAGTATGTCATTTAAAAAAAAAATCTTACCTCTAATATAATAATTATATAACCCATGAGTTAGTTATTTAGTCCAAACTATTCATGTCTAAGTTAAATTTCCCAACCATGGTGTAATCGGACTTGATGAGCTCGCCTCATAGTCAAGTCACAATTTCATTAAATTACCAATTAAATGGATATGGGAAAAATAACCCATGAGGTGAGAATAAATTCTGGGAGTTATTAAATATTATATTAGCTAAGAGATACCACTAAGAACCTACAAAAACAATCTCTAATAATTTAAACAGTAAATTAACCTAGCATTCCAAATGGGGTTTAATACAGAAACTGTCATGCCTAGTGATTTTATGAATTAATTGGATTCAAAATTGGAATTCTAAATATATTAAAATTATCCAATATCAATAAAAATGTTTTTATAAATTTAAAGTTAAAATAAAACACTAAAAACACTTGGTGTCACTAAATGACGTAGCTAACTATTTTTAACAAGCTGATTTTGAAGTGACTTTGCACAACTAAAATAAAACAACACAAGTAAAATCCATACGACATCACCCAAAAATGGGTTAACAAATTTACATATAATCAAATAATAAATATAATGGTTTTTTTTTAATCTCCTATGATAGGGAAGTTCATTCCAATATCAATTTTTAGAAAACTACTTGTTCATTGTTTTAGCTGAGTCTGTTTCTGAGCTAACTTAGGAAGACTTGCAAAAAAATATAGAATAAATTATAATAAAAAAAGGACTATAAAAATATGATACAATAAAAATGAAGATAAAAATGGGTCACTAAAAAGAGATAAAGCTAAGGAAAATGTGATACAATACTTGGTTTTTATAAAAATCCATTTTTGGTCAATATTAATTAGTGTCTTTAGAATTGATTTTTTTAAGCTTGAACCGACTGAATCAAGACTTATTTTGAAATTTTACTCTTACTAGAGTGATGATAATTCCATGATAAACCTTATTATTTCCAAAATTAATTTTAATATAATAATATTATATCAATCATGTTTACCAAGGACATGATAATTACTCAAGGTTTATTTAACCCAGACACGATAGGTTCACCTAGTTGCTTAAGTTGGTGAAGGTATCTATATCATTTAGAGATAACAACTATGCTCAATCCTTATAAACTTTAACAAGTTTTTAACAACTTCCAATTCACAATAAAATAGGGTTTACTATCTAACATGACAATTATGTACAAATCATTTACAAGGTAATGCCATAACTTATAATATCATTTCAAGGATGAAATGTTTTCTTTAAATGTTATAGGGTATTAATATTTCAATAATTAATTTATCTATTTACATATAAATACAAATATTTTAAAGGTTATTCATTCCATCATATCTAATGATCTTGTTTTGTCATAACCTACACTAAAATATCCTAAAGACAAGTGTCAGCTTTAAGCTGAGCAAGTGAAATCCTTTCACATTTCAACCGTTTATCCAAACAATATGCAAGTTTTTATTTAAAATAAAAAGGGGTAAAAATATTATTAAGAAGTAAACAAGAGCAATACAAGAAGAACAGGGGGCATAAACCCCCAGAAGAAAGCAACAAAGATAGAAAGACTAGGCATACGCCCAACTAAACAATATTATGAACCTCCCTATCTTCCTCCAGAATTATTTCCAAATTAGAACAAAGCATTAGAGAGAGAGACCCCCAATCCTCATTATTTCCTCCATATAAATGCTTGAATGCCCATTTAACCAAACAATCCACTACCCTATTCCATTCATGCGAAATGTGAGCAAATGTTACACTATCCATGAGTGAGCAAACCCACAAAATTTGTTGCACAATCAGAGACAATTGCCAATTGACATCCAACACTTTCCTCTTAATGAGAAGGTTAATTAAGGCTTGAGAATCTGATTCACACATGATCCTATGCCAACCCAAAGCATGTGCCTTCTCAAGGGCATAAAGAATGGCTAGGCCTTCCATCATGTTGATGGTTTACAGCCCCTCAAGAACTGCAAAGAGAAAAATCACCATACCTTCAGAATCCCTGCCTATCCCTCCAGTACCCACGGGCCCAGGATTACCCCTAGAGGAACCATCTATACTGATCTTGAGAATCCCATTGGGAGGGTGTTACCACTGACTGATCCTTGGAATCTTCTCCTTGACCTATCAGCTCTTCCTGACATAAGCTAAATTACCTGTTAGTTGCTGGAATCCAAGTCACGCCACCACCTCAGCATCCTATTTGGTTAAAGGAAGGTAGATCACACTCTTTGCTTAAATGGTCTCCTAGATCATCCCCATGAATTTCTACCATACTTGTTGCACCATGATCCTCACCCCTCAAAAAATCTACCTATTTCTCTCAAGCCAGATCTACCAGAACATAAAGATGGGCCCCCTTAACCATGCATCCTACAGGAAAGTCATCCTTGAGGGGGATTCTTCCACACCATTCCAAAATTTGACCATAGTTAGATCATGAAAATATGGGTGTTGCCATACATCCCACCAATAGTTCCAAAGTTTCAAGGCAAAGGAACATCAAAAAAATAGGTGTGTTGAATCCTCCTTAGTCACTCTATACATAACACAAACTAAAGGGCCTTGAAAGCCTCTCTTTTGGAGATTGTCCTAGGTCAAACACCTATTCCAAGCCAACATCCAAACAAAATAGTTGCATTTTGGCCATGAAAATTTATTCCAGACCTATCTCCACCAATGCACTTCCCCCCTGTCCAATCTCTGAAGAAGTAAGGCCTGGTATCCAAAGGCAATAGTGTAAGCTCCCTTAAGATTGGGAGACCAAGTGAGCTCATCTTCCTCCTAGAGGGAGCTATAGTGACACCTAGAAAGGAGGATCATTAGCTCCTCATTCTCCTCCTACGTCCTAATGACTGGCCAAGCTTTGAGAGCTTTCTAATGTGCTACCTCCAACTGTCCACGTGAAGTGTATGCTTTGAATTCGCTCACCTGAGACCAACCAGCATCAAGGAATCTCTGACAAAGGTTTGAAAAATTTGGGAACTGAGAAATGATGGGAGGATAACCATCCTAAGAGTCAGTCCAAAAGAGAGCCTTGGATCGCTGCTTATAAACCCAGAATAAGCCTTCCTTAATGAGAGTAGCTCCTTTTTTGAGAGTACCCCATATCACCGAGCCTTTCCTAATAAGGGGATAGCAAGGAATATCCCTCTAAATGGTCCCATAGTAATACTTCTGTGAGAGAATTCTAGCCCAAGCCTTGTCTTGTTTAGTGCACCAACACTAATAAAGTTTAGCCACCAAAGCAACACCATTTAAGTTCGTCTACCTCAGACCAAGCCCCCATATTTTTTGGGGCCACAAACAATCTCCCATCTAATTAGGATCCATTTAGAGGATGTCAGACTACTAGCCCATAATAATTTCTTAGTAACCGAATCAAACTCCTTAACAATTCCCATCGAGGCAACCTGAAGCATACATTTGTAAATAGGCAAAGCCTGCACCACAGATTGGATAAGTTGAACCTAGCCAACAAAGGATAACCACCTGTGAGTCCAATGATTCACTTTTACCAAAAATTTCTCCAAAATATTCTTCCAGGACTCTTTGGATGTACGACCAATAGAGATAGGGATACCCAAGTAAATCAAAGGGGGAGTCCCAATCTAAAAATGCATAGTCCTAGCGATTTGCTATTGAATGGGATCCAGAGTGTTGAAGAAGAAGATGGATGACTTGTCTTCATTAACCTTTTGTCTTGAGGCCATTAGGTAAACATCCAACACCTTGCAAAAATTAGCTACTTCACTCATTGTGGCCATGCCCATCAGAGCAGTGTCATCGACGAACTACAGGTGAGACTATGCTGGTAGTTCACCTCACCATCACCATCCTTGGATATGCCCAGCCTCTCTATTCCTACTGATCAACCTCCCTAAACCTTCATCAAGGAGAAGAAAGAGGTACAGAGATAGGGGATCACCTTGTCGCAACCCCTTAGAAGCACCAAATAGCTCTGTATGTTCTCCATTGATAAGCACCGAGAAGGACACCAAGGAAATGCAGCTCATGACCCATTGAGTCCATTCATCCACAAAACCAAAAGCACTAAGAACCTTCCATAGGAATGACCATCTGACCCTATCAAATGCCTTGGCCACGCCCAACTTAATAAACATCGCCTTATCTTTAGAGCTAGCCATGGAGTGAATGGACTCAACAGTAATAACAATACCATCCAAAATTTGCTTGCCTTCCACAAAACCACTCTGCTCTTCAGAGATCATAGCAGTCAACCCTATTTTTAACCTATCTATAATGATTTTAGATATAATTTTATAAACAACATTGCAAAGGGATATAGGGTGGAATTGACTTAGCCTATCAGCTCCTTTGCATTTGGGTATGAGGGAAAGATAGATCACATTTGTAGCCTTAAGCATTTGCTTATTCCACTAAGATTCTTGGACAACAGCTAAAAGGTCAAGTTTGATAATGTCCCAAAATTCTTGGTAGAATTCAGCTGAGAAGCCGTCAGGTCTAGCTGCTTTCCCTTTTTTCATCTGTATAATGGTCTCCTCAAGCTCCCCAAGTGTGATTTCCTTCATGAAATTCTCATTCATTTCACGCATCACCAGAGGCAAAATACAAAAGAGAACCTAAGCTTCTTTTGGTAATTCCCCATTTGCATCTTCCCCAAAAAGAGTAGAGAAGTATTGCACCACCTCCTCTAAAATTGTCGAAAAGGAGTTAAGCCACTCACCTCTTTCATTGACCAGGGCTGAAATAGAATTGCCATGCCTCCTGGCTTTGGACGAATTAAAGAAAAAAGATGTATTTCTATCCCCTTCTTGGATCCATTCAATCCAATATTTCTACTTCCAAAAAATTTCCTCCCGTAGCTCACATTCCTTTAGGTCTTTCACAGCCTGAGTTTCATCTTGAAGTAAGTGTTCAGTCAATCCTTCCTCCCTTATTAATCTCGTGATACCATCAAGCTTGGTCTTTGTAGTAGCCTTAGCATGAAAAATATTACCAAAGCATTGGTGGTTTCACTGTTTGAGCTTATACTTCACATATTGTAGTGATGTGGCAAAAATATACATCATTGTACCATGGGTAGGCCTACCCCATCACCACCAATTGGCCACACACTTGAATAGAGATTGATCTTGCAGCCACATGAGTTAGAATCTGAAGGAAGGAGAGTGAGGGTGATACTATGAAACACTATTAATCTTGATATGCCAATGGTTCAATCCTCTCCAGTCCAAAATTTTAGACCCCATAGACCACATACCTCTAATCCAAAAACTAGAAACCAAAAAATGATCCAGTCTCTCAGCAATGCAATGTTTCCCACTCCTGCGATTGTTCCATGTAAACTGTCCATTATTGGGCCTGATATTGACTAAGTTTCAAACTTCAATATAATTACCCATTAGTAAATCAGAGGGGTCCAGCCTTGACTTGCCACCATGCTTTTCAGTCAAATCTAGAATAGCATTAAAATCACCTGCCATAATCTAAGGTTGGAAGGGGGCCAAGCTACAGACAAAAACTATATGGCCCCATAAGGATTTTTTACCCCACCAATTGATAGGGGCATAGATATTGGAGAGGAGAATGACTTCCCCCATCTCAAAATTGGAAGCAATCATAGTCATGGAAAACTTAAAAGATAGCCAACCTATGAGACTGATCTTCTGTGGGTTCCACAGACAAGCTAGTCCTCTTGAGGATCCAATAGTGCTAATGCATTAAAAGTCTCCTTGACTCCACAACTTAGGCACTAATCTGAACATAGCTTCAACTGAAAGCTTAGTCTCCTACAAAAAAAGGACATCTAGTCTATGACTTCTAATCAAGTTGTGAACATAATTTTGTCTGGGGTTGTTCAAACCCCTTACATTCCAATATAGTACAATCATTTTAGAGGATTCAAAAAGTGAGCATCTAGAGTCTTTACTGACCCTAACTCCACCAAAGTCTCTCCCATTAGCTTGATCTTTTTGAGGTCCTTTTTTCTACCAGGCTTGCTAGATTTCTCCCCCCTCCCTTCTTAAGGTCTTTTTGCAAAAGTCCCAAATGAGTAGAAGATTTAATGCTTCTTGCTGCCCTTATGTCCCCAATTTTCCCCATGAGAGGCAGATTTCCATCTTATTTGGGGGGAACTACTGAGGAGGTCAATCCTTTTGAAATCATCATCTGCCAGTCCATATCCATGTGATAATCTCTAGCATCATGTGGTTCAATTAAAGCACCTGAAGCATTGGTCTCCTAAGCTGGGCCCTCAATCCCTTGATCCAAAATCATCAACCCTAGATTCACCTCCTATTGATTAAGGTCATCAAGTATTTCAAATCTATTAAGTGAGTCATCTAATTGTCTTTCCTTCAAGGACCATTTTTGGCCCCTATTTCTATAGTAGCCTTTAACCGGCATAAAACCATCAGCTTCAGGTGCCTCACCTGGAATCAGGCCCTTTTCTTTGTTTGTTCCAGGGGGAGTGCAAGTAAGCTGAGGTTTAGTGGATTTTGATTTAGGATACCATCACTGCAAGTGTCCATAAGCATGGCAAAGATGACAATGGAAAGGAAGAGTTTCATAATCTAGCTGTTGCACCCAAGAAAAGGGTCCCACACTCATTTCAACAGCATCTAGTATTAGCTTACTAAGATCAATTTCAATACAAATGCGGGCATAAGTCATTACCTTTTCCCCTAGGATTGGCATTGAAGAGCTGACTAGCCTTCCTAGCAGAGATGAAAGCATTTGTAGTTCTTCACGATAGCATTCCACTAGAAAGTGAGGTAGACACACCCACACTAGAACTTGGTTTGGTAGTTCCTCTGAAGGTATAAAATTGGCATGCCACAGATTGATAAACAGTCCCACCTAGTTATGAAAGTAAGGGCCTCCAGCAAAAACTCTGTTATAGTCAGTTATATAAATGAAAGTGACCATAAAATAGCTATTAGCCAACAACATAATATCCATTTCTCTTTTTGGTGCCCATGTCCTCTGAGCCCATGCTTCTGAGAATTGGAGCGAAGTCCTAAGCCCCAAAAACTTGTAGTACAGGGAGTGATTTGAATATTATTCTATGTATTCAACAATCATGTCCATTGGTATAACCAGCTTGGGCCTTTCCTTGCATCTTTCCAGGCAACCATTGACCTTGGGTATGCGTATGCCAATAGGCTCTTTAGCAGTAAGTGGACCTAAAAATTGTGAAAATGGAGCCTTTCCAATGCTTCACACTCCCTGAGATGCCTGTTGCAGTCCAAGTTCCACCCTATAATTCTAACCTGTGCCCTCCCTTATCATGCCCTCCTTCTCCCTTTCATCCATCGCTCCCAAACAATATGCAAGTTAGATATGAAATAACAATAATAATAATTTATCACTATTGAAACTAAGTATCTTATAATCCAATAATAAGTAAAATTAATAATTGAAATAAAAATTAATAATACATAGATGAACAAATAAATGAGGATGCATAATACCTGTACCACAGAAAACCCTTACTGATCTAGAATAATCACCATAGTTTTTTCACAAAAACTCAAATGTCACCATCACTAAATTTCAATTTTTATTGTTAAATGAACAATCAACTATACTAAACTTTAGACTATAGAATTTATAAAGCGCAAATTTTTTCTTACTCTAATTCTTATGCATCTATAAGCACATAAAAAAAAACTAAAAATGTCTAACTACTAAAATTATGATAACTTCCTCATTTATTATTGAAATTTTATGATTCAAAAATTTCTATAAATATCATTCCGAGACACATCAAACTGAGAAACATTTTGATCATATTCCATTCCAATTGAAAGAAGCGATTGGATTTTCTTTCATGTTTTTTTATTGTTTTTAAACACTTGAAGCACCATAAACACATTATATTCATTCATTCATCACTCTAATTTATATTAAGCTATTACCAAATTAAAATAAACCAACTAATTATAAAGCCTTCTGATATGAAACAAAGGCAAAGTAAATTTTGTTTGTAATGTTAAAAGATGATGCCATAATACTTCTTTGCATTTTAAAACAATGTCCTCACATCATAAAATGTTTTACCAAGATCTTATTTTATTTTATGAATCTAACTAACCTAAAATAATCCAATGCCTAGGTCAATAATACAACCACCAAAGACTAGAATAAATAAATATATTAACCATCTTATTCTCTTTGTATGTTATTCTAACTTCATCCATAACCCAAAAAATAACATTGACATGGAAATATCTTTCATCCATGGACAACAACAAATAAACATATATATTTAAAATTTCAACAGAATAAAAAAATGTTTCACTTAGCCATATGGTACCCCAATTGTCCTTTATAACTCATCTCTATGCCTCTAATCAAACTACTACCTAGTCATATCTTTGTTTATTTCACCATCCAAATATTTTATTAAATGTATGACACTAATTCTATGCTTAATAAAATAAATATTTAAGCATAAATGACTTCTTCTGATTAATAAATGGACTCTAAATCACACATGGGTGACTGTATCCTAACCATCTGGCTGCTACCAATTCTACCCAATGATTTTAACTCACCATAATGCTACATGGAGAGTTTATTATTACAACTAGATCCTTTCCAAATAGGTTACTATTGTTTAATGGTGCCATAAAACAAGATTTGATTTCTAATCTATAATATATAGGTAGATAGCCATGGGTTTATTTTGGCTAGGTCTTACAAGGATGCCTCAGTCAAGAGATGAATGAAAAAATATCAATAATAATTGGATAAGTAAACAAAACATATAAATTAATTTTTAAACAATTCAAATAGTAACAATCCCATCCAACCAGGACAATCAAGGCATATCTCAAGGTGGAGATGATACAAAATAAAAATAAAAAAATATAAGGCATCATAACTACTATAACAAGCTTATTCATCACTTAACACAATAAACCACATAATGATCATACTAAATTTGTTCATTATTCAAATAACTTATTAAAAGTAGAGGAAAATCCACTTTCCTAATGATACCTTAAGGGGTGGGATGCCCTTCTCCTCCTCTTGCTCACTCCAACTCCTTCTCTCTACTGCTCCAAGCTTTCTCAACACTAAAATTACCTTCTCATCCTCTCATGGTCTTACACAAATTTTAATATCTTTGATTTCTCAAGCGTCATATTTTTTAGGCATGGGAGAGTAGTATGTAGATAGAGTAACAAATGTTATAAGGTAAGATGAGATGACAACTCCTCTTCCATACTCCATATCAAATCATAATTTAATACCCTACCAACTTTTCTCTGCCTCGTGCCTCTCACTTCTATGAGCTTATGCCATCCTTCACCAACTATCTATATTATTATAAATAATATAATGTTTTTTTTAAGTCTTCATTTTTTATGTATTATAAGACATTTTTTTACAATTTGGCCATACTTATTATTTATATTTAAGAAACTATTTATAATAGTATTTTAAACTTTTATTCTGCAATCCTATTTATTGTTATATCCATAGGAAATCAATGTTAAAATATAATTTATTTATTTATTTAATTTTTATTTTTATATTTGTTTTATTTTGTTTATTTACATATACATATGATAATTTTGTTATTAATATTTATAGATTTATTTTATATACCATCTCACAAGAGACGTTTATACAAAAAACAATAAATGGTATTAAAATATCTAAGCATGGTTATCTCAACAAAAATCTTAGTAGAAAAAACTAATACATAACAACTCAAGTATTATGAACCAAACTAGGTGACATTTAATCAACTTACCCATTGTCCAATGTCATTGACAAAAGGTTCATCTCAATAAGTTTAATAAATCAATCCATCAATCATCAGCTAGACATAGGGTGACGTACCCTTATGATTTATTGATTAATGATATAAATAAGCACAAAGAGAATTAATACCAAAAATATATATCTTATGGTGAGTTAACCAACTACAAAAATCTTAACACCCTCAAATCTCACCAATTTGCCTCTAGATATGGAGCACTAAACAAGACCTGATGAAAAAGAGTTTCATCGCTAACACCAATAAAATGACCTAGATTGAACATAATGATATGCAAGTTCATTGGTACCACCTTGGCATCCTTCAAGGCAACTAAGGGATTGGTTTACTATGTTAAAAAAAGACACCACATTATGGCAACTCGCATAATGGTCACAACTGACATACCAACACCTACACAATATGGAAATAAGATGACACTACTAAAATAGAGAGGGGTATTAAATTCACCCCCTCTTTAAAATTACATCATCCTCAATGCACCAATTAAAACTACATGGTGGGATAAACACAACACTCATAAACTATGATAATTATCAAAGGGAGATAGAAGTTTTATAGTGCACCAAAACAATTCATCTTAATGCAGAGATCCATTATCAGATATTTTATTTCCTAACATTGGAATCCAAATTGGTTTCATCAACCTATAATACAAGTGGTTGATATAAATGTCCAAAGTGTATTCAAATATCATACTATCATGCCATTATTGCAATCGGCTATTATTGTGAATAATTCAAGTTCTCTAATCATGAACATATATACTAATATGTGGTATAACCATACTTAACAACTATGATTCACACAAGGTGAAGAGTGAATACTAACACATAGATCAATAAAATAATGTAAGACTAAAATTAAAATATCAAATGCCATCATAATGGAATGATCCATTGTTGAGAGGAACAAGAATCCATTGAAACCTGGGGTTCCACCAAAAAATAATAGAACCCAAATAATTACTGACATAAGCATGGGAATATAAGTGTCATCCTGATATAAATATGGGTGCTAATCTAGGGTGAAAGTACATTGTGTTAATATTAGTGACATTCCATAGCCCAACCATACTACATAAAACTAAGCAATGTGAATCAATATTACCTAATATTGATAACCACTAAATCAACTAATATCGGTAATTACTTTTATCTAAAATCTTAAGTTGTAGGTGTACAAAGTATCAATCTATTTTTTAATCATACTAAGTACTCAATGCCATCCCATGATAAACATTTCATGTGATGAGTAAGTGTCAACCATGGAAACATAATCTACTACCAAGAATTATAAACAATGTTGAGCCAAACTGTCATACTGAGTCATACTATCCAACTAGGTCACACTAATCAATATCATAAGGTGTCAACTGAAACCCAAAATATTATGATGTGAGCATGATATCTCAATTACCCATAAAAAAATACCATTTTAAGCAAATTGAGCAAGATTGAATCATACTGAACCATATTGAATAAACAAATAGAGTATATGCAAAAGTATCTAAGCAATCACTGTATACCAAATCATCTACTTAAACATCCCAAATAACATCATATCCCCAAGTAAGTTCCATGTACATAGAAAACCACCATGTTTGGTGGTGTGGGAAGGATGGTATCATGAACTGGTGTGATCGATCCCCATCATGACCCACTAACTATATTCCAAGCTACTTCTTCTCCCCCATACCATGCTACCAATGTAAAAATTATGCATATTACGAACACATGTGAAACCATCATAATAATCATTAAAATAAATTTAAAAATCAATTGATCATGTAATAACAAAACCAATAAGAATGAGGATGATGACTGAAATGATAGGTAAATTCAAATCAAGGAGTGGGTAGGAATCTATAAGTGAGGAGAGAGGAGGAGGATGAAATGAATCATACAGGACTGGTGATGAGTCTGTGAAGTGTTAGAGGCCTTTAGCATCAGCCCAAGATATCCAAAATTAGTGCTAGAGGAAGGATGAAGGATTTGATTTTGATCCACAATAGGAAATGGAGTGATTGAAATCCAAATGTAGTCACCCATGTCAAGAATTCAAACAAAACCATCTTTGGGTCAATAATGGTGATTGGAATTTTGGTAAAGACTTTGGTTTATCTCTATCCCTCCCTAAGACAATATTATACTGGGTATGGGGTGAGATTGGTCAATGGCTTGTCATAGACACTGTACCTTAGAGGCTATACATCCTATGTGGAATCAACCATGTGGTATAGAATAATAAGGATGTATACCAATGATGTCCATGCTTCTCTAGAATTAGTAAGGACTTGAATCAACATGTTGACCTAGTTCTTGGCTGGTTGTATGGTATTAGTGTCAAGATTTTCAGTTGGTATAGACTTGAAGCTTGGTATAGGCATGGGAAAAAATGATACATGGGATGTCATAGGCCTTCCCTTGTTTTTTGGTCATATATGGCATGGATGGCCTTATATGGCATTTCTATGGGGTGGATGATGGAGGATCCCACCCCAGGTCTCTTTTTCAAGGTAAGATGGGTGTTAGATGAACCCACTCCATTGTTCCATTGAGTGGAATGGATATTAGAGGTATCCATGTTGAAACTCCATCTGATCACTTGGATAATTGAATGTTTCATTTATCTCATCCTAGCATTGTAAGTATTTTGGTCTATTCTAAAGTGCTAATCATTATGGAAATCTAGTTTGTAATTTTTAGAGGATATTGCTTTAATACAACCTTATTTTACTATTTAAGAATATATTTTAGAGGATTTCACCCCTAGTCCCACTAGGTTATGGCAAGATCTGGTATGGATGAATCCTTTTGGGGGGGTTGTGGTTGTATTTAGACTTCCTTACACTCCTAAAATATACAAGGAATGTAGAGGATGAGTGAAAAATTCATTGAAGTTCAAATCTAGGGAGGACCCTTCTCAATGCAAATCAGTTTGGTTTGGTATGGATATAGGATTATTAGATAAATCCTTTCCTACTAGACTAGATGATAGAGGAATCCACCTTACTAGTTCCAGTAGGAAGGAATTCTTACTTCTTATATCTTTATTGTGAAAAAGTTGTGCAAAAGACCTAGGCAATATAAGACCTGCCACTCTAGGTGGATTATTATCCTACAGAGTAAGTCTATGGAAATTCATATCGAAGGATATTCAAATCTTTAAATTTAATGGTTGCAGGAGCCTCAAAAACCCCCTTTTTATACTTCATAAAAGTTATGAATCTTAGTGGGATAAAAATACCACTTGTTGTGATTTGGCTATATAGAGGTTGGGTGGAAGACTCATGCATCAAAATAGCTTATTTTTCAAATGGTATTCTATCTGGTAGTGTACTCAATAATGACATGATGAGGGGTGTTAGCCCTTTCAAATTATTATTTTTGTATCAACTTTATGTTCTCAAGGTTGCAGGATCCTTAAAACTCCTAGTTGTGGGTACCTTAAAACCCTCATGTTTCATGTTCAATGGTTTTGGGATCCTTAAAAACCCATTGATATGATTTGAAAAGGTTATGAATCTTAGTGGTAAGATCATCCCACTTGTTGTGATTCAGTTGTGTGGAAGTTGTGTAGATGACCTAAGAGGCAAAAAACCTCCTTTAGTCAAACTTCTATTCTACAATATCCCCAGGGAAGACATGATGAAGTGTGACAGCCATTCAAAATTATCTATTTCATAATATATTTATGTATTATAGGTTACATTACCCTTGAAACCATAGGTTGTGGGAATCTTTAAAACCCCATGTTCCTCAAGGTTGTGGGAGCCTTCAAATCCTCTAGTTGTTCCTTATTCAGTTTTGTTAGGTTCAAGGATCCTTAAAACCCTCTTGTCTTCCAAGGTTGTGGGTACCTTTACTTCACCTATTATAGGTTGGGGGAGCCTTCAAACCCTCTTTATTATACTTGTTTGTTAGGGGATCCTTTTTACCCTCTTTGTTATACCTAGATGTGGGTCTAGCTATCAAAACCCTCACCTCCTAATTTCATAGCTCTGATTTTAAAAGTATTTTACCCAATAAAATAAAAGAAAACCAATAAAAATGAGACCAAGTGATCTCAAATGAAAAATATAAATTATAAATTTCAACAACAATTTCCATGATCGGTTAATTTATTAAAAAACATAGAGACAAAAAAGATGATGCTCATTTCAAAGCAATTAAAACTAATAATAAGTTCAATTAAATTTAAAAAAATAATAATAACATCAAGAAAACACTAGAGAAATACAAATCACATCATGATCACTAGGTGACTTTACAAGTCACCCAAGGGGAGAAAGACTAAAAATCATCTCAATTACCTCTTAGAGGTAAAAGGCATCTTGATTACCTCCCGAGGTACGAGGCATCTTGATTACCTCCTAGAAGTTTGAGGCATGTAAATTACCTCCTAGAGGTATGATGAACATTTTCTATTACCTCCTAGAGGTAAGAGAAATACATGTAAATTACTTCCTGTAGGTAATACAATAATTGCACATCATCATATGTAGTAGTGTCATAATACAAATCAACAGAGCAACTCTCATACACAACATCCTAGTGCTATAAAAGTATCAAAATTAATCATGCTATCTCACATCCATGACTATCATATAACCCAACTGATGTCAACTAACATAGTCCATAGAGGGAAACCAAGTCAAAAACATAACTCATTAAATGTATACAACCAAAATACTATAAGGTGAAAATTGGTTGTGTGTCTAAGTGTTGCCCACTGACAACTACCATCTACTACAATATCTAAATTATCAGAATAGGATAACCACTAACAATCATCATGCCGAGTATCATAATGTCCTATGATAACATACAATATTATCTATCTCAACCCATAATGATGAAACCATTTCAAGTATCCTGAACAAGGAGAAGTATCAATACTTCCTATAACATATCTAACTAATTAGAATATAAGACTTTTTCTATGTTATTGTGAATACTAACAACACCAAATACCTTATTTGCCATAATTCCAATGTTCTGATTTCACTTCTTAGAAATACCCATGTTGACTCTAGGATCATTGAGGCTAGGTAATTAAGGCAATTTGTCATAATCTAAGATCCTTCATGAGGTAATCATCAACTGAAAGTATATTACAATTTATTATCTGATTCAATAATTAAATTTTCTTTTAATCTTATCAAAAATTTATTAGGTCAATTATTCTTTTTAGACTCAACATAGATCAAGATGTGTCTCCAAGTTTCTAAATACAAAACAATGTGATTCCTAGTTAACAATTGTGACTCTTGCTAGGTTCTATAATGGCCACTAGATGAAAATTCACTCTTACATAATACTAGACAAGACTGATAAATTTAGGAAACATCATGTTAAGATAAAAAAGGTTCAACATAACATAATTCAATGTAATCAACATGGGTTTGATCAAGGCATAATTGAGGATTAGGTTAACTCTACACGTCTTAAATACCACTTGGATGTATTCATACAAATCAGCAATATCATTGGGAGGTTCATACATAATTCCATTAAAAAAATATGAATGGTTGTCCATAAGCATTCCAAAGAAGTACCTAGTAAGTAATTATAATTTTACCCCTTTCATACTACTAAAATATAAGATTTAGCTATCATATCACCAATTAGTTAAGTAAGTAATATACTTATTATTACCACTATATTCCTTAAGGTATGCATCACTTCCTCTCCTTAAAAAATCATTTCATCTCTATACTATGTGATTAAAAACATAGTTTTAGGAGAGCCAAAGACCAAAGTTCATCCATTTTATTCCAAATATCCACACCTATAATAAGCTATCAATCAATCAATATTAACAAAAATTACATGTTTTAATATTTAACCTTAACATTGAAGATGGGTAATAAGTCTAATCCAAACAAAGACATTATTGATGCTTAATCAAAGGTAAACAAGAATTTTGGATGTCATCAACCAATGAAGATACTTATAGGAAAGATTTAACATAGTAAATAATTACAAAATCATAATATATAATCGTATCCATACCATAACGCAAGCTTAGGGAAATAATTCCTCCATTCCCCTTCTAAATCAGGGTTAGTTATTTACACCATAATATTAAGGAAGTTCATTACAATAACCATACCTCATAATTACATATACAGGAAGGTAAATTCAAATACACATTACCAAAAAATCCTATATAAGAAAAAAAATATCACACAATACAAAACATCAACTTGAGGAAAAGACATGTTAACAAAGTTATCAATCCAAAATTGATGGAAACTTTACCCAAGCTCCATCGATGTGAAAAATAGTTAAAATTACAATATTATTTCCATGAGAGTGAAAACAAATATTAATATCATGAAAAAAAGTTACACAACTTCATTAACAAATACCAAAAGTAATTCCCCAAAGCTCTCAGTGTTGAAACCGGGCTCTGATACCAAAATATAATGCCCAAATATTCACCCAAATAAAACCCATAAAAACACTACTATATTTTTTTCTTATGTAATAATAAATTCACATAAGTAAACATTCCAACTATTAACCCATCCACACACATGCATGATCTAATTACATACATCTTATAAACTCATGCCCACTAGCAAGGCAATGATCAAAGAATGAACTCACACTCAAAGTGCATCATCTAAAAAAATTCTCACCTCTAATATAATAAATATACTACCCATGAGTCATATATTTAATCCAAACTATTTATGTTGAAGTGTAATTACCCAACCATGGTGTAGCCAGACTTGATGAGCTCACCTCATAGTCAAGTCACAATTGCATTAAATCACCAATTAAATGGCTATGGGAAAAATACCCCATGAGGTGAGAAGAAATTTTGGGAGTTATTATATATTATATTATCTATGGGATACCACTATGAACTTATGAAAATAATCTCTAGTAATTTAAACACTAAATTAACCTAGCATTCCAAATGGGTTTTAATGCAGACATTGTCATGCCAAGTGATTTTATGAATAAATTGGATTCAAAATTGGATCGATAAATACACTAAAATTATCCAATACCATTAAAAAAAAGTTGTTCTATAAATTTAAAGGTAAAATAATACACTAACAACACTCGGTGTCACTAAATGTCTTAGCTAACTATTTTTAACAAGATGATTTTGAAGCAACTTTGCACAGCCAAAATAGAATAGCACAAGAAAAATCTAGCCAACATCACTCAAAAATGGGTTCATAAATTGACATATAATCAAATAAAAAATAGAATCATTATTTTCTTGAAATATCCTATGATATGGAAGTGCATTCCAATATCAAGTTTTGGAAAACTACTTGTTCGTTGCTTTAACCAATTTTGTTTCTGAGCTAACTTAGGAAAATTTACACAAAAATATAAAATAAAATTGTAATCAGAAAAGGGCCATAAAAATATGATAAGATAAAAATAAAGATAAAATTGGGTCCCTAATAAGATATAAATCTAAGTAAACCCTAATACAACACTTGGTTTCTAAAAAAATCCATTTCCGATCAATATTAATTAGTGACTTCCAAATTGACTTTCTTTGGCTTGAACCAACCGACTCAAGACTTGTTTTGAATTTTTAATATTTATAGAATGATGATAATTCCATGATCAACCTTATTGTTTCCAAAATTAATGTTAATAAAATAAGATCATATCAACCATATTTACCAAGTCAGAATAATTACTCAAGGTTTATTTAACCCACACATGCTAGGTTCACCAAGTTGCTTAAGTTGGTGAAGGTATCTATATCATTTAGAGATAACATCTATATTCAATCCTTATAACTTTTAACAATTGTTTAACAACTTCCAATTCAAAATAAAATAAGGTTTAATTTACTATCTAACATGAAAATTAAATACAAATCGATTACAAGGTAATGCCAAAAGTTATAGTATCATTTCAAGGATGAACTTTTTTCTTTAAATGTTATAGAGTAATAATATTTCAAAAATTCATTTATATAGTTACATCCCAAGACAAATATTTTCAAGGTTATTCATTTCATCATAGCCAATGATTTTTTTTCATCATAACCTACACTAAAACAACCTAAAGACAAGTGTCAGCTTTAAGCTGAGCAAGTGAAATCCTTTCACACTTTAACTGTTTATTCAAATAATATGTAAGTTAGATATGAAATAATAATAATAATAATAATAATAATAATAATAATAATAATAATAATTATTATTATTATTATTATTATTATTTTATCACTATTGAAACTAAGTTATTATAATACAATAACAAGTAAAAGTCATAAGTGAAATTAAAATTAGTAATACATAGATGATCAAACAAATGAGGATGCATATTACCGATACCAAAGAAAACCCTTACTAATCTAGAACAATTACCATAATTTATTTTTTGATCCATAAATAGGCAATGTCCAAAACTACACCAATTGATCTATTTTTATGGATGATTTATAAATTCTTAATTTCTTGTTAATTAACTTGAAATTCACATAATAATTAAAATCAACATTCAAAACTTATAATAAACCAAAAACATGAGCCACAAAGATAATATGCAAACCAAGGTTGATAACAAAGTTCACTTGATCTAGGTTACATCTCTGGGTCTTGTTCAAAGGTGAAACTGATCGATTATTGATGAAAAATCACTTTATACATCATTTATCCCTAATAGGGGTTCTTGATCTATAAATAAATGTTTTAACATCCTCTAGCTCTGGCTATTAGCTCTAGCTCTCACTACTAGCTTTGGATCTAGCTACTCCTCTAGATCTGGCTATTGGGTACTAGCTCTACTTATCTTTCACAATTTTGATGTAATGCCTTTTCCAAAAGAGGTCTATATAATAAATCTAGGCCTGTAATTTCTACTTCAACAGTGGAGGCATATGAACTTGATTACTATGCAAAGGGTTGAGATTCAAGCTTTCATACTCTTTGTGAAAAGGGATAAGTTATAAGATTTCTTACTCTTTGGAAAACATGCTAAGCTATAAGATTTATTACTCTTTGTTACCAATAGATCTCTCACTAAATTCTTTTAAAGATCTCTCAATCAAAAAACTTTTTTTTCCTCCTCCTGGATGGATGCTTGGCTTCAAAACCTTAGAATGGAAGAGTTACAATGCAAGTGAGAGCTTGTTTCTCAAATACTTGCAATGTAAGTGAGATCTTTGAGTGATCTTGGAATTGTCTTGGAATGAGTTTACAAATGAGGTTTATGGGTTTATATAGTTTTTCAAAACCCTCTAGTTATGGATTTATTCATTATCCCTCCCCATGTACAAGCCTTTATTTAATATTCTTAGCCTTATCTCCCAAAATGGGGTGTGTCAAGTTGATGAGGGTCAATGGGTCAAACCACCCTTCATATCTTACTCTTTGGATAAACCTCCTATACATGTTTATGGGAAATATCCCACATTTATGGGCAAAAAGATATTCATGGAGTTAATCCCATTTCTCAAGCCTTAAGAAGTGAGATTTGTCTAAAATCTTGGAGAATATTTTGGAGCTATTATGGAAACTCAAAATGTGAGTATTTAATTGGTACACATGTCAATAATCTATTATACCACATGCATGTCTAGTCACCTTACTTGCACATTTTTCCCCTATTACCTAAAAACTTCAACATGCCATAACTTCTGCATATGAAGTCCATTTTTCAAACCATAAAATGTGTTGGAAAGATCTTGACGAGATCTTCACTGTGAAGATAGTTTAGGGAAAATTTGAGATAATATAATTTGGTCACTATTGGAGATCCTCTTGGATAACACCTCCCACTAAAGAAATTTTGGTCCACTAAAAGTCTACTTCTCCAAAATAAGTGAATGTATCATTTCTTCACCCTTATGGTTTATGTTTGTGCTTGTCATGGATGCATTTATCCTCTAGAAGCTATTTTTTCTAATCTTATTGTTGTTCAATATTAACACAAGGATAAAAATCTATGTTTCATGTTAAGTGATGTTATAACAGGTCATCACTTTCACATTTTTTTCTTCTTGGGGTCTTACATGTAACTGATATATTGCATTTATTGGGGTCTTACATACAACACACGTGTTACAAACATTGCCCTTTTTGGGATCTTATATGCAATATACAAGTTTTACAAACATTTCAATCATTACAAACATTACCCAATGTGCATCTTTTACAAATGTCCATATAATGATTATATACATACATTGAAAGAACACACTTCAAAAATGGATGGCCACATACATCCATAAATAACAGTGCTTCAATTGAGTGTTACTCACCATGGAAACACCTTTCATGTTGATGCCACTTTGTCTTCTTCTTGGAAGTACACCTTGAATCATAGGCATGCTAATAATGCCTATCAACATGTTTAATATTATCATACTCCAATCTCTTATGTTGGGCTACTCATGCATGCTTCTCAAATTGGATGGTTGCTTCATATTCACTCTCAATGAGTGATCTACCTCCACACTTGCTCATATAAATGGTTAGTTTCCTTAATGATTATCAACAATGAAAACTAAATAAGTGAATTTAAATAGTTTTTAATCATGATAAATAAAACTTAGCTATGCAAAAATTATATCCATTTCTTACCAATCTAATTTAATGGATGATCCCTCTTGATGGAATCTTCTTTGGATAGGTGGGATTCTTCATGGGCTGCCTATGAATTAACAACTTCATTATTTGTTACCTTTTTAACAGGAGTATAAACTATCTTCTTCTTACCATATTTATCATGGCATGATATATGAAGTTTTCAACAAGTTTCAACCATGTGGCCACTCATAAGATAATGAGTGCAATAGTTTATTTTGTCCTTATTTTTGGATGAAGAAACATATTTGTTATTTATCACTTTTGAATTATGAGATTGATCTTTAGCACCTACCTTATTTTTCACAAAATGAGAAAAATTATTCATAAAATATTTCCTCTTCCAATAATTAGCCATATAATGATTACTTAACCCACAAAAAGTACATGGAAAAACATTTCGCATTTTCTGTATGTCATAGCCATATTGTTTAAACTAAAATAGAACATCAGAAATTTGACAATTACCATTATTTTTAGTGTTATGATTTGTGTAAGTACAAGGACATGGTATTTCATTACCTATTTTCTTTGATTTATTAAACACTTTCTCATCACCTTGTGATTGTGTCACATTCCTCTGCATGGAAGAATTCTACAAAGCTAGTGGCATGACCACTTGGCTGTTGGAAGCTTGTCTTCCTTTAATAGTACTAGAACTCTCTCTAGTTTCCATCTCTGCACTAATATAACCTAAACCTAAAAAATGAGGCTTATATTCTACCTATATTGGGTTAATCAAAACTTGGCCATTCTTATGAAGGCCTTTTCCATCATATCCCATTTTAAATAGTAATTGAGATCCAATGTCTTTAGCATGTTTTTCAAATGAACCAAGAACATAATTACTTGAATCCAAATTTGAATGGGAGGAAGAAGAATTACATGGTGAATAACTTACAATGCACTCATCAGTCATGGTTTCTGCATTTGAAGTAGAAGGTAAATCCTTCTTTGGCTCACCATACTACAACTTGATCAAGAGTTCATCCTTAGATTTGAGCTTGAATCTCAAAAATGCAATTTATTCTTTGAGGGAATAGAGATCACATCTTAGGAAAGCATTCTCTTTCTAAATTTTCTTATTGATACTTTCCAACTCTTTTAGCCTCTCTCTCTTCAAGGCTTTCCCCATGGTTTCCTACAAGCAACCTGTACTTTCAATACAATTACAAACTATAAATGGAAAATCAAAATAAGATTAAAAATATAAAAATAACCCAATGGAATAGAATACTAAAACTAATTTAAAAAATCTATTCAATATTATATCACATAATCAAAATCAAGTTGAGCATTCTAACTTCTCTAATACCAAAACTTGATCCATAAACATGCAGTGTCCAAAACTACACCAATTGCTCTATGTTTATGGATGCTTTATAAATTCTCAATTTTTCATTAATTGACTAGAAATTTAAATAATATTAAAATTAGCATTCAAAACTAATAATAAACCAAAAGCATGATCCACAAAGACAATATGCAAACCAAGGTTGATAACATAGTTCACTCGATATGGGCTACATCTTTGGGTCTTGCTCAAATGCAAAATCGATCAATTATTGATGTAAAATCACTTTGTACATTAGTTATCCCTAGTAAGGGTTCTCAATCTATAAATAAATATTTTGACGTCCTCTGGCTCTGGCTATTGGCTCTAGCTATGGATATTATCTACTGGCTCTACTTGTATTTCACAATTTTGATGTAATGTCTCTACCAAAATAGGTCTATGTAATAACTCTAGGCCTATAATTGCTATTACAGTAGTGACGACATACAAAATTACTATGCAAAGGGATAAGATTCAAGATTTCTTACTCTTTGTGCAAAGGGATAGGCTTAAGATTTATTACTATTTGTGAAAAGGGATAAGCTATTATATTTCTTACTCTTTGTGCAAAGGGATAAACTATAATCTTTCTTACTCTTTGTTACAAATAGAGTTCTCACCAAATTCTTCTAAAGATCTCTCAATCAAAACCCTTTCTCCTCTTAGATGGATGCTTGGCTCCAAAACCTTGGAATGGAAGAGTTGAAATGTAAGTGAGAGATTGCTTCTCAAATACTTACAATGTAAGTGAGAGATTGGAGTGCTCTTGGAATTCTCTTGGAATGAGTTTACAAATGAGGTTCATGGGTTTATATAAATTTTCAAAACCCTTCAATTATGAATTTCTTCATTATCCATTCCCATGTAAAATCCATGGAAGAGTTGCAATGCAAGTGAGAGATTGCTTCTCAAATACTTACAATGTAAGTGAGAGCTTGGAGTGCTCTTGGAATTCTCTTAGAATGAGTTTACAAATTAGGTTCATGGGTTTATATAAATTTTCAAAACCCTTAAATTATGAATTTCTTCATTATCTATTCCCATGTATAAGCCTTTATTTAAGCTTCTTATCCTTATGTCCCAAAATGGGGTGTGTCAAGTTGATGAGGGTCAATGAGTCAAACCACCTTTCATATCTTGCTCATTGGATAAACCTCTCATGCATTTCTATGGGAGATATCCCAATTTCTATGGGAAATATCTCACATTTGTGGGGAAAGAGATATTCATGGAGTTAGTCCCATTTCTCAAGCCTTAGAAAGTGGGATTTATCTAAAATCTTGGAGAATATTTTGGAACTATTGTGAACACTCAAAATGTGAGGATTTCATTGGTCTACATGTCAAGAATCTATTGGACCACATGTATGTCTAGTCACCATACCTACACATTTTTTCCCTATTGCTTAAAAAATTCAATAGGCCATAACTTCTACATATGGAGTCCATTTGTCAAAATGTAAAATGCATTGAAAATCACTTGACGAGCTCTTCACTGTGCAGATAGTTTAGGAAAAATTTGAGACTAGATAATTTGGTCACTATTGGAAATCCTTCTGGATCATTTTTGGAAACTCAAAGGTCACCATCACTAAATTTCAATTTTTATTGTTAAATGAAAAAAAAACTATACTAAACTTTAGAGAATAGAATTTATAAAGCTCAAATTTTGTTGTACTCTAATTCTTATGCATTTATAAGAATGAAAAAAAAGTAGAAAACATCTAACTACTAAAATTATGATAACTTATTCATTTCTTATTAAAATTTTATGATTCAAAAAGATATAGAAAGCTAATTTTGAGACGCATCAACCCAAAAATTATTTGATAATATTACATTCCAATTGAGAGAAACAACTGATTTTTCTTTCATTTATTATTATTATTATTATTATTATTATTATTATTATTAAACACTTTAAGTGCCATAAACACATAATATTCATTCATTCATCAATCTTATTTATCTTAAGTTATTACCAAATTAAAAGAAACCAACTAATTGTAATGCCTTCTGATATGAAATGGAGATGAAGTAAATTTTGTTTGTAATGATAAAATATGATTTCATACTACACAAACATTTTCTCCATATTTAAAAATAAAATCCTTACCTCCTAAAATGTTTTACAAAGATCTTATTTTCTATTATGAATCTAACTAAGCTAAAATATAATCCAATGCTTAGGTCAACAATACAACTAACTAAGACTAGAATAAATAAATGTATTAGCCTCCTTATTTTCATTGTATGTTATTCTAACTTCATCCATAAACCAAAAACAACATTGACATGGAAATATCCTTCATCCATGGACATCAACAAAATAAATAGATATATTTAAAATTTTAATAAAATAAAGAAATGTTTTACTCAGCTATATGGCACCCCATCTATTCTTTATAACTCATCCATGTGCCTCTAATCATACTATTACCCGATCATATCTTTATTTATTTAACCACCCAACTATTTTATTAAATATATGGCACTGTTACCATGCTTAATAAAATAAACATTTAAGCAAAAATGACTTCTTCTAGCCACTAAATGGCCTCTAAATCAAACCTAGGTGGTTGTATCCTAATCAATTGGTTGCTACCAATGCCACCCAACTATTTTAACTCACCCTAATGATACATAGAGAGTTTATTATTGAAATTAAATCTTTTCTAAATAGGTTAC
Organism: Torreya grandis; assembly: GCA_037957365.1. Classification (NCBI taxonomy): domain Eukaryota; kingdom Viridiplantae; phylum Streptophyta; class Pinopsida; order Cupressales; family Taxaceae; genus Torreya; species Torreya grandis. The sequence continues at coordinate 73,718 of JARHVA010010110.1, forward strand.
TATTGTTCAATGGTGCCATAAAAAAAATATCTAATTTCTAATATGTAATATACAAGTAGATAGCCATGGGTTTATTTTGGCCACAAGTCTTATAAGAATGCCTCAGTCAGGAGATCAATGAAAATTTATCAATAGTAGTTGGATAAGTAAACAAAACATATAAATTAATTTTCAAATAATTCAAATAGGTAATAATCCCATCCAACTAGGATAATCAAGGAGTAGCTTAAGGTGGAGATGATGAATAATTAAAATAAAGAAATATAAGGTGTCATAACTACTATAATAAGCTTATTCATCACTTAACTCAACAAACCACACAATGATCATACTAAACTTATTCATTATTAAAATAGATGATTAAAGGTGGAGGAAAATCCACTGACTTGATGATACCCTAGGGGGTGGGACACCTTCCTCCTCCTCTTGCTCACTCCAACTCCTCTCTACTGCTCCAATCTTGCTCAACACTAAAATTCCCTTCTCATCATCTCATGATCTTACACAATTTTAATATTTTTAATTCTCAATCATCATAATTTTTAGGCATGTGAAAGCAATAGGTAGATGGAGTAATAAATGGTCTTAGGTAAGATGAGATGGAAACTCCTCTTCCACACTCCATATCGAATCATAAATTTCTACCCTACCAACTTTTCTCATCCTCACACCTCTAACTTCCATGAGATCATGTCATCCTTCACCAACTATCTATATTAATGTCAATAAATTAATGTTTTTTAAGTCTTCATTTATTACGTACTATAATATATTTGTTTACAATTTGGCCATACTTATTATTTCTATTTGAGAAAGAATTTATCATAGTATTTTAAACTTTTATTCTCTAATACTATTTATTGTTATATCCATAGGAAATCATGTTAAAATATAATTTATTTATTTATTTTATTTTTTATATTTATTTTGTTTTGTTTATTTACATATACATATGTTAATTTTTTATTAATATTTACAGTTTTTTTATAAAATACAATCTCACAAGAGACATTTATATGAAAAATAATAAACAATATTAAAATACCTAAGCATAGTTATCCCGATAAAAATCTCCGGAGAAAAAATGAATATAAAACAACTCACAGTCCTACGAACCAAACCAGGTAACATTTAATCAACTTATCCATTGTCCAACCACCATTGAGAAAAGGTTCCTTTTACCAAGCTTAATAAATCAATCCACCAATCATCAACTCGACACAAGGTGACTTACCCTTACCATTTATCAATTAACATGATAAATAAGCATGTAGAGAAGTAATACTAAAAATAAATATTTTTCAATGAGTTAACCAACTACCAAAATCCAAACACGCTTAAATCTCACCAATTCACCTCTAGAATACTAAAAAAGACTTGATAAATAAGAGTTTCATCATTAACACTAATGAAACAACCTGGATTGAACATAATTATACATAGGTGCATTGGTACCACCTTATCATCCTTCAAGGCAACTAAGGGACTGGTCTACTATGTTCAACAAAGACACCATATTATGATAACCCACACAATGGTCACAACTGACATAACAACACCTACACAATATGATGATGATAAGATGATACTACTGAAATGGAGAGGATTATTACAAAAGAGGTCCCTCCTCTCCTTGAAAAAGCACATGGGGTCATTTGTGATGGTCACTATAATGAGCATGCTACAACCCGTTAATGCTTACATATGGGTTTATTTTAGCCCAATGTTAAAAAAGATGTCATCGAGTTTTCTAAAAAAATATTTTTTATCAACTTCATGATGATATAATCCATTCACCTCTAGCTGAGACTCAAACTATGGATTTTCCCTAGCAATTCTCAATGTGGGGATTAGATCTCAGAGGAAAACTACCTAGATCATAAGATGGGCATGCCTTTATTATCATAACTACTAATTATTTTACCAAATGGGTTAAAGCCATGCCCCTCATTAATGTCATAGAAACCACTATTAATAAATTCATTCTCAACCAAAAAATTTGATGTTTTGGTGTTCCTCATACTATAATTTCATATAATGGTGGTAATTTCAAAAATAAAGACATCAAATAGCTATGTGCTAAATTCAAAATCAATCACAAATTTTGTATACCTTACCATATGTAATGTAATGGTCAAGTTAAGGCCACTAAAAAAATCTTTAATAAAATTCTCTAAAATACGATTCAAGACACTCGCATGGATTGGTATCTTCATCTATATCCCGCTCTTTAAGCTTATCTCACTAGCATACGTACTACCATTGGGGCAATGTCATTTTTTATAGTATATGGTCCTAAATTAGTTTTCCCATTAGAATTTTAACTTACATATCTTTGTATATATATTCATGGTATCATACCCAATGAATCATTACATGAATCTCACCTTCATGTTCTTGATCTTCTTGATGAACACCATCTTTTTTCTCTACAACACAATCGCCAATATAAGGCTGACATTACCAAATAACATAACAAAAGGGTTAAAATCTATAATTTTAATATTGGTGATATTGTCCTTAAATTATACTACACACATGATAAAGAAGGTAAATATGCTAAAAAATAGAGGGGCCCTTATTTAGTCAAAGACATCTTTAGTCCTAACACCTATTGTCTTAAAAATAATGAAGGACATATTTTCAAAGAACCCATAAATGCATAATTTTTAAAGAAGTATTTCACCTAGAACTTTCCATTCTTATCATGCTTTATATATGCTATCCTTACAACACTTTTTGTAGGATACCTTCACAGGTCTCACCTTCTATAATAGTCTCTCTTTTCCCAAACCTTAGTTCCTTCTTTTTGGTCCTTTGGTTTTCACATTTTCTCATGAGTTGCATTGTAAAACCATGAATAATACCCAATCTTCATCATGGTTTCTTTTTGTTCTCATTATTCCTTTACTTTCCAATAATTTTTAGCACCCCCTTAGAATTTTATTTTATGATTTTTAGTTTAATACAATGGATAGGACCTGGCTTTCCTCACAAATACCATATTTTTCATTTACTTTTCACATGATTTATGCACCCTCTTGGGTTTCTCTTTTATGAGTTGCATTATAAGACCATGGATAGGACCAAGCCTTCCTCATAAAATTACCATTATTAAAATTTAGTATTCTTTCTCTAGAATGTTTAGCAATGGTTAAAAGTGTTTGATTCTTTGTTCTTAGTTTTAGCTTTTATTTCTTTTGTAGATAAAATTTGCATAATAATAAGGTTTTATCATTTTTCCTACACTTACCTCATTCTTATGATAATAAATCACACTTTACTATCATTGTATCCCTTTTTCACCCTTTGCCATATTTTTTCCATTTAAAGTAATTCAAATTGTTTTATGTTTTCACACCTCTTGATTTCCTTTTTTTACATTCCACATTGGATAAACGAAGGTTGAAGTCGAGATAGCACTTTTATTTCACCTGAAATAACAAGACTCTTAGACACCATACTCTCTAAGTTCTCTTTCTTAGTAACCAAGTTCAAAGTATTCAAATGATAGTCATATTTAACACCCATGTTTGGTTCTATGAATCCATATGGAGGAGAAGAAAAAGCTATAAAAAAAAAGTTAAAATCCAAATCATTTAAAATTAAATTAAATGATAAAAATGAAACATACAAAGTTAATAGTCAAAATCACACCAAAATACATGATTATTAGCACATCTCCTATCTCTAATCAAAACTCAAACTCCATGGTTGGCCTCATGCTAGAGTCAAGGTCCATTATGGTGTGGTAGGCCAATATATTGAAATAAGAGAATTAAACATAATATATGGTGCTACCTACTTTATCATGCAAGTACCCAATCTTCATAGTAGACCAAAATTTCTATAAAGGTCAAAAGGAATGGAGAAGATGTTGTGAGAAGGTAGGTCTATTTTTAATTTTCATGCATAAATCCTTCTTAGTATGATCTACATACTTTATTTATTGATCTAATATTTGTGTGGCTAGGAGAAGTTCTTCATAGTCCTTCATGTCAAAAGTCTTCTTGTTTTGACAAACCTAATTTGAGTGTCTTGACTTTGATAAATATTTTTTTAATCTTGGTCCTTCATCTTCCTCTCCACCCATTTTATTTCCTCCCTTGACATGCAAGTGTGATTCTAAATCTATTTTATGATTTATTCTATATGTCCTCTTCTTCACATCTTAAAACATGCCAACACTACTCTGTTTTAGCTTTATCTATCCTTAGAACAAAACAACATGCTTGAGTGACTATGGATTATTTTATTTACATCATGGAATTTACATTTATACACATGTTTTTCTTTCTTTTACCATTTTCCATTATTGTAACTCCCTTTTTGTAGACACTTGAGTCCACTTATGCTTTCATGTTCTTTTTTCATTTTTGAGTGAGGTTGGCTTGTTACTTCTCACTCACCAATGTTTTTTTTCCCTTTTATGCACTTTTTATATTGATGATTGAGTAAGGATTATTACTACTCACTCATCAATATTATTTTACCATTTTTTTCCATCTTTATTTAAGGATTGTTAATAATTTCATACTTATGTTTGATTAACATTTTTGATATGTATCCTTAGTTTGATTTGGTGAGTTTGAATTTCTTACTTAAGGTTTACTTGTTTGATTTTTTATGTCTTTTGCAGCCTTAAGATTATTAGTTACCCAATTTAATCCAAATTTTGATTTGGTTATTTGGTCCTAACTTAGAATTTGTTACCCTAGATTTATAAATTTCCAAGTACATCTCATCTACATAACATCAGTTATCTTGGCTTTTCAATGTTTATTTATTTTTTCTCTTTAATTTTGTATCCTTAGATTTGTTGAAAGCAGTCTTTGTACCCTCCACAATCATAACTACAAATGCAACAGATAATCATCTAGTGATAAAGGTAAGTCAAGGTATGCATACATTACATTTACTTTTTTCATTATTTTCCTTTCAATCATTTACTTTTAATTATTTTTGCTTTAAAATATTGTAATTTTTTAGCTTTAGTGTTGTGTGTTGCTATGTTATTTTCTTAAAGCACCATCCCCTATTTCACCTAAATGACACATGATGAGATTTGAGTAGGGCATAGTAGACACATAATATTTTCAACCTTTATTAATTATTGATGCTTTCTCTCTTACAAGAATCCATCAAGTCTCAATCTCTCAGAGTGCATGCCTTAAGGGGTGCACTGGGAAAGGGGTGGGTAAACCATTGGTGCTTCATAGGATTGTTATACCTTTACTACCACTTTCTATATACACAACCATATCATAAAAACATTTTCCTAGGCTTTCAATCCTCTTTTTCACCCTCATCTAGTAATTTTCCACTTTCATTATCCTTTCCCTAGCCTAAACTCCTTTTTTATAGTTTACGATATAATATCAGCCCCATCATCCATGTACGCTAATTAACAAAACTCATTTAGGGTCTAGGTCGGCTAAATAAAGACCTAATTTTTTGTAATCTATAACTATACAGATTTGATTGGGCTGACCCTATCGTCTAAACATTCAAAAATGTTTAGGGTTAGATTCAACTATATATACACACTCATTTCATCATTTATTTAAGGAATAAAAGAAGAAAAGATATATATTGTGCATCTACTTATCTACCATTCTACTTGAGGAGCATAACTTAGGGTTTCATACTTTCTTTGGAGATATGAATATTATCTTGTGGAAGAGTCTTTTAGATGCATAGATAAGATGTGTAGCCTAGATCTAACTTGTCCTTCTTATCCTTGCATACCACAATAACTTATTATGAAACACCTTTTCCAAGGGAGATATTGAGGCTCAATGCATTCATCTTTAAAGGTAAGTATTATTAACATTATTCCTAATTTTTAAGAGTAGATAGATTAGCATATGTACTTCTCTGCCATGCATTAGAATTTCATATACATTAACATGAATATATATCTTCTATACATGTTTAATTTTATGTTTATTACCCTCACTTTGTTCCATAATCTTTGGTGAGCACTAGATTAGACTTTGTTTTACTTTTGTCATGTATTTACATTTATGCATATAAAAATATAGGACTTAGTTAGGGTTATTGCATAGTTTTGCTTGAATTGAGCCTTTGTAACTCTCCATAGTGATATTATTATGCTAAGATATCCCTTGGATAAGTCTAGTAGATCCATCTTGATCATGACCCCAAATATCTAATGTACCCACAATCAGAAGTGTAAGTAAAATTTATCTTCTCTGAGCTAGGGTTGATTTATATATTAATTACATTTCCTTTTGCATACATGATCTATATATATTTTAGTATAATATTATATAACAACATGCACATGAATATGATTTTGAACCAAATGGTGAAATTTTTATTCAAGTGTACTAAAGCTCACATAATACATGATATGGATTACTATTAATCACTTCTTAATTTCATACAAGATAATTAACTTATATATTCTAAATAATTGAACAAAAAAAATTTAAAATTACATATATTCTAAATATAAATAACTACTAAAACTTCATACCATGCAACAATTTCATCTCACAACTTATTCTCTTTCCTTTTGGAGGGACTTAGCATTGGTGCCCTTGTTTAATAAGTTTCACAGATTTAAAATAACATCTATTAAAATCCTTCATTTCATATCAAAAATAAAAACAAAAAGGGTATTTTTACATTTCCATGTATATTTACCTTCTAAAAGCAAAACGAAAAAATCTTTCACCATTTGGCATACTCTTTTGTCATTTATGACAAAGCTTGGGTAAGATATTCATTTTTACAAACAAAAAAATTATAAAATACCACATCCTCACACATGGAATTAGGTGCATGTTTTTATTTTTAAATTAAAAATTAAATTTGTTCAATTTTTTTAAAATCTTTCCCCAAAAGCTCTTTTTTCATACTTTATTTAAAGTTCATGATTTGAAACATTAATAGCACATTTTTTAAATGCTTCTTATGATAAGTTTTTTTTATTAATGCTAATGTAATATATTTTTAAAGGAATTGTTTTGAAATATAATATTGATTTACAAGGCCTTTTTTCATGGCATATGGTTTTATTGGTGATATTTGATCTTGATTTTAAAGTTTAGGTGTGGACTTACATTTACCAATTAATTCATCCTAATTTTTGTTAAAATGAATATTTTAAAGTGTTTGTTAGATGAATTTATATTTATTATAATTGATTTTTTTTCAATGATAATGAAATCGTTGTCCTTTACTCTCATGGCCTTTAAATTGGTCATTTTTTCAGTTTTTAAGCACATTATGCAAAGCATTTATTTTCAAAATGGTGAAATTGATGCTCTTAAAAAATAAATTGCATGTCAAAATGATCTTTTAAATACTTTACAAATATATTTTATTGAGCAAATTAAAAATATGCAATCTTCCTTGGATGCTCTAAATAAAAAAATTATGCCTTTTATTAATACTAATATATTTAATGATGATGGATCTCCTTGTATTTCTATACACACTCAAACTTATTTAAACACTTCTTCTACCAACCTTGACTTAAAAATCATACATAATATGGGTTATTTGATTAGTGTACTTGGTAAGTGGAAAGAAGGTATTATTGAACCTATTTTACTTGATTATAATGTAAATTACAAAGGTATTGGTTTTAATTATTAACCTACTTCTAATGAAAATTCAAAATCTTATTGTCTTTCACATCGAAGGACTTATGTAACTTTTTATGATTTAAATGCTTGGAATGTTCATGCTTTGGTTAAAAATGTTAAACCTTGTGTGTATTATAGAAAAGATGGGTATCATATCTATAAATGTTATAAATTAAACTCAAGTAAATCTTGTGGTAAATCCATGCATGACACTTTACATTTTTGAAAGACGATTAAATCTCCTATTTCTAAGGGTAAAACTATTTAGATTCTAAAATAAAATGAACCTTCTGGATATTTTGATATGTTTTATTTTAATAATTATTCTAATTCTTCACATAGAGTATCTTTAAAAGTGACACAACTTGTTTGTCTCCATTTTGATTAAACTCATGTTTTATGCATTCTATATTTTTTTTGCAAAGAAAATATGCTTTATTTAGAATTTTTTTGACTAACTTCTTTTCATACAGGTTTTCATACTTTATGATGGAATTTGTCTTTACTCAAATTTAATTAATTATATATCTATTTTTATTATATTATGTATGTAGATTGTATTTTTGGCATATTGGTTACTTCACTTGGAAAGATTAGTGTTAGCTTGTTTTTTTTACAAGTTTGTGGATCATTACTCTTTCTTAATGATTTTTGTTCCATTGTAGATCAACCACATTGTCTAAAGAGGATTCTTGGAACTTATTGGTGATCACACATTCTTCTTTACAACTTTTGGCTACACATTCTATTCTTTCTTCTCTAATTTTTTTTAATTCCTCTTGAAGGAAGTTTATATTAAGGGGGAGATCAATGTAATTTCAACTCTCTTCCTTGTTTGTAAAAAGTTTTCTCAACTTTTTTTATCCAAAATTAATTATAAGGAGAAATTTTTCATAATTAACCTTAATTTGGGTCCTTCCTATAGGTTTATAAGTTTATATTAAGTCTCATGTGTGTGTATATATTGCATTTATAAATATACTTTATTTATACTATTTTGAGGTGTCACTTACCTCTCTAGTCCACTTGTTAGATTTAGAGTTATTTTCATGTAACTCCTCTCCCCAAACAAGGCATACACATCCTTCCCAATTGTAAGAGGATTATGGACACATGACATACATGATAGAGCTTTCACTTATGACTAATTTTCTCTCTTATCTCTTTATAAAGAGTTTTTCTATCCCTTTTTTCTACACTAGTTATTATTCTCTCACAATTCTCTTGGTGTTTTAGTTTTTCTCTTGCATCCTTGTGATGATCTTTGGTATAAATCCATTCTCTCTCTCTCTCTCTCTCTCTCTCTCTCTCTCTCTCTCTCTCTCTCTCTCTCTCTCTCTCTCTCTCTCTCTCACTTTGATTTTATTGTACTTGGATTTTATTGTTTTCAAGGCTTCTAATAGATTTTGGGGTTTTTCTTTGTATGACGATTTCCCCACTTGTCACATTCACTTCAACATGTGATTTGTGCTCACTTCAAGGTAGAATTATTATTTAAATTTTTATAATTTATTCAATGTTTAAATTAATATTAGGTAATATTTATGTCAGATAGCACGTCAAAGAGGTTTTCACTAAGATAATTTATTTTTTTTATTTTATTGATTTTTTTACTAAGGAACTCTTCTTTCTCCCCAAATTCATCTTATGTGTCAGGATTGATTTCAAATCCCTATTTATGATACTATGGATATATGTCATCTTAGAGTCCCAATAATTTTGTAATAACTTTATTATTACAAAATAGGTCTAATGGTATATGATATTTTAGATCCTAGGTGATGGGCTCAAGGTAGTGGATGTCAAGGTGGATGGTGGGGATAATAGTGTCTATAAAATTATTGGTGGTAATAATAGCCTCATCGATATTATGCATGGAACTTAGTTTGATGTTTGGATAAGCTTCCCTAGAAATTATGGAAGTGTCCTTGACATTTTTATATTATCATCAAGTGGTTTATAGTTGATGCCATGATATCCTTAATTTATGCACATATGGATAGGTTCTAGGATTCATTGCTCATGAATTCTAAGGCTTCATCCTTTATATTTCATGATTTTATACATTTTACTTATGATGGGATATACCTTATTTTTAAACAAGATGTGATGTCATCATTGTATAGCGAGGAGTCATCAGCACTTGTAGTTTCATTATATTTAAGAAGGTTGAATTTGATGAAAGAGTTGTGTCAAACTGATAAGATATTAGTTTTATTTTCCTACTAAAGGTGGGCATGCCATTAATTTTAGGATAGATTTTATATTTTTTATATGAAAATAATTTTGTATTTTGTTGTATAAAAGTATCTTCTTCACTTTAGGTGTGGTGTTAGAGCTCTTGATATATGATGGGAGATAGGATGATGGGTTAACAAATGGTATGTCATGTTGGTAGGAAGTGGTCTAGTCAAATAGTTTAAGTATGTCATGTATTTAAAATATGGTTTGGTCCATGTTGGTTTGGTCAAAGATAGTCTAATCAAAGAAGATTTTTTCAAACATTGGTGGACCAAAGATGGGTTGGTCAAATATGGGGATCATCAAAGATGGGTGGACCAATGACATGTTTATTGAAGATTATTTTTGAATGTTTTATGTATGGATATAGTGAAAATAATATTTATTTAATCTAAAATTTAAGGTATGTATCAACCAATTTATCCCAAAATTATGAGATATTAATCTAGTTGTGTTGTAAGTGAGATTGTTGGCCAAAAATTACATTGAATAACTTAAAAATAGAAAACATATGATTGATGGTCTTATTTATTAAATGCCTAAAATAAAAATAGAGTATAACACATGAAAAAAATAACTAATGGGAACTATTTAATCACACTTATTTGTGCATAATTATTTAGTAATAAATAAATCTAAAACAAGTTTATTACAAGATAACTTGCATGACAACTTATGTCTTTAAGGTAAAATTTAAATTCAGACCTTCACTTAAAAACTAAGTAATAAAATATATAATCATAAAAATAATATATAATATAACTTAAATTAGACTCAAAAACATAATATTAACTCCCTAATAAGATAAATTTAATATGTAATAAGCCTTTCTTAGCAAGTAAGCAAACTCATGCACATTAGACAAGTTAGGCACCGTAAATCCATATAAAATAATATATTGACTAAAATAACATTACTTTAAATTAACTCAAATCTAAAAAGTGTGTCCCACCTATTTGATATGAATAAGTAAGTGTTTTATCTCAGTTAATTATACATTTAGTGAATTGTACTCTAATTAGCACTTTGAGCTATTTTTTACGAATTTCTTGAAAAGTGTCTTAAATTGACCAAATAAATAATATAAAATATAAATAAATTAAATAAATTTCATAAAATAATAAAAAATTAAATAAAATAAATCTAACATGATACTCAAGTTCCCATATTGACATCATACTCAACATTCCCTCTTTTGATGCAAAGAGGAGATATGCATATCATCTCTTTAAATCTTCCATAAATTTATTTGTCCAATCCCTTGGTGAGAATATCATAAAATTGATCTTAAATTCCAACATAATCAATTACAAGGTTTTTATCATTGACCAAGTCTCTAAAAGAAATATTTTTGAGTTCAATATGCCTAGTTCTAGCATGGAAAACTAGATTCTTAGACTTATATTGCCCCATTATTATTTTAAAAAAAACCTATGTTGGTTAAAGTTGAACTTATTTGAAATTATATAAGTGTATTTTCAGCCATAATAATTATGTTAAATATGATTTAATTTATTTATATTTAGATTCATTAGAGGACAATGTAGTTGTAGCTTGTTTATTTGAAGACCATGAAACCAACACACATCCCAATGTGAAGCAATAACCTGAAATTAACTTATCATCAAGAGATAATCCCCAATATGAATATGTGTGTCCAATTAGACATAAATAAATTATTATTATTATAAAATAAATATTATTATTATTATAATTACCTCTTATATATCTCAAAATTCTTTTCACTCCTTGCATATGTTTGAGTGACATATTACCCATAAATCTAAATACTAGTAAAAACTCATAACTAATATCAAGCCTTTTCATAGAAAGATATATAAAACCTTCCACCATGATTATAAAATTATTTTAATTTGATAAAATACTCCCATATTCTCTCATTATCATTCCTCCATTTTCAATTAGAGTGTACATTGGCTTAGAATCTTGAAGATTGTAATTTTTAAACATGTCTTGGGCATATTTAGTTTGACAAAAGAATAGTTACAATTTATTTTGATGAACCTCCATGAAAATAAAATATTTCATAATTATAATATAAATCATCTCAAATTGTTATTTCATAACTTCCTTAAATCTATTCAACATCTCCATAGAGCTACTTATAAAAATCTAGTCATCTACATAGAGACAAACATATATCACATTAGAATCAAATATTTGTATGTAAAGATTTGGTTAATTTTGAATTATTAAAAATATTTGATCTAATAATCAAATATAAATTATTTATTAACAATCTATTATATCTTTATTTAGTCCATAAATGTCCTTATTCAACTTATATAGCCCCCAAAAACTACCCTTTACATCAAAACCTTATGGTTTCCCATATATATTTATTCTTCAATCACTCCATTTATGAATGAAATTTTAATATCCATTTAGTATATTTTACATTTTTTTTTAATCATATATATAAATCATTGAGCTTATATTATCTTAATGTTCCACATGTGCATAGGTTTCATCATAGTCAACTCCATATATTTGTGTAAATCTTTTTTGTAACTAGTCTATCTTTTAACTTGTCAATTATACCATCACTCTTGACTTTTGTATTGTAGAACCACTTGGTTATATGAATTATTCATTATATATATATGTTTAAAAATATTCCATGTATCATTTGTCTCAATTTAATCCATCTCAAATTTCATAGCACCAATTCATTCATGATTTTGACTACCTTCAACATAAATTCTAGGTTCACTAGCCATAGATGACAATGTAAACATAGTATTTTCATCATAAAAATATTACCTTTTTGATGTTAATATATTTTAATTATCCTATCATAATATTTATCTAAAAATTTGTTGGTTGGATGCTAATTCAACAAATACTTTTCCTTTTTTAGATTTGATGAAGATGGATGACTAGTCTCTTATGAAGATCTAATATTATTTCCTATTAAACTAGAAATATGTATAGGAATTTATAAACCCTAAACATAAAATTTAATAGGTTTCAACCCTTCACTTATGACCTATGTATATAAATGATTAGATTCATCATACAACTCATTTAAAAAAAATTATAATCCCTATAAGCAATTGTAGATTTATTACTAGGATTATAAAACTTGTATGCTTTATTTTCATCATTATATACTATGAAATTATGATCATTAATCTTAGGATCTAAATTTGGAGAAAAATAATAATACTTTATTTCACCTTTACCTTTAATTTTTTTAATTTTCATGTTTCCCTTTCCTTCAACGTGGATGTACTTTCCATCTCCCAATTACATTTGGATTTTAAAGGAATCATCTAACTAGTTGAAACCATCTTTGTGATTTGTCATATGATTTGATAAACTTGAAACAAGAGACAAAAAAATATTTCCATCATCTATTCCAAAAATACATGTGAGATAGTAACTCTTAATGCTCATGTTATTTAGCTTGGAATGCCTTCTCTTCATCCTCTTGATTAGTTTGATATTAGTTGCCAATTGGAGATACCCATATTTGGTAGAAAATATAGTTTACAATGTCTTTCTACATAGTTTTGTATGTATAGGCATTTTGACAAAAGATTGAGTTCTTAGTGACATGGTATTACAAGTTCTCATTGGATTCCATGGCTTTTTATTACAACATCTAGTACTTTGATACTTATTTTTCACTTTCTTTCACTTTGGCCACCTTATCACATAGATACTTGAGATTTTATTTTCTATTCCATGTTATAAGTTCTTGGACATTAGCATTCACTTTTGGACACTAGCATTGAAACTATTGTTTGAGGGTTGACACTAATACCTAACCTTGTCATCTTATCTATTTATGTTCTTTTCATGCTGTGACATTTCTAAAAGGATCATATGTTTTTTATATTATCAAATTTTACATGACACTATGTCTTAATTCAAATAAAAAGGTTCAATATATATATAAAGCTAGGAAATAGTATTTGTAATCAAGCAAGCCTCTCAATTAGAATATACATTATTTTATTCAAAATTTATTGAATTACACTACATACTAAATTGTTAGACTGGAAAGTTTGAAGTATTACAAAATAGAAATTTACACTTGAATTTCTTGAAGTATTACAATAGGATAAAGAACATAAGTTTCATAGTCACAACTACACACAAAAATATGAGAGAGAACTAAAATCAAGTCTAAGGCCCTCTTTGGAATATATCACTATGTAGGTAGCATTTAGTAACAATGAAGTGTCTAATGCTAACTAAACTCACATGTTAACCCTCTTTTGTTGAGTTATAAGAGGTCAAAGGAAAGGACTTAGGGTTTTGACTATTAATAGTGTTTTACATGTAATTTGATTGATATTGGGAGGTGAAGTAGGAATACAGGTACTGGTGTGGGTCTAAAAAAATATAGAGTCAATTATAGAACATGTGCAAATATGGTCATAAGCAATGATACCTTGACACAAGCATCAACACTAGTGTCCCTAGGCCAACCCTAGTGTCTAGGCCATAAAAGGTAACAAGACCCTGAATGAATGGAACATAGATCTAAGTAACAAGATTGAGATGAACACTGGCCACATTGACAGTCCAAAATAGAGTAGAAAAATAACACATTCTCATTCTCATCCCTTAGTCACATATTTATATAATTATTTTTATATTTATTGGACATGTTTGAATGAGGTAGTTTACATTTATTGTCATATATTACCTAGATATGTGTTATACATTGATAAATTTAATAAGTTTTATTCCTATAGGGTATTTGTGTAAAATCCCATTTTAGATGAAACACTTAGGTGAACTTGTCCTCTAAGATAAAATTGGAACAAAACCCTATCTTTCCTTAGGGTTCCAACTTTCTAGAGTTTTAAATTGTTGCATTTATGTTCCATATCTGATTTTTTTATATGAGTGCAACATAAGGAATGTTTTTTCTCATTATTTTTATAGATTTTGTGCTTCCATTTTTATGTGTGTTTGGATTTATAAAATTCAAAATGAGTCCCCATAATGAGGAACCTAAGGAGCCTCATCCTTTGGATTTCGTATTCAACCTTGATGATGATCAATACATTGCTTATGAGGATCTAATAGCTAATAATAAATGTGACAATGATCCTTATTTTTATTATGAATGGACAAATTATCTAATTAATGTAAATTTAAATATTGATGATTATATAGAGACTCTTATCACTACTTATGATTATAATAATGATAGTTATTATATATATATTTATAAAGTGAGTGTGAGGAGCCTAGCTCTCCTATTTCTCCCATGTTAATTTATTTTTAATGTAATGATGCCTTGTTTAAAATAATACCTAGTTTTTATTTACCATTTTCTAGCTCATTGCATTACATTAAATCTTATAAAGTGTACATTCATACAAAACAAATAATCATGTTGTTAAACATGTTGATCATAATCATTTTCCATGCATAGAATATTCACATGATGTGTGTGTAAAAAAATTAAATATCTTTACCAAATTATGGACATGTTGAGGGTCTTCCTTCTTTACCAAATATTGATAATATGACAAACTTGAAGATTATTTTCTATTTTTATAAAATTCAAAAAGTAAAGATGTTTCTCTCTAAAAAATTCATTGATACAAATGCATGCCAATCTTCTCTCCCTCTCATTCTAGAATGGAAATATGAATATGATAGCACTATTCAAATTATTATACATGATGCATGTGAGAGTTAATCAAATTATTATGATATATTTAATTGGAATGACAATGATCACAATTTTTATAGTGATGAAGAAGCATACTTTCATAAAATGCTTTCTCCTTATAATTCTTTGGTGCATAGTGAACAAAAAAGTGATATTTTATTTATCTCATGTAAAGTAGATTCACATAGTCACATCATTGAAAAACATGGTATGCATGATATGTCAATTAAACTCATATGAAATTATTATTTAAATAAAATTCATACCAATCTTTTTGATATTCAAATCGATATAATTACTTCTTTATATAAATCATGTACTAAGAATGTTCCTTTATGAAATACCTCTAAAACATGCAATGATGCCAACTTAGAATACACAATATAACATTTTAAATATTTGAATTATAAGTAATTATAATATATTATACAAATACTAAAATTATACTCTGATTATAAGATCTAAATACATAGAGAGATAATATATAATCACACTAATATATTGTATATTGTCCTATTACAAATTCATTTAGAATAACATTATAGGAAAGTATTTGTATAATCATGGAGATCATATCTCCACCAATATCTCAAACATATACCTTTGAATAATCTTAACCATATCAATCCTATATATGTAATATTTTTTTTGCACACAACAATATGACACTCAACTCATATATTCTACTAACTAACCCAAATAACAACTTGTGTAATTATTCACTTTATAATATGCACTCAAATTCCATGTGAGGCTAATTTTTACTAAAATAAATCATAAATATGATGAGTATACATGAGAATATGTTATTTTATTTAATATTGCATCATATTCGTTAGCATATCAACCTTTAGATTCAAAAGTATAATTAATTTTTTAGTAGATACCACATTTATCCACTTAAAGAAAGAGATTTTCATAGGCCTTACACTTCATTTGATATCCTATGTATGTATTTTCAAAATTATACTTGTGAGCTAATGAATAATAACATGGAATAAAATGCATCCCCATTAAAAGGAATTTTTTTTGTTAACAATCTTTACAAAGTAGAGCAATAAACCAAAGAAGTTGCTAATCCATCTACAAGTATGCATAGTGAATAACACATATTAAAATTGATACATAGAGGAAATGAATAAACATATTGAGTACCTTATATAGTTAAAACAACTAATTTTACTAAGAGACAACCACTTCAATTTGATTATCCTAAAGATAAACCACATGAAATATTGAATGTATTATTAAATAAGAAGTTGATTGCACTCCCTCAAAACTACTATCATCTATCACACATTTGAAAATATAAAAGGACAACCTTTGTACACTTATCATGGTATCAACATACATAGTAATAGTATTTTTTATGCTTTATAACATAAGTTTTCCCATTTTAGTAAATAGAGGAGTTATTACATCTAAAAACAAGTTAACAAGGTCTCCTTCTCCCAATTATTCCTTTGGTCATTCTTTGAGCACCAAAAAATTCCATGACACTCCTACTAAGGAACAAATGGTATATCAACCTATGAAAAAAAATTAATTGGAATAATTTCTTCTCCTAGTACCCACTTTACAATGATCAATCTTTCCCATACTGGTCCTACAAAGGAACCATTGGTTGATTGATTTCTTATTATTGGGGAAATCACAAAACCAAATATTGTAGATCTTACTCATGTATTGGTATGTATGATTTACATAGGACTAAAATAGGTTCTAATAGTAAATCAAAAAGTAAAAAACCCATTACAATAAACACATTATAGTCAAACATTCTTATTTCCAATATATGTATGTATATGTATATGTATGTATGCATGTGTGTATGTATTTATGTATTCAAATAATACAAATTTTATACATGCCAATCATATATTGGGGGCATATCCCTAAAAGTGTATGAATCATCACTATCTATATCCATGTGCCTCACACCTCTCAATGTGGAGGCTCCAACATCTTATCTAGGCCCATGAAAGTGAAATCAATCTTGAAATCTCTCTTTCATGGCTCCTATCTAGTGTTTTGTCTACTTATGCTCATGTTTTAAGTCATCATATATGTCAATAAATGAATACATTATCTCTACAATGCTCCTCTCATTAGCATTCCACATATCTAACTTTATACATAACTCAACCCACTCAGTGGACACCATATGGTATGTTTCCATAACCATAGTCATAGGATAAAAAATATGTTCATGTGCACCAAAAATATTGGTAACATGATCTACAAGACTATCAACATAAATGTCTAGGGGCATACTACATGTTAGATTCCACATGGCATAATCAACCATCATAGGCCACTCCTAGTTTCCTAAAATCAAAACAAACAAGTTATAAATTAGATATATTTATCATTATAATATACCAAATATATTAAGAAGTGAATCAAATACATTAGTGTAATTATATGTTGATTTGATGCCTACCTTATCTAAAGGTTATGGACCTATCAGATCACCTACACCTATACCTCCTCTATCTCTACCTTGTATTACAAGTGCTAAACAAAGGGGTGATAATGATAGGAAATAACAAAGTCTATTGAGCCCCATATCACCACTACATGTAAGCTTATGAACACATAGAATCATCTCCAACCACTGATGGAATAACAAGATTTGTTTCCCCAACTATAAATAGTGATATATCCACAATGATTGGGGTAGATATATCACTAGACTTATGGTTGAATCTCATAGTATAGTGCCATGCATATGGATACAATGGGACACCCTAATAAATGTCAAATTTATGTAACACATGATAAAACTAGAGTTGTTCATGTACCCCAAGAAATGTTTCTACCAAACACATGCTAACATGAACCCTCTATAACTCTTTCCCATCCTCAAGAAAAACAAAAAAATGTTGGAACATAATTAATGAGAGGGGGTGGGTTGAATCAGTCTTCAAAATAATTTATAATTTTACCTTATCATTCATGAACTATCAAAACAATATAGTAAACTAGCAACACATTAAGAGCCATGAGCATGAGATAAGAGCATAACACATAGAACACTTATTTGAGTGAAAAACCTTGAGAAAAAGAAACCCCACTAATATATTAAAATTTAATACTATTCTATAATACAAACATCAAGATTTAGTGAAGCACCAACTTTACTTGGAGCACACACCTCAACTAGCCAAGCACCCATTTAACTAGGCTTTAGCAAGCACCTACTTACAAGGAGGAACCAAACCCATAGAGGAATCATCCACATAATTTATTTGATCACCTTCAATACATCTTGTTTCTAAACCAAATTATGACTACCACCTCTTCATCTCTTCACACTCTTAGTCCTCTCAAACTGCCTTCTAGGCTCCTTTGCTCAACTAGGTCTCTTCAAGACAGATTAGGCCATTTGACCTTGATAGTCATATATATTATGCCTATTATATCTTCATGATAATTTATCTACATCATGATTATTTTCTACAATAACTCCTTTATATATTCAAATTTATAATTCTTCTGCTTCAAATCACTCATTCACTAACAACTAATTAGGCCTATTTGACCTTGTTCTTATACTAGGCTCTTGCTCATACACCTCTTGGTATTCCATATACACTTACACACTTTTATTTTTAATAAAATAGTCCTTAAAACATGCCAAAAACATTAATAAAAAAATAAAATAGGTTGGTCATAGCATATATGACCAAAATCCCTTTTAGGCCTTAAGGAGACCTAATTCAATTAAGCCTTCATTAGCACACATTACCCTTTGAACTTATTGGAACACTTTAAAAATTCACACACAACAATAAAATATCATATTTCACTCAAATATACCTTTAATAATCTCATATTATTTCCATGACACTTTTTAGCTCCAATCATTACTTGAAGCACACCATTAGTACTATTTATAATTAGGCCTTTGCATACCCATAAAGTTTATCTTGAACAACTAAATAATAAATAAAATTTTAATAAACAACCATGGTAAAAAATAAGATATAAATAAGATTAATTACCTCAAGTTTATCACCATATAATTTATACTTCATAACTCAAAGAAAAAGGACTCAACCCCTTCTCTGTAAAGAGCCCCCTCATAATTGCCAACTAACCTCAAAACACAATCATGAAAACATGAACTTATGACACCTGATAGAACATAATCAGATACTTCCAATGCATTAAAAATATTTAAAATAACTTTAAACAAAAATATCATAATATCTAATGGTAATATTGGTCTTACAGACCAATCTCATGACCTCATTGTACACAGACTTCACTGAGTTAGACAAGTCAACTTGAGAGTAACGTTTTGCTATATATAATGATTTTTAAAAAAATTATCCAAAATTAACATGAATTAAATATATTTAAAAATGTATTCATTTATTCTTATTCATCCCTAATCAATGATAACACATCCCTAATCACCTTCTCACTTTTGCCTAGTTTTCTCACTGTTTGCCCCATTGGGCATTTTAGCGATAGGTCAACTTGTATGATTAGTTTTGCACACCTAAGGGATATAAATTATTCAAAAACTAAAAAAAACATTAAACACAAGTATAAATATTTTTACTCCATCCATTTATCATCTTTGACTTGGTCAACTTTGATTGTTACATTAAATCTTTGAGAAAGAAGGCCTTTCTTGTAGGGTCCACTCACTCACCTAACAAACAAATCACACCTAGATTTTCCTAAGAGATTTTAATATAGCTCCAATAATTAGTCTAGTCATTTAAGACCATTTTAGGTTATTTTGAACAAGATATTTCACATCAGATCAGTTTTAGGGTTTTAATTGATAGAACAAGCAACACGATTGCATACATACACCAAATATAGATGTGAATCAATAACAAAGACATTCACCATGAAACAATGAGAGCAAAGTTGAACACACCATAACACATATATATGTGTAAAAACCTCCAATATGTCAAAAACCTACAAATATTATTCATATAATGAGAAACTAACAAGTACTCAACACAATCTTTCTTCCTCTCACTTCTTTTTTCATTACATCTTACAATATAAACTCTTTACTATATAGGCAAGGTAATCTGCCAATTATAAATGACCTTTTATAACCACTATATTAATGGGTCTAACCTACCCAAAGGTTATTTAATATATTTTATTATTTATTTACATGAGGATAAACTCATGATAAATAATAAAACATATTATTATTTAACCAATATAATTTAATGTATTAAGGGTACATAAATAACACCACTTAACCATTAATTGTTCCAATACTCTCCCTTAATGTTAAGTTGGGATACATGGTTATTTTTATGAGTTAAAAACATAATGAAATTTCACTCCATGAACCATCTACATGATGAGTTTTAGGAGGTAATAATTGAAGAAAACATCCTTTATCATGCCATAGTCACCTTTAAAAGAATTATGCTATGTAAAAATAGTCACCCAAAGGTATTACACTATTTAACTATAGACACCCAAAGGTATTAAACTATGCAACCACAATCAAATAGTCACCTTTTAAGGAATTACACTATACAACTATAGATACCCAAAGGTATCACACTATGTAACCACAATTACATAGTCACTTTTAAAGGAATTACACTATACACCTATAGATTCCTAAAGGTTTTGCACTATGTCCACATAGGCATCTTTAAAAGAATTACACTATGTTACCCTAAACCACTTAGAGTGAATTTAGGCTAGCATGATCATGAGACTACAACCCACAATGAGAATACATCTCATAATTTCTTATGAATAATCAACCAAACATATTGGAGTCTTTTATAACATAAAGACCTCCATGCTACTATGTATTGAGTACAATGTATACTTTCATATAAAGTTTACCAAAATCATATAAAGTGATTTATTACAATGATTTATAATGATAATACATATAAAGAGATAGAAGGAAACACATGACCCACACGACTGTTAAGAAGTGACATTGTCATACACACTCCCCTTTAATGGCAACTTTGATAAGTCTAGCATTGAATGAACTTCCATAGGATTTAGTTTTTTGGTGTTGCATTAGATTTTTCACCAAAGTTATAAAATTTTGACTATCACTAAGAAGGTTGGTATAATGAGTAACTTCCACATGATGTTCTTCTATCATCCTTCATAGTCACAAGGCTTCTTTAGCAACTTTCACATGAAGTGCTCCAAATGATAGCACCTACACCAAACATAAACACATATATAAAATTAGAGTCATCATAGTATGGTTAGCATAAAAATAACCAAATAAATTAGTATAATAAAATAAAAAATAATATAAACCAAAATTTATCATTCCTTTTATATACTGAAGTATTCACTTTACTAAGTTTCAATGATCCAAGTATGGAACTTGTATGAATCTGAAAACAACACCCAAATATTTAAAAATATATATCCTAGTAATGGTTAGATAAATAAAAATACCAACAAGATATTTATAAATATGATTTAGTTTTATTTAACATAGTTTTAGGATCAAGATTTAACATAGCCTTCAATATAAGCTTGCAATCAAACGTGTTAAATTTAACAAGCATATTATGTGATGCACATACAATAAATTTTCTAATAACTTAATACTAATTTAACCAAAATTACATATCTTATTATGAATAATTCATATTATAATTTTAATTATGAATATTTTTTCTTCCTTTTAAAGTTGATAGTACAAGTTTGCATTTTATACTAAACCGAAAAAAGGTTTTAAAAAGAATTTTTTTTAATGTGATTTATACTTGATTTTATAATAAATACACATATTCTAGTGTGTAAAAAATATTATCCATTTTATTTAATTACAAAATAATTTAAAAACATAAATAATTGTAACAAAGGTGAAAGTTACAAGGGTCGCAAGTATCATAATAATGTCACAAATTACACTATTTGAATAAATTATTGTAAAATAAATAGTAGAAGGTTTCAAATCAAATAAAATAACATCCTAATGTATTTAAAAAGTGAAAAGACCTAAATATCGACTAGTCACTCACCCATATTTGACAAAGAATATGACAAGTTAAGGGTGTCAAAAGTATCTAAAGTGTTGCAAGCTTCACATGTGAGATTTTGTATGACTAATAACCAGAATTTTTAAATAATTATTTTTAAAAAAAATAATTAATTTTGATCAAAAAATATATATTGGTATTGATATTTTATTTAAGAACCTTGGATCTATAAATATTTTCTAAAAAATACTAGTAAATTTCCCTATGTCCAATACAAGACTTCACATGCAAGCTACATGATTTAATTAATTTTGATTTTTTTAATAAAAATATTAAATGCATGTAAAATAAATATCTCATGATTGTATAAATAAAAATTTAAATATATTTTTAAATCTTTTTAGAAAATACAAGTCAACACACATGGGCCCACCATATGCTTGCATGGAAATTTGGTTAATTACAGCTCACACACTAAGTGTGTTAACACAATAAATGCACTAACTTATATTTAACCCTTTTATTATCTAGTTTTTATTTTATTTTTTTAAAATAAATAAATAAACCATAATTAAATGCTTTCATTAAAATAATAAAATGAAAGCATTTATTTAAAATTTTAAAAAAAATGATTTTAAAAAACTTAAGTGGGGTCCATTGCTTGGGTGGAATAAAGCCAATTAAATAAATATCTTATTTTTAAAATACTTGTATTATAAATTTAACATACCTATTAATTTATTATTGTATCACACTTTATACATAAGCATGACACAAGTGGAGAGCAGGGGAGGATTGCAGGAGCTCTAGACATCTGTTTTTAGTGATCCAAAGCTTGAAAACACTTGCAAATTACCATCCAAACTTATTGGTAGACTCATATCTATGATTTTTTGACTATAAAATGATATTTTAATGCTCCTACTAATATTATGGCATACTATGGCACCTAGATAGAATTTTAAAAAAAAATAGATTTCCTTTTGATGCTTTTCAAGGTCTAAAAATGGCTCCAACATGGTTAAATATTGTATAAAACATGAAATCAACATTTAAATCTCAAAAAATGATAGATAATACATGATTTTTATTTTTTTTATTCTTCTATGGCCATACAAGCTGAAGCATGATGCTTGGAAGGAGAGAAAAAAAAAGCTGTAGGAGACCACATCAGACAAAGTAAATATCAAAATTGCTTGGAAATGGCCAAACAAAGCAAATAAAAAAAACACCTAAAATATAATATTTATTGATTTTTATCTGATAAATACTAAAAAATGACATTTGGGAGGAGAGAGAAATTTTTTAAATGATCTACAAGAGTCCAAATCAAGTGAAATAAAGGTAAAAAATGCTTGGATATGATCAAACTAAGCCAATGGAGTGACCAGAATAGAGATTTACTGTATAAAATCTTTTTTTTAAAGAAGGCCTTACAAAGGCCATAAAATAATTTCCAAGTACTGAATCACTCACTTGTTGGCTCTCTTAATGTTTTCAACTCCCTGTAAGTGTTAGATCTACAACTAAAAATCTTCAACCACCTTCATACAAATTATTAGTCCAAAAAATAAGAAAATTTTAAAAAAATAATGCTTAAAAAAGCATTTTTAGCCTATTTTAAGATTCTCAGTTAGATCTATGACATGAAAATAGGCATACAATATAAAAAATTATATAGATCTGAGATTTTAAGGCTTTTAAGAGAGGAAAAAGTAGAATAATCTACTTCCTACAAAAAGAGAAGCTTGAAAATTTTCATGATCATACCATGGATTGAAAAATGGATGAGTCTAGGCTTGAACACAAGCTAAAAAACTTTGATCTATGATCTTGCCACTTCATCACATATCAAATAGCTCTGATACCATGACAGAACAAGCAATATGATTGCATACGAACACCAAATCTAGATGTGAGATCAATAACAAATACATTCACTATGAAACAATGAGAGCAAAGTTGAACACATCATAACATAGATATACGTGAGAAAACCTTCAAAAGGTAAAAAACCCACAAATATTATTCATATAATGAGAAACTAAAAATTACTTAATACAATATTTCTTCCTCTCACTTCTTTATTCATTACATCTTACAATATAAACTCTTTATTATATAGGCAAGGTAATTTTCCTATTATAAATGACCTTTTCTAACCACCACATTAATGGATCTAACCTCTCTAAAGGTCATTTAATATATTTTATTATTTATTTACATGAATATAAACTCATAATAAATAATAAAATATATTATTATTTAACCAATGTAATTTAATGTATTAAGGGTACATAAATAACACTACTTAACCATTAATTATTTCAATATTAATGAGGGTTAACACTATTTCTAGTGTTAACAATTGTTCATAAAATATTTCCCTTCATTTCTAAAATTAATCCCTGGATATCTTAGCTAGGAACCTTCCCCATCTCTTCTCAATAGATTAGGTTCCCATGAATAGGTTACACATGTCAATAAACACTTGAAAGTCATTCTCAGGTTGGGAACCCTTCATGTTGTACACTCAAAAAAACTCAAAACTACTTTCCATACCTTTTCTTGAAAAATTTAAGCTCATAATTGGTCAACACACCTAGAACAACCTATCACACCACTAAAAATTCTCACATACTCATTCTTATCATGAAATATGAAACTCATACCTCATTTGGAGACCATCTCTCTCTTTGCTTGCTTAGACCTTAACTTGTAAACCACATTAGGCCTTGAAATTGACCTTCAATCCTATTTTAAATCACTCTCCACATCAATTACATTCTCACACAACATCTCACATGCTCAAATAATTTCAAAAATCCTTCATATTCCTTGACAATAGATCATGATGCTTCATTAGGCCAAGCAAGGTCTAGAGGTGGTCGAGTTGCATACCAAGTCTGTAGATCCTACCCCTGTAGGCTAACTCTAAGACTATAATGAGTGATCCAATGCCTCATATGCATTCTCAAACAAACTCATATAAGCTCTTGTGCCTCTGTGCATCCATCTCACTAGGCCACCAAGCTCATACCTTCTCACAAGGTCTCTTCATGCAATGACCAATGTCATGACTAGTCTTCTCAAGCCCTTGAAACTTGAAAACTAACATTGAAACACTTATTGATGTTCTTATACCTTGATAATATGTCTTAAATTATCCTCAAATAATTTCATACCTCGTAATTATGCTATCAAACAAGAACATTCTTTAATGACTTCATGAACACTTTTTTTAAGAATCTTTGACATCAATGACAACATCAATGCCAAACTTTAACAACATGAATAATGTTCAACAATCTTCCCTTTTTTCATTTATGGAAAAATAGAATTTATATTGATAATTATTATCTCATTATTCTTGTCTTTATCCCCCTTTTATATAAATGAAAAAGTGATATCTGCAACTCCTTAGATCACACTCTTTGTAACAAAAACAAAACTCAACACATAGGACTTAATGGTTTATGAGACATAATACAAACATGTTCCCCCTATATCCATGCATACCTTCTTGGAAAAAATCACTTATTCTTATATATAATGATCATGATTATCTCCCCCTAAGTAATTGACTTTTTAAATGATTTTAATGGGTAGGAAGGAATTACAGTTGATTCTTGTCTTAGGTGTTCAAAAGTTACCTTTGGAAGTGGTTTGGTCAAGATGTCTGCAATCTAATCATGTGTAGAAACATATTCAAGTTTGAAAATTTCTTCACTTACCTAATCTCTTAAAAAATTATACCTAAGGGGAATTTATTTGATTCTTGAGTGCATGATATGGTTCTTTGAGATGAATATAACACTTGTATTGTCACAATAGATAGGTCTAAGACCATCATACTCCATCTTGTAGTCTTTTAGGGTCTGTCTCATCTATAAGACCTAAGTGCAACATGAAAATGTTGTAATGTACTCAACCTCACAAGTGTACAAAGTTGATGATGGTTTATTTTTGCTTATCCATGAATATAGGCACCCACCTAGGAATAAGGCTCCTCCACTAGTAATCTTCATATCATCTATACTTCCTTCCCAATCTGCATCTATGTAGGCTATCAAATTAAACTCCTTTTTTTGGATACCACAATCCATAATTCATATTCCCCTTGAGATACATAAGTATTTTTTGATTGATTTAAGATAATTCTCCTTTGGATATGCTTAAAACCTTCCCATAAGACCTACTTCTTTCATGATGTTAGGTCTAGAGGTAGTGGTGTACAACAAACTTCCAATCATTGACCTATATAATGTCCGATTGAATTTTAAAGACTCATCTTCCTTGCTCAACTTACATCCTATGAATATGAGTGTACTAACTATCTTACAATATTCCATTTCAAATGTATTCGACATCTCCCTTATTTACTTGGCTTGTGAGATGAATATACCTTTTTTAGATTGAGTGATTTACTACCCAAAAAATAATGATAGTTATCTTATCATGGACATGTCAAACTCTTTCTTCATCACCTATGAAAAGGCCTTGGTCATTTTCTCATTGTTTCCACCAAATATGATGTCATCCACATATACAACTATTATTAGCTAATGGTCATCTTCTATCTTGATGTATAAATTACTATATTTAACTCCTCTTTTGAATCCTTAATCCAACAGATACTTGTCCAACCTAGCATACCAAGATTTAAGAGTTTGATTTAGACTATAGAGGGCCTTTTTCATTCTACATAGTCTTTTTCATCTGATAGTGAGAACCCTTTAGGTTTTTCAATGTACACTTCTTCTAAATTCCCATTTAAAAAGGTAGATTTGACATCCATCTGGTATACCTTGAATCCTTTGAATCTTGCATATGTTATAAATAATTTGATAGCCTCCAATATTACTACTGATGCAAAGGTATCCTAAAATTTTACCTATTAAACTTGTGTATATCCCTTTCATACCAATTTATCCTTATTCTTAGTGACTTTTCCATATTCATTCAACTTATTTCTAAACACCCAATTTGTGCCAATGACATTCTTGTATTTAGGCCTAGGAACTAGTTCTCAAGTATGATTATTCTCTATTTCTAACTCATCATTCATAACACCTATCTAAAATTTCTCTTTGATTGCTTCTATAAGAATCTTAGGTTCAATCTTGGATAATATAACAACATTATCTTGATTTAGATTACTTACCAGTCTTCTCTGTGTTTGCATACATGCATTCTTGTTGCCAATGATTTGAGATTCAGGGTGATCTATTTGAATCTATCTTGAGGGTCCTTTTGAGTCTTTTCTCTCTTCAACTTCTTCTTCCTCCTCATAAAACTCTATAGTCTCCTCTTCATTCTTGAAGTCTAGATTCTCTAAAGTGTTCTTTGACTATGAGTGAGATTTCCTTGTCTCATCAACTTTCACATTAGTAATTTCCACTATATTTTGTAGTCTCTTATTATAACATCTATAGGTTGATCTCATTGATGATTATATTAATAATATTCCTTCATCAAATATATAATAAAACTTTTCCAAGTCTTCATCATCTCTTTTGATGAAACATTTACTCCTGAACACTCTAAATTGTTCCACATTGGTAGGTTTACCCTTCCATAGTTCATAAGGAGTCTTATTTCCATTAGTCCTTATTTATCCTTTATTAAAAATGTAGGTATAAGTGATTACTTCCTCTTTTAAATATTTATCAGATAATATAGAATCATTTAGCATAGTTATATCCATATCTTGAATTGTCATATTCTTCTTTTCTACTACCCCATTATGCTGAGGTGTCCTAGCTGCTGAGAATTGTCTCCCTATTCCATAAACCTCACAAAAGTTATAAAACTCATTGGAACAAAACTATCCTACTTTATCAAATTTTAGACACTTAATCTTTCCATTATTTTCATTATCAACAAGATTCTTAAATGCCTTGAACTTGTCAAGATCTTTTAATTTTTTTTTCAAGAATGTAACCCAAGTCATTCTTATGTAATCATCAATGAGTAACATGAAGTAGTTATCTCCTTGAATGCTTTAAACTATTTTAGGCCCATATAGATCAGTTTGTATTAACTCCAAGGGTGTTATAGTAGATTACCATGTTGACATGCCTTGCAAAGTATGTTTGTAGGTTTGATTATATTAAGCATGTTCTCTAGAGACTTCTTAGTGATAATTTTGACCAAGTTATCAAATTTTAGGTGACATATCCTTTTGTTACATAATAAACTTTAATATATCTTTCTCATGAATCATCTCTCCTTCTTGATCTCATTCAATACATATAGGTTGTTCTCAGTCCTCTTGGCATTGGGAATTAGCCTTCTTGATTTGTCTCTCCTTATCTCACACCCTCTATCATGAAAGGTTAGTGTGTGTCCTTGATTGAACATTTGACTTACACTAATAAGGTTATGTTTCAAACCTTTCACATACAACACATTTTGTGTCTTGGTCTTTCCATTATCCAAACTCAAAATACCCTTGCCAACTATATTGGTAGTTGTGTTGTCTTCAAACCTCACTATTCCTATAGCATTATTATTTAATGAAATGAACTTATTTATATCTCCTATCATGTGGATTGATAAACCACTATATATATTCCATTTCATGACTTTATCTTTAATGTCAAAGGTAGTCTGAACTAGCATAGAATGCTCTTTGGTCTTTTGTTCCTCCTTAGTAAATAGTCCATCTTACCTCTTGAGCTCAATATGATTTGTCCTAACTTGCTTTGGTTTTCATACCAATGTTTGATCCTTATTATGCATTTTGGGATCTTCATATGTATTTTTGAATATTGTGGGCCTTCTAACTCTATTAGAGAAAAATATTACAATGTGCCCTATATTGTGAAAGATGTAGTAAACAACATTTTTGTACTTACCATGGTTTTATGATGACTTATTATTTATAGAATTAGGCTATTTGATTGGTATTTTCATGTTAGTAATCTTAACTTGTTCTAAATTCTCATGTTCTCTCTCAAACTTGCTCATTTTGTCTATGAGCTACGCATGCTCAACCTTCAAGGAATCTATCTCTATCTTTAACTAGTCATACTCAACTTAATTTGACTTAAACCTTGGGTTGACCCATTCTAACCAACTCTTAAGATCTTTGATAGTCTTATTTTGATGTTTCAAATCATTAGTGTCACTTATGAGATCAGCTTCAAGGTCTACTTTAGCTTTTCCTTTTTCACTATCATAGTAGACTTCTTCATCATTCATGTTGTCTTCTTCATAAGACATTATTGTGTTTTTTAGGATCACCTTAATTTTTTTTAAATGTGCCTCAAATGACCAGTCTATGATACCAATTATTGGAGTCACAATGACTAAGAGTGGGGTGAATCAATCTTTAAAATCTTTTAAAACTTCACCTTATCATTTATGAACTATCCAAACGATATAGTAAACTAGCAACACATTAAGAGCCATGAGCATGAGATAATAACATAACATATAAAACACTTATTTAAGTGTGAAACCCTCAATGGGAAGAAAATCCATTGATATATTCAAATGTACTACTATCCTATAAGATAAACATTAAGATTTAGTGAATTACCAACTTCACTAGGAGTACCCACCCCAACTACCCAAGCACCCACTTTACAAGGCTTTAGTAAGCACCTACTTGTAAGGAGACACCAACCCCCCAAATGACTCAGAACCAAATTAGCCACCTGATTTATTTGATCACCTTTAGGACATATTTTTTCTCAACAAACTAATAATGACCACCTCTTTAGCTCTTCACACTATTAGCCCTTTCAAACTTCCTTCTAGGCTCCTTCGCTCAACTAGGTCTCTTCAAGACAGATTAGGTCATTTGATCCAAAACTCAGAAGTTTTGGTTGATAAATATCACAATACCATAGAAATAACACAGTAACAATGAATTCTCTGAGAAGAGATGTAGTATTACTCAAAATCACAATACAAATATATGCTTATCTCTGGGAAGAGATGTCTGTCTTCACATTTCGGGTTACCTCTTCTTTTATACACAATTTGAAAGCATGGGAAGGATGTGGAAGGTCACCAATCTTGAGGGAGATGAAGTGGTATGACTTACAATATTTGAAACAATACATAATTCGAGGAATTACTATTTTTAGAAACTTACTATTTTTAGACAACACTATTAAAATTGAAATTTGAGGCACTTCCATTGAGTTTTTTGGGGTCAAACTTAATTGAGAAGAGCTCAATGCCATTTCACAACATTCCCCTCGTTCTTAGCTTTCCAACGGTTCAAACGGCGAGTCAATTGGAGCTATGGTGCAAAAGTTATGGCTCCCGAAAGTTCCGTCATCAATTGGGGTGGAACTGTCACCCGAATTGTCGCCTAAATTGATGCCTGGATCATCATTTGACCTTGATAGTCATCATATAGAATAAATATAGAGGACATTAGGATGAGCTCAAACTAGGATGCAGCATGAACAAGTCATGAACAGGATGAGCTAGGATTATGAACCATAATATATTAAGGTATGCGCCCATTACCAATATATATATATATATATATATATATATATATATAGTCTTATATATCATCATCAAGGTGAAAATAAACTATCATGAAGATATAACAGGGGATAGATTCATTTACTACCCCTATATATATATATATATATATAGGGGTAGTAAATGAATCTATCCCCTGTTATATCTTCATGATAGTTTATTTTCACCTTGATGATGATATATAAGACCTATTTTATCTCTTCAAAGTGATAACTAAATCGTCTTATTCAAAGCACTCATTCACTAACTAGCCATTTAGGCCTATTAGGCCTTGTTCTTATACTAGGCTCTTACTCATAAACCTCTTGGTTGGCCATACACATTTTCCCACTTAGATTTTAAATAAATTAGGACTTATAAAATGCCAAAAACATGAATCAAACACTTCAATAGGTCAATCATATCATATAGGATCAAAACCTCTTTTAGGCCTTAAGGAGGCCTAATTTAGTTAGGCCTTCATTAGCACAGGTTACCCTTGGAACACTCTCAAACTTCTCACACAATAGGAACATATCATATGCCATTTAAATAGACACATACTAATATCATCTTAGGTATATGACAATTTTTAGCTCCAATCACCACTTGAAGCATGTCATTAGTACTGTTCACAATTAGGCCTATGCATACCCAGAAAGTCTATCTTGAACAACTAAAGTATAAACATAATTTTTCTAAACAACCAATTTATCACACTTGAACCTACTCAAAAACCACCATGGAAATTAAATAAAAGTCTCAATATTTTCCCTCCATACATTTAGCAACATTGATTTTATCAACTTTGATTGCTACACTAAATCTATGAGAAACAAAGCCTTTCCTGTAGGGTCCACTCACTCACCTAAAAAACAAATCATAGTTGGAGATGTTTGGGAGAGTTGAATTTATGATCCAATAGGTTTTTTAGTCATTTTAGATCATTTTGTGCTATTTTGAACAAGATATTTCACACTAGGTTAGTGTTAGGGTTTCAGAGAGGGTTAACATTATTTTTAGTGTTAACGAATGTTCATAAAGGACTATCCTTTATTTCTAAAAATAACGCCTAAATATATTATCTATGACCCTTCCCCATCTCTCCTCAACATATCAAGTTTTTGTTGACCAAATTTGACTTCTATTCAAATAATTTCAACCCATATCATGTTAAACTTTTTAAGAAGGTTTACATACATCCTATGGGGTCTCATATTGTCTTATATATCTTACTTGGTCTTGTCCTAGTCTTTGCCTAAGTTCACTCCCATTTAATTGGCCTATTCAACCATGGTAAACTATGGTCAAACTTATTCAAAGGTCCATTTTGTGTCAAATTGTCCTAATATGTAATTTATCATGTTTCAATGTGATCACAAGTTATAAACTAGTCATTTGTTAGGTCCCATTTGAAAAAGGGGTCTTTTGGCCACCTTTTAGCCTATTAAATGACTTGTACTTACTTTTATGCAAGAAAAATTGACACTAAGGTGAGTTTTAATGTGGATCATGTCACTATGTAGTTATAAGTTAGGTTCATTAGGTACGAAGTAGTTTTCTGTAACAAATAGGCCTTTTCCAACACTTGTATAAACTTCTCAAGCTCCCTTGTAGAAAAAATGTGGTAGTGTGACTCTTCACATCCCCATAGGTAATATTCACATTTTATTTTCATATATTTCACAAAAAATGCATTTTCAACTCATTTCTCTTCTTTCTCTATTGGCAAGCCAAGGAAGGGCAAGTTTAAGCACTCACTATGGAAGCTACAAGTGGATTTAAGGGAAATGCTTCTACAGGTGGATATCACTCTAAGTTAACTTCATATTGATATCAATATATATTAAATTTATGGATCCTTCTTCATGAATAATGGTTAAGACTCCAGGTAACTTTTTATGTCTATTCAACCATGAGGGGGTCTCCTTTTGAACCTATTTCAACTTTTCTTGTTTTGGATTGATGGAATGATTTGTTTCAGGTGCCTCCACATGTTTTTCAAGACATTATCATGCTTATTTAGGTGTTATAAACTTGAAATACTTGGGAAAGCCTCATTTAGGCTTGTACATGCTTGCAAATGGCCTAGTTTGCATTGACAATCAGCTTAGTTACTTTACAAGTGGTTTTTCCATGTTGGAACAAGTGTTTTAATGTTTTTTTATGATTCTCCTAGTGTTTATAGTGTTATAAGGGCTTATAAGTGTTTTTTGCTGTTTGGAAGGCCTTTTTTAACATGTTTTTGCTCTCTTAAAGGAGTGTCTTAGTCCACACAGCCAGGAGCTTCACCTACAGGAGCACGCTAACATCATCCTCACCAAAAAATAGCCTTCACATGGTCTCAAATATTTAAATGTATTTGGAGTGAATTTTAGAGAGGTCTAAGCTTGATGGATAAATATCACAAGTTGTGAGAGGCCAAGAGAAAGTGACTACATAATTGGGCTCACAGTCCTTAAAATTGCCAAACAGAGGCCCTGAGGGTTTTTTGAGGTGATATATGTCATGATCAAAGAGGTTTTCAATGCCATTTATTTGTTGGGTATGGTATCCCTATCTACCAAGAATAACCATGACAATTTTCAAGGTCAAAGGAGGAGTGGATACGAGAATTTGAGCAACCTCAAATGGCCAAAAAATCACTGAATTCAATCAGTGGTGTCTACAGGGTATGAGTGGTAAATTGATTTTGCACTTCAATTGATGGACCTAAACTATACCACCTAGTTTTAAATAGTAAAAAGTGGTACAAAGAGTAATCTTGGGCTAAAATGAGTGAGACAAGGTCAATTTGAATGTTTTGACCCCTAACACACCCTCCCCAATCCGTATAGGGCTGAGACACTAGTACCTACAACAGGCCTTAGTGAAAGTTTGTTTCAAATTGAGATAATAACAAACTTAATGGAATCCTAAGGTGAAGGTGGAAGTTTGTATTATAATAATATTATAATGGAGTTGGTATTTTCCAATCTAATGACCCTAAAATTCTCATAAAAACCCATAGGCCCTAGAAATGCATAAAAACAAAGTCAACATGTGATATGGACAATGAAGTTGAAGTTTTGAAGTTAAACTTGGTGTTAAGTGTTTTAAGATGGATAAAATTTAAATAAGTAGGATATTAAATAAAATAAATTAAGATAAAATTTATCACTTGAAAAAAGCCTTCGCCAAGATCAAAAATCCACTAAACAAGCAGGAACAGTGACTGGTCCAAGCAGACAGGGTTTCTAGCTGGAAACTTAAACATGAATTAGTGTATGGTTTGAAGGTTTTATAAGTGAAAATAATGTAGGAGGAACATATATGACCTAGGAAACATGGAGAGAAGGTCAAAAAACATCATCTTAAGATCAAATTATAACCTACAGGTAGGATTTTGGGCTTGTCTCAGTCCTTAATGAGCAATAGCCTAGTCTTGAGAATGGAGGTGGACTAGTGCAAGAGTTTGAGCCTAGACATGGAAAAATAATAGGGTGACCATATTAATGAGATTTTAATCATAATAGGATGTTTGTGTTATTTTAATAAAGCCCAAACCTATCTCAATATAACCTATAACCAAGCTTAAATAAGATTTCTCCTTGTGGGTAGTCATGACCTAGTTTCATGTTTTCCAATGCATAAACGATGTTTTAGGGGAAAATAAGGATATATATGGATTTAAAAGGTTATTTAAGGAATTTAGGATCCATAAAATTCCCTATTAAATCTTAAACCAATCCATTTCTCTCCTAACACGACCTATACCCTACCTACCTTCAAATTATGCCTAGTCAAAAGTCTGCCTTGGAAAAATGGAGAGTTGGAGGGTCAAATGGAGGATTTGGGAGATAAAATTTGGTATAGAATACCCTATATAACACTGTAAAATAATAAATTTTCCAATGTAAATAGTGAAAAAACTCACTACTTTGTCTCAGAGTAGGGGTTATTTTGGCATGCATTAGAATGACAATTTTGGGGAAAATGTTGAAAATGATTTTCAAAAGGCTAGAAGGGAAGAAAAAATGATGATTGGATAATATTTATAGGACATAATAAAATATAAAAAACCTTTATATAATGTCTAAAACCAAATAATTTTCTCCAACCAAGGAGGTTTACAATCATGTATGAAGGGAATCCTTAGGCCTAAAAGCCAAACTAAGGGTCATTTGAATTTTTGGCCTTTTCCATGCATTAAAATTGATTTAAACATGTTTTAATGGGTTTATAAGATGTTTTAAATCAATAATTAGTCAAATTAATCCATTAGAGTGTCAAGTGGAGTCTCAAATGACAAGCAGACCTATTGGCAAGGTTTAGGCCTAATGCCAAATAGGGGTGAGTTTTAATTTTTGGATTTGAGGAGATAATATAATGATGGAAAAATGTTTTTGGGGTTAATATAAAGGTTTTTAAACAATTTTTTGGAAATTATATGCATCAAGAAGCCAATTATTGGCTTAGAAGCTCCCAAACCCTTACAAAATGCCCAAAATGGATCGAATGGTCAACTTCAATCACTCATAAATTTCATGAACTAATGCATGGGACCTAGAGGAATTTAGGATATTTTAATAAGGTAATTTAGGATAAATAAGTGTAATTTTTAAGGAATTTCAATGTGCCATCTTTATGAACAAAGGTTAAGAGGTTTAATCACTCGAAAATCCTCTTGAACCCTGTTTTAGGACCTAATTGTGAAAACCAAGCTAGAAGTTCATCTAGATGGAAGAATTTGACATTTAGTGCTGAATATAAGTTATTTAAAACTCCATTAATATCACAAAAATGACCTTGTATTGTATGAAACTATACATAAAAGAGGAAAATAGGGCTTATGTTGACCATTTTTTTTATTGTGTAGACATGGTAAACTTCTAGCAGATAAAATCACTTTTGGAGGGAAGATTAGGAATTTTTGTAAGTCCCTATGGTCATTATATCAAATTTAAAATATTATAATTTTTCCTACCAACTCCTTCTTTTCAGCCAATCTAGTGATCCAAATAATGAATACTTAGAAAAAATGACAAATCTTCATTTGGAGAGCCTTTTAAGGCTAATTTATTGTGTAACTGATAGTATGAGAACTCCTTACACATGTCATTACTCCTATTTTATGTATAATATTATAGGTTTTAATATATATAAGGTTCCAAGTGTGAGAGGTGAAGGGAAAAGGGTTATTTTGAGACTACCAAGTGTGATCATGCATGGCCAAGATAATAGAAAGGTTCAAAAGCTTCCCTAATGCATGTGATGGATTATAAGTAACCCCTCCTACTCATATTAATCACAAAATTTGATCAAGTCTAGAGTTTGGGTAGTTTTGGAAGGGAAATTATGAGAGGTAGTTTTCTATGCATAGAAAATGAGTTTCTTAACTATTTGTAGGTCTTGGATGATTGTAAATTATGTTTTTAACTCTTGAAATGATATGGATCACAAAATTACTCTCTTCCATGCATTTTTAACTGATATTAACATTGGTGACACATGTCCTTGTGCCTCTTCAACTTCTCTTCTCTCTCTCTTCTTCCAAGTTCTATAAATTGAGATTTCTTGGCCATTGTATGGATCTCTCTACTAGGTATGGTGAATCCATACCAAAATTGTGCCTTGACTCAATAAATACAAGTAATTTTACCTCATTCTAATAACTCACTAAGTGTACATGATAGTGTTTAGTCTTGTGCAAGTGTGATGTCTATTTACCTTCACATCTACTTTTACTAGTACCTAGTGTGATTTGATCTCTTTCTTGCAGGTCAACAAGAAGTGTCAAGTGAGGTTTTAGGTATAGTGAATATATCATTCAATAGAGTGTCTTAGAATGCCTATTTCTTAAGTCTTCCTAAATTATGATATCTCCTAGAACCCATGTTGAAGCATTGATGTGAGAGAGAGTTGATATTGAGTGAAGTGTATATGTAACTTGTTCTTGGTTCCAAGTGCATATCAAAGGTATGAGTAGAGAAAACTATTTGTTGTATCACCCACATAGATTAATTTTACTTCCATTCATCCTCTATCCATTTTCATCCCCAAGTTTAGTAGTAAGATTTGGGCTCTATTGATACATCAAGGGGAGCTAGCCCCTAATCTAGTGATCCACCTCCTAATATGGATACCCATAGCCCTAAGGTGGTTCCATTGTTTCACTTGAATGAGGAGAAGCTTATCATATCTCCTCATTGGGTGAAAGTTCAAGTGACAATAGTTTTTGACATGCCTGATGGGATAATTTGTCCAAGGAGTTGAAGAATTCTTGGTGTGTTCTTCAACCAATTAGCCTTTTGGATGCATTTCATCAACACCAATGGAGAATCTAAGTTGAATCAGGTAGTTAATTAGCCCTAGTGCATGAATAAATCATATTTGGTATGTATAATCCCATTATTTATTATTATGGACCTTGTGTTCCTTCATATAGTTTGTATCAATCTCATGTTGTTCATGGAATCCCCTCAAGTAGCTCTCCTAATTGTCCTTCTCCTTGTCAATCCATGAGTGTTAGGGAGATAATGTTGGATTTTGAAAAGTAAATGCTAGATTTAGATAGGTTGAATGTGTAAAATAGGGATCATCAAGAGATTATTTACAAAGAGGAGTGATTTCTTAGGGAATATCAAGCCATGTAATCCATGAAGGAGAAACTAGTAAGATGGAGAAGTCAATCTGCTTAAGGCAGTCAGCCGTGTACACCTTCTTCCATCCCAAGACAACCTTCTCCTATTCAAAATAAACCCTCCCCTTATACACCAAATCATTTTTATCAAATATCACTTTCTAACCAAAATAAAATGATCCAACCTTCTATCCCATCTAATGCATCTTCTCCTACATCAAAACAAACTACCCCTACTATTGATCCTTTGCATGTAGCAATCCAATACCAAAAAATATTGGATCAGCCTTCTATGGAAACAAAATACTCCAAGTTCTTATATTTTGAGCACTCCTTTGAAGAAATCCATTCCATTTCCTTTGGAAACCAACACATCCATCTTCAAACAACTCCTCCTATGCATGTGAAAAATCTTCTTATTCTCCCTCATCCTCCTTAAGCCCTTGAATCTAATGTCAAGAGTCCAAAATGGAAAAATGTCTATCATGAACCAACTCAAGACCTTGAAAAAGTGAATGAAGTTGTTTCTTATCATCAAGAAGAGACACATGATATCAAGATTCCAAGTTGGAGGAGTGCTCATCATGAATTAGCCCAAAACTTTGAAGAAGAAAAGATAGAAAAAGATATGCGTATTGGTTTCACACATTGGAAGGATGTTATTCAAATGCAAACACAACCTAAAGAGGAGAGGAATGAAGAGATTAATGAGACTCTTATGGATAGAAAGGTTATTTTGTTAAGTCATTCTCCTACTCCTCAACCTAAAATGTGTTCAAATGATGTAAATTTTCCAAGATTTGATAGGGAAATTGCAAGATGGAAAGAAGAGCATGAAAATGTCCCATTATTTTACAAACTAGTCAAGGATGTGTCTTTCCCTCCCACCCTCTCCTTGGAGAAAGGAGAAAATGTCTTGTGTGAGGTGGAAGAAGAAGTTGAAAAATTCAAGGGTGGAGAAGATAATCTAAGTGGAAAGGAGGTAGTAGGTATATAACCTTGTATACATGATGAGTTTTCATTATCTCTACTAGATGAAATTACTTTCCGTCATGATGAAGATAGTGAACAATCCATAGTAGATTTTTATATCCAAGATGACATCTTAGTTCTTGATCAAAAAGAGGAGGAACCTATTTTGAGATAGGCAAGTGAAGAAGAGAGAGTAGAATTTATAGCTAATCAAGAAGCTCTTATGAGTAACAATGAGGATGAGATCATCATAGGCATTCCCTTTGAAGGCATCATCAAAGATGGAGAACATAGTCAAACCATATATCAAGAAGTGGTTATCCTAGCAGGGTTTCATGAGACTAAGGTTGAAGAAGTGGCTCTTGAAGGTGGTAGTTTAAAGGAGAAGACATAGGTCACACCCACATGAAAATGTTCTAAGAATATGAAGATAAGATTAACAAACTTCACTTATCAACATTGGATAATGAAGAATGTAAGCATGATGAGATATCTTCCCCTTTTTTTGATGAGATTTAGTGTTGATTTTATGAAGATAGTGACTAGGCCATGGTACCTAAGTTGAATTCGGTTTAAGAGAATGTTGTTAAGAAGATAGAGACTTTGGTTCTTGAGCAAGGAGAGAAGTCTGATTGGTTTGATAAAGGCATTGGTGAAGGAGTTTTTGAGCCAGAAAATGATGATTTTTGGAATGAGTTAGAATTTTTTTATCTCAATTCAAACATTACAACAACCACGCTTCCTTAAGAGATCCATGATGAAGCAAGAGATGAGTTTGATAAGCTTCTCAAAGAGATAGAAAAAGATGAGCTGGTCCATGATGCATTCCAAAAGGGTCATGAGACAAATGAGCCCTATAATGATGAGATGATATCCATTGATCAATTGATGGACAACACCAACATAAAAGGCCATCATGAAACATGTCTCAAAGAGCAATATGAATACATGGATGTTGAAGACATGTTTAAACCTGATTTATTGGAATACATGCCAACCAAGGTATCAAACAAGAAGGGTGAGTCACCAAGTTTTCACTCCTACAAAATACTTGGTTACCACCATGATTTTTTTTCCATGAAGGAGACTTAGGAAGTTTCCCCTTTGATCTAGGAGGGGGGAAAATATATCAAGCTAGATGTACATATTGGTTTTTGAGTTGTGTTATGTTTTCCCCTAAGTGCTTAGTATCACAAGTGTGTTTGCTTTGGTATTTTTTGTGTGTTGTTATTTCATTTTTTTGTTTGAGGTATAATTATTATCTTTTTGGTCTCTTCAAGGTATGCTCTTGATGTTTTCCAAGTGTATCCTGACTCCCTTACCTAATGGATAGGATAAGGCTACTAGTCCTTAACATAGGCAAGCATGTTACCCCTAAGAGTTACCAAATTATTGACCAAATCTGATTTATAGTCAAATGAGGTCAACCCATATCATTTTAAGATTTTTAATAAGGTTTACATACATCCTCTGGGGTCTCATATTGTCCTATATATCTTACTTGGACTTGTCCTAGTCTTTGCCTAAGTTCATTCCCCTTGAATTGGCCTAATCAACCATGGTCAAATATGGTCAAACATTGGTAAAACTTCGAAAAAGGTCCATTTTTTTCAAAATATCCTAATATGGTATTTATCATGTTTCAATGTGATTACAAGTCATAAACTAGTCATTTTTTAGGTCTCATGTGAAAAAGGGGTCTTTTGGCCACCTTTTAGCCTATTAAATGACTTGTACTTACTTTTATGCAATAAAAATTGACACTAAGGTGAGTTTAAACGTGTATCATGTTAGGATCATGTTAGTGGATAGTTATAAGTCAAGTTTATTAGGCAAAAAGTAGTTTTCCATAAAAAATAGGCCTTTTCCAACACTTGTACGGACTCCTCAAGTTCCCTTGTAGTAAAAAACATGGTAGTGTGAATCTTCACCTCCCCATAGGTCATATTCACATTTTGTTTCATATGTTTTATAAAAAAATGCATTTACAACTCATTTCTCTTCTTTCTCCATTAGCAATCCAAAGAAGGGCATGTTTAAGCACTCACTATGGAAGTTACAGGTGGATTTAATGAAAATGATTCTATAGGTGGATAACAATCTAAGTGCACTTAACATTCATAGAAAGAAATCTCATATTGTTTTCTCTTCCTTCATGAATAATGGTTAACACTCCAAGAAACTTTTAATGCCTATTCAACCATGAGGGGGTCTCTTTATGAGTCTGTTTCAACTTTTCTTGTTTTGGATTGATGGAATGGTTTGTTTTAGGTGCCTCCACATGTTTTTCAAGACATTATCATTCTTATTTACGTTATAGAAACTTCAAATACTTCGGAAATCCTCATTTAGGCTTGTAAATTTCCTATTTTGCATTGACAGTCAACTTATTTAATTTACAAGTGGTTTCTCCACATTAAGAAAAGTGTTTTGATGTTGTTTTGATGATGATCCTAGTGTTTGTGTTGTTGGAAGGGTTTAAAAGTGTTTTTTGGTGCTTGGAAGGCCTTTTTTAGATTTTTATTCTCTCTTAAAGGAGTGTCTCAGTTCACACAGCCAGGAGCTTCACCTACAAGAGCATGTTGACGTCATCATGACCAAAAAATAGCCTTCACATGGTCTCAAGTCTTTAAATATATTTGGAGTGAATTTTAAAGAGGTCTAATATTGATGGATAAATATCACAAGGTTGTGAGAGACCAAAATAAAGTGACTGCATGATTGGCCTCATTGTCCTTAAAATTGCCAAATAGAGGTCCTAAGGGTTTTTTGAGGTGATAGATGTCATGATCAAAGATGTCTTCAATGCCCTTTGTTTATTGGGTCTTTTATCCCTATCCACCAAGAGTAACCATTCCAAGTTTCAAGGTCAAAAAAGGAGTGGATATGAGAATTTGAGCAACCTCAAAATGGCCAAAAATCACTAAATTCAATAAGTGGTGTTTATAGGGTGAGTGGTAAATTAATTTTGTACTTCAATTGATGGACCTAAATTATGCCACCTAGTTTTAAATAGTTAAAAATGGTACAAAGATTAATATTGGTCCAAAATGAGTGATACAAGG
Source organism: Torreya grandis (assembly GCA_037957365.1). Classification (NCBI taxonomy): domain Eukaryota; kingdom Viridiplantae; phylum Streptophyta; class Pinopsida; order Cupressales; family Taxaceae; genus Torreya; species Torreya grandis. The sequence continues at coordinate 115,351 of JARHVA010010110.1, forward strand.
TCAATTTGAATTTTTTGACCCCTAACACACCCTCCCTTATTCGTACAGGTCTGGGACACTAGTACCTACAATAGGCCTTAGTGAAAATTTGTTTCAAATTGAGATAATAGTGAACTTAATGGAAGCCTAAGGTGAAGGTAGAAGTTTTTATTGTAATAATATTATAATTTATTTGGTATTTACCAATCACATGACCCTAAAAGTCTCATAACAACCTATAAATAGTCAACATGTGATATGGACAGTGAAGTTGAAGTTTGGAAGTTGAACTTGGTGTTGAGTGTTTCAATATGGATGAAATTTAAATTAGTAATATATGACCTAAAAGTACTTAATATAAACTTGAACACTTGAAAATGGCCTTTTCCAAGCTCAAAAGCCACTAAACAAGTAGGAACAGTGACTGGTCCAGGCAGATAAGGTTGCTAGTTGGAAACCTAAACATGAATTTGGTGTATGGTTTGAAGGTTTTATAAGTGAAAATAATATAGGAGGAACATATATGACCTAGGAAACATGGATATAAGGTCAAAAACCATCAGTTTAAGCTCAAATAATAACCTACACGTGGGATTTTAGACTCATCTCAGTCCTCAATGAATAATAGCCTAGTCTTGAGAATGGAGATGGACTAGTGCAAGAGTTTGAGCCTAAACTTGGAAAAATAATATGGTTTAAATATTAATGAGATTTTAAGAATAATATGATGTTTTTTTATGTTCCTAAAGCACAAACCTATCTCAATAGAACCTACAACTAAGTTAAAATAATATTTGTCCTTGTGGGTAGTAAAGGCCTAGTTTCATGTTTTCCATGGCATAAGACATGTTTTAGGGGAAAAGAAGGATAGATATGGATTTAAAAGGTTTTTTATGGAATTTATGTTCCATAAAATTCCTATTAAATCTCAAATCAATCCATTTCTCTCCTAACACAACCTATACCCTGCCTACCTTCAAACTATGCCTGGTCAAAAGTCTACCTTGGAAAAATGGAGAGTTGGCGGGTCAAATGGAGGATTTAGAATATAAAATTTGGAAAAGAGTACAATTAGGAACTATATAAAATTATAAAATAATAAATTTTCCAATATAAATAGTGAAAATACTCACTATTTTGTCTTAGAGTAGGGGCTGTTTTGGCATGCATGAGAATGACATTTTTGGGAAAAATGTTGAAAATGACGACCAGAAGGCTAGAAAGGGGGAAAAATGATGATTGGATAAAATTTATAGGACCTAATAAAAATAAAAAAACCTTTATATAATTTCTTAAACCAAACAAGTTACTCCAACCAAGGAGGTATGCAATCATGCATGAAGGGAATCCTTAAGCCTAAAAGCCAAACTGAGGGTCATTTACATTTTTGTCATTTTAAATGACTTAAAGTTTATTTAAACATGTTTTAAGGGGTATATAAGATGTTTTTAATCCATAATTATTTAAAATAATCCATTGGAGTGTCAAGTGGAGTCTCAAATGACAAGCAGGCCTATTGGCAAGGTTTAGGCCTAATGCTAAATAGGGGTGAGTTTTCATTTTTGGATTTGAGGAAATAATATAATGATGGGAACATGTTTTTTAGGTTAATATAAAGGTTTTTAAACCATTTTTTTAAAAATAGATGCATCAAAAAGCCAATTATTGGCTTATAAACTCCCAAACCCTCACAAAATACCCAAAATGGCTCGAATGGTCAACTTCAATCACTCATAACTTTCATGAAATGATTCATGGGACATAGATAAACTTAGGATATTTTAATAAGGTCTTTTAGGAGAAAAAATAGGAATTTTGGAGGAATTAAAATCTACCATCTTTATGAACAAAGGTTAAGAGGGCTAATCACTCCAAAATCCTCTTTAACCCTGTTTTAGGACCTAATTATGAAAACCAAGTTAGAAGTGAATCTATATGGAGGAATTTGAAATTAAGTGATGAATATATGTTATTTAAAACTCCATGAATATCACATAAATTTCCTTGGATTATATGAAAATGTACATAAATGAGGAAAATAGGGCTTATTTTGACCATTTTTTGTGTTGTACAGACATGGTGAACTTATAGGAGATAAAATAACATTTGGAGGGAATATTATGAATTTTTATAAGTAAATATTATCATTATATCAAATTTAAAATATTCTAAGTGTGCCTACCAACTCCTTGTTTTCAGCCAGTACAGTGAGCCAACTAATGAGGACTTAGAAAAAATGACAAATCTTCATTTGGAGAGCCTTTTAAGGATAATTTATTGTAAATGATGGTATGAGAAGTAATTAAACATGTCATTATTCCTATTTTATGGATCATATTGTAGTTTTGAAGATATTGAAGGTGTTAAGTGTGAGAGGTGAAGGGAAAAGGGCTATTTTGAGACTGCCATGTGTATCATGCATGGCCAAGATTATAGGAAGGGTTAGGACCATCCATAATGCATGTGATGGATTATTAGTAACCCATACCTCAGATTCATCATAAAATTTTATTAGGTTTATATTTTGGGTAGTTTTGGAAGGCCAATTATGAGATGTAGTTTTCTATGCAAAGAAAAGGAGTTCCTTGACTATTTACAGGTCTTGGATGATTGTAAATTATGTTTTTAACTCTTTACATGATATGGCTCACCACATTACTCTATTACATGCATTTTTAAATGATATTCACGTTTTTGACACATGTCCTTATGCCTCTTCAACTTCTCTTCTCTCTCTCTTCTTCCAAGTTCTATAAATTGGGCCTTCTTGGCCATTGTATGGATTTCTTTGTTGGGTATTGTGTATCCCTAAAATTTTTTTGCCTTGAATAGATAAATACAATTAATTTTACCTCATTATAATAATTCAATAAGTGTACATGATAGTGTTTAGTCTTGTGCAAGTGTGATGTCTATTTACCTTCACATCTACTTTTACGAGTACCTAGTGTGTTTTGATCTCTTTATTGCAGGTCAACAATAAGTGTCAAGTAAAGTTTTAGGTATAGTGATAATAGATCATTCAATAGAGTGTCTTAGAATTCATATTTCCTAATTATTCCTAACTTATGCTATCTCCTAGACCCCATGTTGAAGCATTGATGTGAGAGAGATTTGATATTGAGTGAAGTGTTTATGTAACTTGTTCTTGGTTTCAAGTGCATATCAAAGGTATGAATAGAGAAAAATATTTAGTGTATCACCCACATAGATTAAGTTTACTTCTAGTCATACTCTATCCCTTTTCATCCCCAAGTTTAGTAGTAATATTTGAGCTCTATTGATACATCAAGGGGAGTTAGCCCCTAATCTAGAGATCCACCTCCAAATAGGGATACCCACAGCTCGAAGGTGGTTCCATTTTTTCACTTGAATGAGGAGAAGCTTGTCATATCTCCTCATTGGGTGAAAGTTCAATTGACAATAATTTTTGACATGCCTGGTGGGATAATTTGTCCAAGGAGTTGAAGAATTCTTGGTGTGTTCTTCAACCAATTAGCCTTTTGGAGGCATTTCATCAACACCAATGGAGACTCTAAGTTGAAACATCTAGTTAAGCAGCCCTAGTGCATGAATAAATCATATTTGGTATGTATAATCCCATTTTTTAGTAGTATAGAACTTATGTTCCTTCATATAGTTTGGATCAATCTCATGTTGTTCATGGAATCCCCTCAAGCAGCTCTCCTAATTGTCCTTCTCCTAGTCAATCCAAGAGTGTTAGGGAGATAATGTTGGATTTTGAGAAGTAAATGCTGGAGGTAGATAGGTTGAATGAGAAAAATAGGTATCAAAAAGAGATTATGTATAAGGAGTGATTTTTTAGGAAAGTTCAAGCCATGTCATCTATGAAGGAGAAACTAGTAAGATGGAGAAGTCAATCCACTCAAGGCAATCAACCTTGTATACCTTATTCCATCCCAAGACAAAATTCTCCTATACAAAAGAAACCCTCCCCTTATACACCAATTATTTTTTATCAAATATAACTTGCTCACCAAAATAAAATGAGCCAACCTTATATACCATCTAATGCATCTTCTCCTATGTCAAAAGAAAATACTCCTAATATTAATCCTTTGCACTTAACAATCCAATACCAAAAGATAATGGATCAGCCTTCTATGGAAACAAAATATTCCAAGTTCTTAGATTGTGAGCCCTCCTTTGAAGAAATCCATCCCATTTCTTTTGGAAACCAACACATCCATCTTTAAACAGCTCCTCCTATGGATGTGAAAACTCTTCCTAGTCTCCTTCAACCTCATTAAGCCCTTCAATCTGATGTCAAGATTCCAAATTGGAAAAATGTCTATCATGAACCAGCTCAAGACCTTGAGAAAGTGAGTGAAGATACTGCCTGTCATCAAGAGAAGACACATGATGTCAATATTCTAAGTTTGAGGAGTGCTCATCATGAATTAGCTTGAAAGTTTGAAGAAGAAAAGATAGAAAAAGTTGTGCCTATTAGTTTCACACATTAGAAGGATGTTATTCAAATGCAAACACAACCTAAAGAGAAGAAAGGATATTTTGGTAAGTCATTCTCCTAATCCTTAATCTGAAATGTGTTCAAATTATGGAAGTTTTCCAAGCTTTGATAGGGTGATTCAAGATGGAAAGAAGAGCATGAAAATGTCCCATTATCTTTCAACCTAGTCAAGGATGTTTCTTGCCCTCCCACCCTCTCCTTGGAGAAAGGAGAAAATGTCTTGTGTGAGGTAGAAGATGAAGTTGAAAAATTCTAAGGTGGAGAAGATAATCTAAGTGGAAAGGAGGCAATATGTATATAAATTTGTATACATGATGAGTTTTCATTATCTCTACTTGATGAACTTCCATTTGGTCATGATGAAGATAGTTAACAATCTATAGTATGTGATGATGATGAAATCCAAGTAGATTATTATATGCAAGATGACATCTTTGTTCTTGATAAAAAAGAGGAGGAACCTATTTTGAGATAGGCAAGTGAAGAAGAGAGTAGAATTTATGGCTGAGCAAGAAGCTCTCATGAGTGACAATGAGGATGAGATCATCATAAACAGTCCCTTTGAAGGCATCATCAAAGATGGAGAACATATTCAAACCATATCTCAAGAAGTGGTTGTTATAGGAGGGTTTCATGAGACTAAGGTTGAAGAAGTGGTTCTTAAAGGTGGTAGAGTTCAAAGAGAAGACATAAGTCACACCCACATGTAAATGATCCAAGAATATGAAGATGAGATTGACAAACTTTACTTATCAACATTGGATAATGAGGAATGTAAGCATGGTGAGCTATCTTCCCCTTTTTTTGATGAGCTTTATTGTTGCTTTGATGAAGATAGTGACTAGGCCATGATACATGAGTTGAATGAGGTTCAATAGCATGTTGTTGAGCACATAGATACTTTGGTTCTTGAGAAAGAAAGAGAGAAGTCTAATTAGTTTGATAAAGGCATTGATGAAGGAGTTCTTGAGCAAGAAAATGATGATTTTTGGAATGAGTTAGAAATTTTTTGTCTCAATTCAAACATTACACTAGCCACCCTTCCTCAAGAGAGCCATGATGAAGCAAGAGATGAGTTTGATAAGCTTCTCAAAGAGATAGAAAAAGATGAGCTAGTCCATGATGCATTCCAAAAGGGTCATGAACCAAATCAGCCCTCTAATGATGAGATGGTATCCATTGATCCATTTATGGACAACACCAACATAAAAGACCAGCATGAAACATGTCTCAAAGAGAAATATGAATACATGAAAGTTGAAGACATGTTTGAACCTGATTTATTGGAATACATGCCAACCAAGGTAGCAAACAAGAAGGGTGAGTCACCAAGTTTTCACTCCTACAAAATACTTGGTGACCACCATGAGTTTTTTTCCATGAAGGAGACTTAGGAAGTTTCCCCTTTGATCTAGGAGGGGGAAAAATATATCAGGTTAGATGTACAATTAGTTTTTGAGTTGTGTTATGTTTTCCCTTAAGTGCTTAATATCACAAGTGTGTTTACTTTGGTCTTTTTTGTCTGTTGTTATTTCATTTTTGTGTTTGAGGTAGAATTATTATCTTTTTGGTCTCTTCAAGGTATGCTCTTGATGTTTTCCAAGTGTATCCTGACTCCCTTACCTAATGGATAGGATAAGGCTACTAGTCCTTAACATAGGCAAGCATGTTACCCCTAAGAGTTACCAAATTATTGACCAAATCTGATTTAAAGTCAAATGAGGTCAACCCATATCATTTTAATATTTTTAATAAGGTTTACATACATCCTCTGGGGTCTCATATTGTCCTATATATCTTACATGGTCTTGTCCTAGTCTTTGCCTAAGTTCATTCCCCTTGAATTGGCCTAATCAACCATGGTCAACTATGGTCAAACCTTGGTAAAACTTAGTCAAAGTTCCATTTTTTGTCAAACTATCCTAATATGGTATTTATCATGTTTCAATGTTATCACAAGTCATAAAGTAGTCATTTGTTAGGTCCCATGTGAAAAAGGGGTCTTATGGCCACCTTTTAGCCTATTAAATGACTTGTACTTAATTTTATGCAATAAAAATTGACACTAAGGTGATTTTAAACGTGTATCATGTTAGGATCATGTTAATGGATAGTTATAAGTCAGGTTCATTAGGCAAAAAGTAGTTTTCCATAAAAAATAGGCCTTTTCCAACACTTGTACGGACTTCTCAAGCTCCCTTGTAGTAATAAACATGGTGGTGTGACTCTTCACCTCCTCGCAGGTAATATTCACATTTTTTTCATATATTTCATAAAAAATTGCATTTACAACTCATTTCTCTTCTTTCTCCATTGGCAAGCCAAAGAAGGGCAAGTTTAAGCACTCACTATGGAAGTTACAGGTGGATTTAATGAAAATGATTCTATAGGTGGATAACACTCTAAGTGAACTTAAAATTCATAGAAATAAATCTCATATTTATTTCTCTTCCTTCATGAATATTGGTTAACACTCCAAGAAAATTTTAATGCCTATTTAACCATGAGGGGGTCTCTTTTTTAACCTGTTTCAACCTTTCTTGTTTTGGATTGATGGAATGGTTTGTTTCAGGTACATCCACATGTTTTTAAAGAAATTTTAATGATTATTTATGTTTTATAAACTTCAAATACTTGGGAAAGCCTCATTTAGGATATTACATTCTTGTAAATTACCTAGTTTGCATTGACAGTCAACTTAGATGCTTTGCAAGTGGTTTCTCCACATTCAAAAAAGTGTTTTGATGTTGTTTTGATGATGCTACTGGTGTTTTTGGTTCTTGGAAGGCCTTTTTTACATGTTTTTTGTCTCTTAAAGGAGTGTTTCAATCCACACAGCTAGGAGCTTCACCTACAGGAGCATGTTGATGTCATCATGACCCAAAAAAAACCTTCACATGGTCTAAAATATTTAAATGTATTTGGAGTGAATTTTAGAGAGGTATAAAGTTGATGGAGAAATATCACAAGGTTTTGAGATGCCAATAGAAAGTTATTTCATAATTGGGATCACAGTTCTTAAAATTGCCAAATAAAGGTCCTGAGGGTTTTTTGAGGTGATATATGTTATGATCAAAGATGTTTTCAATGCCATTTATTTTTTGGGTATTTTATCCCTATCCACCAATAGTACCCATGCCAATTTTCAAGGTCAAAAAAGGAGTGGAGATGATAATTTGAGAAACCTTAAAATGGCTAAAAATTCACTGAATTCAATCAGTGGTGTCTACAGGGTATGAGTGGTAAATTAATTTTGCACTTCAATTGATGGACCTAAACTATGCCACCTAGTTTCAAATAGTTCAAAATGGTACAAAGAGTAATCCTAGGCTAAAATGAGTGAGACAAGGTTAATTTTAATGTTTTGACCCCTAACACACCCTTCCATATTCATACATGTCTGGGACATTAGTACCTACAATAGGCCTTAGTGAAAGTTTGTTTCAAAATGAGATAATAGTGAACTTAATGGAAACCTAAGGTGAAGGTAGAAGTTTTTATTGTACTAATATTATAATGGAGTTGGTATTTCACAATCACATGACCCTAAAAGTCTCATAACAACCTATAGGCCCTAGAAATGCATATAAACACAGTCAACATGTGATATGGACAGTGAAGTTGAAGTTTGGAAGTTGAACTTGGTGTTGAGTATTTTAATATTGATGAAATTTAAATGAGTAGGATATGAAATCAATTGACTTAATATAAAATTGAATATTTGAAAAATGCCTTTTCCAAGTTCAAAATTCCACTAAACAAGCATGAATAATGACTGGTTGAGGCAGATAGGGTTGCTAGTTGGAAACCTAAACATGAATTAGTGTATGGTTTGAATATTTTATAAGTGAAAATAATGTAAGAGGAACATATATGACCTATTAAATATGGATAAAATGTCCAAAACCATCATTTTAATCTCAAATCATAACCTATAAGTAGGATTTTAGGCTTGTCTCAGTCCTTAATGAGCAATAGCCTAGTCTTGAGAATGGAGATGGACTTGTACAAGAGTTTGAGCCTAGAATTATAAAAATAATAGGGTGACCATATTAATGAGATTTTAAGACTAATAGGATTTTTTTTTTATGTTCCTAAATCCCAAACCTATCTCAAGAGAACCTACAACCAAGCTAAAACAAGATTTCTCCTTGTGGGTAGTCAAGCCCTAGTTTCATGTTTTCCAAGGCATAAGACATGTTTTAGGGGAAAAGAAGGATAGATATGGATTTAATAGGCTATTTTATGAATTTATGATCCATAAAATTCCCTTATAATTCTCAAATCAATCCATTTCTCTCCTAACACAACCTATACCCTGCCTACCCTTAAACTATGCCTAGTCAAAAGTCTACCTTGGAAAAATGGAGAGTTGGAGGGTCAAATGGAGGATTTGGAAGCTAAATGTTTTTAAATAGTACCCATATGACCTATATAAAATCATAAAATAATAAAATTTCCAATTTAAATAGTTAAAACACTCACTATTTTGTCTTAGAGTAGGGGCTATTTTGGCATGCATGAGAATGACAATTGTGGGGAAAATGTTGAAAATGACGACCAGAAGGCTAGAAAGGAGAAATAAATGATGATTTTATAATATTCATATGACCTATTAAATTATAATAAACCTTTATATAATTTATTAAACTAAACAATTTTCTCCAACCAAGGAGGTTTGCAATCATGCATAAAGGGAATCGTTAGGCCTAAAAGCCAAACTGAGTGTCATTTGCATTTTTTCCTTTTACATGCCTTAAAATTGATTTAAAAATGTTTTAATTGGTATATAAGATGTTTTTAATCCATAAGGATTCAAATTAATCCATTGGAGTGTAAAGTGGAGTCTCAAATGACAAGCAGGCCTATTGGCAAGGTTTAAGCCTAATGCCAAACAAGGTTGAGTTTTCATTTTTGGATTTTGAAGAGATAATATAATGATTATAACATGTTTTTTGGGTTAATATAAAAGTTTTAAAACCATTTTTTGGAAAATATATACATCAAGAATCCAATTATTGGCTTAGAAGCTCCCAACCCCTCACAAAATGCCCAAAATGGCTCGAATGGTCAACTTTAATCACTCATAACATTCATGAACTGATACATGGGACCTAGATAAATTTAAGATATTTTAATAATGTCCTTAAGGATAAAAAATTGGAATTTTAAAGGAATTCAAATGTGCCATCTTTATGATTAAAGGTTAAGAGGGCTAATCACTCCAAAATGCCCTTTAACCCTATTTTAGGACCTAAATGTGAAAACCAAGCTATAAGTGCATCTATATGGAGGAATTTGACATTTATTTATGAATATAATTTATTTAAAACTCCATTAATATCATATAAATGTCCTTGGATTGTATGAAATTATACATAAATGAGGAAAATAGGGCTTATTTTGACCATTTTTTGTGTTGTGCAAACATGGTGAACTTCTAGGAGATAAAATCAATTTTTGAGGGAATAATAGGAATTTTTATAAGTCCATATGGTCATTATATAAAATTTAAAATATTATAAGTGTGACTACCAAATCCTTCTTTTCAGCTAGTCTAGTGAGCCAACTAATGAGAACTTAGAAAAAAGGACAAATCTTCATTTGGAGAGCCTTTTAAGGCCAATTTATTGTGAATGATGGTATCATAACTCAAAAATTTCATTATTCCTATTTTATGGATAATATTTTAGGTTTTAAGATCTTGAAGGTGTTAAGTGTGAGAGGTGAAGGGAAAAGGGCTATTTTGAGATTGCCAAGTGTGATCATGCATGGTCAAGATGATAGGAAGGGTTAGGAGCCTCCATAATTCATGTGATGGATTATTATTAACCCCTACCACTCATATTAATCATCAAATTTTATCAAGTGTAAATTTTGGGTCGTTTTGGAAGGCCAATTATGAGATGTAGTTTTTTATGCATAAAAAAGGAGTTCTTTGACTATTTGCAAGTCTTGGATGATTGTAAATCATGTTTTTAACTCTTGACATGATATTTATTACCCCATTACTCTCTTCCATGCATTTTTAACTTATATTTAAATTGGTGACACATGTCCTTGTGCCTCTTCAACTTCTCTTCTCTCTCTCTTCTTCCAAGTTCTATAAACTGGGCCTTCTTCGCCATTGTATGGATCTCTCTGCTGGGTATTGTGTATCCCTAATTTTTTTTGCCTTGAATTATTAAATAAAAGTAATTTTACCTCATTATAACAATTCAATAAGTGTACATAATAGTGTTTAGTCTTGTGCAAGTGTGATGTCTATTTACCTTCACATCTACTTTTACTAGTACCTAGTGTGTTTTGATCTCTTTATTGTAGGTACACAAGAAGTGTCAAGTGAGGTTTTAGGTATATTTAATAAATCATTCAATAGAGTGTCTTATAATTCATATTTCCTAAGTCTTCATAACATATGCTATCTCCTAGACCCCATGTTGAAGCATTGATGTGTGAGAGAGAGTTGATATTGAGTGAAGCGTATATGTAACTTATTCTTGGTTCCAAGTGCATATCAAAGGTTTGAGTAGAGAAAAATATTTGGTGTATCACCTCCATATATTAAGTTTAATTCTATTCATCCTCTATCCCTTTTCATCCCTAAGTTTAGTAGTAAGATTTGAGCTCTATTGATACATCAAGGGGAACTAGCCCCTAATCTAGAGATCTACCTCCTAACAGGTATACCCATAGCCCTAAGGTGGTTCCATTGTTTCACTTGAATGAGGAGAAGCTTGTCACATATCCTCATTTGGTGCATGTTAAAGTGAAAATAGTTTTTTGCATGCCTGATGGGATAATTTATCCAAGGATTTGAAGAATTCTTGGTGTGTTCTTCAACCAATTAGCCTTTTGAGGCATTTCATAAACACTAATGGAGACTCTAAGTTGAATCAGTTGGTTAAGCAGCCCTAGTGCTTGAATAAATCATATTTGGTATGTATAATCCCATTTTTGAGTAGTATGGACATTATGTTCCTTCATATAGTTTGGATCAATCTCATGTTCTTCATGGAGTCCCCTCAAGCACCTCTCCTAATTGTCCTTCTCCTAGTCAATCCAAGAGTGTTAGGGAGATAATGTTTGATTTTGAGAAGTAAATGCTAGAGGTAGATAGGTTGAATGAGAAAAATAGGTATCAACAAGAGCTTATGTACAAGGAGGAGTGCTTTTTAAGGTAATCTCAAGCCATGTAATCCATGGAGGATAAACATGTAAGATGGAGAAGTCAATCCACTCAAAGTAGTCAGCCTTGTACACCTTCTTCCATCCCAAGACAACCTTCTCCTATACAAAAGAAACCCTCCCCTTGTACACCAAATCCTTTTTATCAAATATCAATTTCTCACCAAAACAAAATGAGAAAACCTTATATCTCATCTAATGTATTCTTCTCTTATGTCAAAACAAACTACCCCTACTATTAATCCTTTTCACTTAGCAATTCAATACCAAAAGATATTGGATCAGCCTTCTATGTAAACAAAATACTCCAAATACTTAGATTGTGAGCCCTCATTTGAATAAAGTCATCCCATTTCCTTTGGAAAACAAAACATCCATCTTCAAAAAACTCCTCCTATGGATGTGAAAACTCTTCCTAGTCTCCCTCAACCTCCTTAAGCCCTTCAATCTAATGTCAAGATTCTAAGTTGGAAAAATGTCTATCATGAACCAGCTCAAGACCTTGAGAAAATGAATGAAGTTTATTCCTATCATCAAGAGGAGTCACATGATGTCAAGATTCCAAGTTGGAGGAGTGATCATCATGAATTAGCCCAAATGTTTGAAGAAGAAAAGATATAAAAAGCTATGCTTATTGGTTTCACACATTGGAAGGATGTTATTCAAATGCAAACACAACCTAAAGAGGAGAGGAATGAAGAAATTAATGAGACTCTTATGGATAGAAATTATATTTTTTTAAGTAATTATACTAATCCTCAATCTGAAATGTGTTCAAATGATGGAATCTTTCCAAGCTTTGATAGGGTGATTTCAAGATGGAAAGAAGAGCATGAACATGTCCCATTATCTTTCAACCTAGTCAAGGATTGGTCTTTCCCTCCCACCCTCTCCTTGGAGAAAGGATAAAATGTCTTGTGTGAGGTGGAAGATGAAGTTTCAAAATGAAAGGGTAGAGAAGATAATCTAAGTGGAAAGGAGGTAGCAGGTATAGAACCTTGTATACATGATGAGTTTTCATTATCTCTACTTGATGAACTTCCTTTTGGTCATGATGAAGATAGTGAACAATCCATAGTAGGTGATGATGATGAACTCCAAGTAGATTGTTATATACAAGATGATATCTTAGTTCTTGATAAAAAAGAGGAGGAACCTATTTTGAGATAGGTAAGTGAAGAAGATAGAGTATAATTTATGGCTGATCAAGAAGCTCTGATGAGTGACAATGAGAATGAGATCATCATATACACTCCCTTTGAAGGCATCATCAAAACTGGAGAACATAGTCAAACCATATCTCAAGAAGTGGTTGTTCTAGGAGGGTTTCATGAGACTAAGGTTGAAGAAGTGGCTCTTGAAGGTGGTAGGGTTCAAGGAGAAGACATAGGTCACACCCACATGTAAATGTTCCAAGAATATGAAGATGAGATTGACAAAATTCACTTATCAACATTGGATAATGAGAAATGTAAGCATGGTGAGCTCTCTTCCACCTTTTTGATGAGATTTATTATTGCTTTGATGAAGATAGTGACCAGGCCATGGTACCTAATTTGAATGAGGTTTAAGAGCATGTTATTGAGTAGATAGAGACTTTGGTTCTTGAGCAAGAGGGAGAAAAGTCTGATTGGTTTTATAAAGGCATTGATGAAGGAGTTATTGAGCAAGAAAATGATGACTTTTGTAATGAGTTAATTTTTTTTTGTCTCAATTGAAACATTACACTAGACACCCTTCCTCAAGAGAGCCATGATGAAGTAAGAGATAAGTTTGATAAGCTTCTGAAAGAGATATAAAAGGATGAGCTGGTCCATAATGCATTCCAAGAGGGTTCTGAGCCAAATGAGACCTATAATGATGAAATGGTATCCATTGATCCATTGATGGATAACACCAACATAAAAGACTAGTATGAAACATGTCTCAATGAGCAATATGAATTCATGGATGTTGAAGAAATGTTTGAACCTAATTTATTGAATACATGCCAACCAAGGTAGCAAACAACAAGGGTGAGACACCAATTTTTCACTCCTACAAACTACTTGGTTACCACCATGAGGTTTTTTTCCATGAAGGAGACTTAAGAAGTTTCCCATTAGATCCAAGAGGGGGGAAAATATATCGGGTTAGATGTACATATTAGTTTTTGAGTTGTGTTATGTTTTCCCCTAAGTGCTTAGTATCACAAGTGTGTTTGCTTTGGTCTTTGTTGTGTGTTGTTCTTTCATTTTTGTGTTTGAGGTAGAATTATTATCTTTTTGGTCTCTTCAAGGTATGCTTTTGATGTTTTCCAAGTGTATCCTGACTCCCTTGCCTAATGGATAGGATAGGGCTACTAGTCCTTAACATGGGCAAGCATGTTACCCCTAAGAGTTGCCAAATTATTGACCAAATTTTACTTCTAGTCAAATGAGGTCAACCCATATAATTTTAAACTTTTTAAGAAGGTTTACATACATCCTATGGGGTCTCATATTGTCCTATATATTCTTACTTGGTCTTGTCTTAGTCTTTGCCTAAGTTCATTCCCCTTGAATTGGCCTAGTCAACCATGGTCAAACCTTGGTAAAACTTAGTCAAAGGTCCATTTCTTGTCAAGTCATAAACTAGTCATTTGTTAGGTCCCATGTGAAAAAGGGGTATTTTGGCCACCTTTTAGCCTATTAAATGACTTGTAATTACTTATATGCAAGAAAAATTGACTCTAAGGTTAGTTTAAATGTGTATCATGTTAGGATCATGTTAGTGGATAGATATAAGTCAAGTTTATCAGGCAAAAAGTAGTTTTCCATAAAAAATAGGCCTTTTCCAACACTTGTACAGACTTCCCAAGCTCACTTATAGAAAAAAACATGGTGGTGTGGCTCTTCACCTCCCCACAGGTCATATTCACATTTGGTTTTCATATATTTCATAAAAAATTGCATTTATAACTCATTTCTCTTCTTTCTCCATTGGCAAACCAAGGAAGGGCAAGTTTAAACACTCACTATGGAAGCTACAGGTGGATTTAATGAAAATGATTCTATAGGTGGATATCACTTTAGGAGAAATTAAAATTCATATCATCTCAGATTGGTACCTCTTCCTTCATGAACAATGGTTAACACTTAGGAAACTTTTTATGCCTATTCAACCATGAGGGGGTCTCCTTTTGAACCTATTTCAACTTTTCTTATTTTGTATTGATGGAATGGTTTGTTATAGGTTCCTCCACATGTTTTTCAAGACTTTATCATTCTTATTTATGTGTTATAAACTTCAAATACTTTGGAAAGCCTCATTTAGGCTTGTACATGCTTGCAAATTGACAGTCAACTCAGTTGCTTTGTAAGTGGTTTCTCCACATTGGGAAAAGTGTTTTGATGTTGTTTTGATGATGATACTAGTTTTTTTGGTTTTTTAATGGTTTAAATATGTTTTGTGGTGTTTGGAAGGCCTTGTTTTACATGTTTTTTCTCTCTTAAAGGAGTGTCTTAGTCCACACAGCTAGGAGCTTTACCTACAAGAGCATGTTGATGTCATCATGATAAAAAAATAGCCTTCACATGGTCTTAATTATTTAAATGTATTTATAGTGAATTTTATATAGGTCTAATATTTATGGAGAAAGATCACAAGGTTGTGAGAGGCCAAGAGAAATTGACTGCATAATTGGGGTCACAGTCCTTAAAATTGCCAAACAGAGGTCCTAAGGGTTTTTTTAGGTGATATATGTCATGATCAAAGAGTTTTTCAATGAATTTTATTTATTGGGTATTTTATCCCTATCCACCAAGAGTAACCATGCCAATTTTCAAGGTCAAAGGAGTGGAGATGAGAATTTGAACAACCTCAAAATGGCCAAAAAATCATTGAATTCAATCAGTGGTGTCTACAAGGTATGAGTGGTAAATTAATTTTTCACTTAAATTGATGGACCTAAACTATGCCACCTAGTTTTAAATAGTTCAAAATGGTACAAAGAGTAATACTAGGCCAAAATGAGTGAGAAAAGGTCAATTTCAATGTTTTGACCCCTAACACACCCTCCCCTATTCGTACAGGTCTAGGACACTAGTACCTACAATAGGCCCTAGTGAAAGTTTATTTCAAATTGAGATAATAGTGAACTTAATAGAATCATAAGGTGAATGTAGAAGTTTTTATTGTAATAATATTATAATGGAGTTGTTATTTTCCAATCACATGACCCTAAAAGTCTCATAACAACCTATAGGCCCTAGAAATGCATAAAAACACAGTGAACATGTGATATGGACAGTGAAGTTGAAGTTTGGAAGTTGAACTTGGTGTTGAGTGTTTCAATATGTATGAAATTTAAATGAGTAGGATATGAACTAAAATTAATTAATATAAAATTTAAAACTTGAAAAATTCCTTTGCCAAGCTCAAAAAGCCACTAAACAAGCAGGAACAGTGACTGGTCTAGGGAAATAGGGTTACTAGTTAGAAACCTAAACATGAATTGGTGTATGGTTTAAAGGTTTTATAAGTGAAAATAATAAAGGAGAAACATATATGAAATATTAAACATGGAGAGAAGGTAAAAAACCATAAATTTAAACTCAAATCATAACCTATAGGTAGGATTTTAGGCTTGCCTCAGTCCTCAATGAGCAATAGCCTAGTCTTGAGAATGGAGATGGACTAGTGCAAGAGTTTGAGCCTAGAGTTGTAAAAATAGTAGTGTGACAATATTATTGAGTTTTTAAGAATAATATGAGGTTTTTTTATGTTACTGAATCCAAAACCTAGCTCAAGAGAACCTACAACCCAATTAAAACAAGATTTCTCCTTGTGGGCAGTCAAGGCCTAGTTTCATGTTTTCCAAGGCATAAGAGATGTTTTTGGGGAAAATAAGTATATATATGGATTTAATAGGTTATTTAAGGCATGTATTATCCATAAAATTACCTATTAAATCTCAAACCAATCCATTTCTCTCCTAACACAACCTATACGCTGCCTACCCTCAAACTATGCCTAGTCAAAAGTTTGCCTTGGAAAAATGGAGAGTTGGAGGGTCAAATGGAGGAGTTGGAAGATAAAATTTGGTATATAGTACCATTATCACATATATAACATTATAAAATAATAAATTTTACAATTTAAATAAATAAAACACTCACTATTTTGTCTCAAAGTAGGGGTTATTTTGGCATGCATGAGAATGACAATCTTGGGAAAAATGTTGAAAATGATAACCAAAATGATAGAAATGAAAAAATTAAGATTGGATAATATTGAGGGAAAATAATAAAATCTAAAAAAACTTTCTATAATGTATGGTTCCAAACAAGTTGCTCCGACCAAGGAGGTTTGCAGTCATGCATGAAGGGAATCCTTAGGCCTAAAAGCCAAACTGAGGGTCATTTCCATTTTTGTAATTTTACATTAATTTAAATTGATTGGAAAACGTTTTAAGTGATATAAGATTTTTTTAATCCATAATTATTCAAATGAATCCATTGGAGTATCAGGTGGAGTCTCAAATGGCAAGTAAGCCTATTGGCAAGGTTTAGGCCTAATGCCAAATAGGGGTGAGTTTTCATTTTTGGATTTTGAGGAGATAATATAATGATAGGAACATGTTTTTTGGGTCCATATATAGTTTTTTTAACCATTTTTTTAAATATATGCATCAAGGAGCCAAATATTGGCTCAGAAGCTCCCAAACCCTCACAAAATGCCCAAAATGGCTTGAATGGTCAAATTCAATTGCTCATAACTTTCATGAACTGATGCATGGGACATGGAGGAATTTATGATAGTTTAATAAGGTATTTGAGGAGAAACAAGTGGAATTTGGAAGGAATTATAATGTTCCATATTTAGGAACAAAGGTTAAGAGGGCTAGTCACTCAAAAACCCTCTTTAACCCTGTTTTAGGACCTGATTGTGAAAATTAAACTATAATTAGATATATATGGAGGAATATTACCATTAGTGATGAATAAGATTTGTTTTAAACTCCATTAAGATCAAATACATGGCCTTGGATTGTATGGAATTGTACAAAAAAGAGGAAAATAGGGCTTATTTTGACCATTTTTTGTGTTGCACAGACATGGTGAACTTCCAAGAGATAAAATCACTTTTTAATGGAATGTTAGGAATTTTTATAAGTCCATATGTTAAATATATCAATTTTAAAATATTATAAGTGTGCCTACCAACTCCTTCTTTTTATCCAGTCCAGTGAGCCAGCTAGTGAGGACTTAGAAAAAATGACAAATATTCATTTAGAGAGCCTTTTAAGGAAAATTTATTGTAACTTATGGTATGAAAACTCTTTAAAAATTTCATTCCTCATATTTAATAGATAATATTTCAGGTTTTAATATCTTTAAGGTACCAAGTGTGAGAGGTGAAGGGAAAAGGGTTATTTTAAGACTACCAAGTGTGATCATGCATGGCCAAGATGATATAAAGCATCAAGAACCTCCAAAATTAATTTTATGGATTATTATTAACCCATAATACTTATATTCATCATAAAATTTTATCAAGTGAAAATTTTGGGTAGTTTTGGAAGGCCAATTATGAGAGGTAGTTTTCTATGCATAGAAAAGGAGTTTCTTGACTATTTATAGATATTGTATGATTGGAAATGATGTTTTTAAATCATGAAACGATATGGATATCCCCATTACTCTCTCCCATTCATTTTTAATTTATATTCACATTGGTGACATATGTCCTTGTGCCTATTCAACTTTTCTTCTCTCTATCTCTTCTTCCAAGTTCTATAAATTGGGCTTTCTTGGCCATTGTGGATCTCTTTACTGGGTATGGATAAGCCCTAATTTTTTTTTAAATTGAATAAATAAATAAAATTAATTTTACCTCTTCATAATAATTTAATAATTTTACATGATAGTGTTTAGTCTTGTGCAAGTGTGATGTCTATTTACCTTCACATTTATTTTTACTAGTAACTAATGTGTTCTGATCTCTTTCTTGTAGGTAAAAAAGAAGTGTCAAGTGAGGTTTAAGGTATATTTAATATCTCATTAAATATTTTCTTATAATACATATTTCCTAAGTCTTCCTAACCTATGATATCCCCTAACCCCATGTTGAAGCATTAATGAGAGAGAGAGAGAGAGAGAGTTGATATTGAGTAAAGTGTATATGTAACTTGTTCTTGTTTCCAAGTCCATATCAAAGGTATTATTAGAGAAAACTATTTTGTGTATCACCCCCATATATTATGTTTACTTCCATTCATCCTCTATCCCTTTTCATCCCCAAGTTTAGTAGTAAGATTTGAGCTCTATTGATACATCAAGGGGAGCTAGCCCCTAATCTAAAGATCCACCTCCTAATAGGGATACCCACAACCATGAGGTGGTTCCATTATTTCACTTGAATGAGGATAATATTTTCTCATCTCCTCATTGGGTTCAATTTCAAGTGACAATATTTCCCATGTAGAGGTTGCATGTGCCAATTAATACTTAAAAGTCGTCAGGTTGAGAACCCTTCATTTTGTGCACTTAAAACCACATTTCATGCCTTTTATTGAAAAACTTTAACCTAAGACTTGGTCAACACACCTAGGATAACCTATCACATCAATAAAAATGATCACATTCTCATTATTTTCTTAAAATCTAAAACACATACCTCATTTGGCCACCATCTCTCTCTTTGCTTGCTTGGGCCTTGACCTACAAACCACATTAGGCATTGAAATTGACCTTAAAAACTATTTTCATGCATTTTACACCTCACTTAAATTCTCACACATCATCTCAAATTCTCAAACAATGCAAAACATCCTTAATATTCCTTTACAATAGATCATGATGCCCCATTAGGCCAAGCCAGGTCTAGAGGTGGTTTAGTGGCATACCAAGTCTTTAGATCCCACCCTTATAGGATCACTTTGAGAATCTCATGAGTGATACAATGCCTCATATTCATGATTAAAATACCTCATATAACCTCTTATGACTCTATGCATCCATTTCACTAGGCCATCAAGCTCATACCTTCTCACAAGGCCTCTTCATGTAATGACCAACGTCATGAGTAGGCTTCTCAAGCTCTTGAAACTTGAAAATTGACCTTGAAACACTTCTTGATGATCTTATACCTTGATCATATTTATTACATGATACTCATACAATGTCATACCTCTCAATTATTCTATAAAAAAAGAACATTCTTTAATGACTTCAAGAACATCTTTCTTAAGAACCTTTGACATCAATGACAACATCAATGCCAAACTTCAACTACATGAACAATACTCAACAAAAAAATCATGTATGGACACTAGATAATATGTGTCAGTGTCAAATGATCTAGTATCATGTGATACTTCATGGTATATTATACCCTATGTTAGGGTATCACCCATCATGTAGTAAATACCTATGGGTGGGCCCATGCAACAAGCGGTCCACCCATGGGCCATAAAATAAAAATGTGCTTATATGCCCACACATGAAGAAGCATAGTTACACATAATAATCCATCATGTGTCTCTCAAAAAAATATGTATAAATATATATAAAAGTGGGTCACCATCATGTGACCCCAAGAGTATCTAACACCCTGTTATTCAATTTTCAAAAAAAATGTGATACATATGGTAAGAAATAACCACCTTACCACCCTCTACAACAACAAAAGATGCTATCAAATAATAAATAAACTTTCATAATCATATAAAATTATATTTGATTATCTCCTCTAGATGTATTATGTTAGAGTTATCTCTTACATATAATCAATGATGTGTAAAATATGATTGATATCTCTACATGTATCTCATGATACCATCCATCTAAACCTAGGCCCTCTCCCCTATAACAGGGAATTTTAAAATTTGATACACATCCTCCAATATGATCATCATCTCCCTTGTCAAGAGCTACAAGGTACAAGTATCATCATTCCACCTCTCAACTAATTTTTTCATCAATTAAATATCATAATGAATTTTACCTAAGAGTCACACTTGAACAAGCCCAAATTGGTCAATAATTGCCCAATCTGCAACATCTAAACCCAGCTCTACCAAGGTAGATAGATGCCTCCCATATATGAACTCATGGATATGCACGTATTTTTTCAAACATAAACAAAAAAAAGAGTCAAATTAATCATCAATTCCATCCAATATTTAAACTCAAATGTGATAAGTTAACCAATGCATAGATAGACACTACCATTAATTTTTAATGGTAGCATATGACATTAGCATCAAGTAAACATACACTAGTATTGACTATTGGAAGGTACTATCCTAAACACTAAAAATAGTATCCGTTGATTATGTTTGATACTAAAAAATGGGCTCAAAAATAATAAAATCCAAAATTTAAATACATGTTAATCTAAAAAATTACTACTTACTAACTTTTGTCTGAACCTACCCCCCCTCCCAATGCAACTCACAAGACATCAAACTGCATTGGACATACCAATCTCCCTTTAGGCATTGTGGTAAAAAATACAAAGTAACAAAATCTCAAAAGCTAAATATGAAAATGAAATAGAAATAAATTTTGAAAGTCCACACACACACACACACACACATCATTTTACTTCTACATTATTGCACGCACTTGAAAACTTAAAATTATGATATCTTGTGCACCATGTACCCAAATCACAAACCATAAATTTTACTATCTCTCAATATTTCATGGTGAGGAAAATATTCTAGAGGAATCATTATACAAAATATATACAGGTTTATTATTCCATGTTCTTTCTTTCTATATACTCTTGTTCATTGATCATTTTAAGTTTATATATGCTAATTATATTGTAACATGCTTTTGGTTTCAAGATAGGATATATAAAGTAAATTTGAAACCACCATGAGGCCAAGGTGTGTTCACTCACCCACAATATGAACTTAGTTTAACTCTATTAATTTTATTTTATGCACTTACTAGATTAAATAGGGACAAATTTAAATATCCATATGTGGTACAAGATATAATTTATAATTTTTTTACATAGTTTTAGAGGTATAGGTCTTTTGATAGAATATTGAGTAATTAGTGGTGTGATACTACATTGGCCCCTTTCTCCATGGATTTTTATTGTAATGTCTATTTTTTTATACTTCAGGTTCATTAAGTTACACTTTGGCCACTTTGTGGCATGGATCCCTGAGTTTCTATTGTCTATTTTATGTTCTAGTTCTTAGACATTAGCATTCACTTTTGGACACAAGTGTTAATGCTAGTGTATGAGGGTTGATGCTAGTGTCTAACCTTGTCATCTTATCTATCTTAATTATTTTCACTTTGTGTCCATTGTAAAGGCTTGGACATTTTTTTATTATCAGCTTTTGCATGCCACTAGATCTTACTTAAAATTCAAAAGGACCCACATATATATAAATCTAGAGCATATTATTTATAATCAAACAAACCTCTCAATTAGAATATACATTATTTTATTCAAAAGTTATTGAATTATACCACATACTAAATTAACATAACTAAAAGATTGAAGTATTACAAAATATAAATTTGTACTTCATTTCTTGTACCAAGGATTGCAATAGAAGAAAGAACATATATTTTCACAATCTCCATTACACACACAACTAGGAGAGAGAACTATATGTGAGTCTAAATCCCCTTTGTAATATTGGATATGTAGGTATAACTTACCAATAATGAGGTTGTTATAATGAGGTTGTTGCGGTCAGTTTGAATCATGTGCTAACACCTTTTTATTGAGTTATAAGAGGTAAAAGGAAATGAATTATAGTTTAGACTTTTAACAATGTTTTGTGCATAACCCAATCGATATCTGGAGGTGAAACAAAAATACAATTATAGGTGTAGGTTTAGGAAAACAAAAATCCTATTATATTACATGTTGAGAGTCAAATATAAGCATTGATTCCTAGACACAAGCATCAATGCTAATGTCCCAAAGCTGAAACTAGGGTCTAGGCTAGAAAAGGTAGCAAGACCCTGAATAAATGAAACATAGAGTTGAGTAACAAGAATAATATGAACATTATCCATAGATATAGTCCAACGTAGATTGGTAAAAAAATATGCTCCTTCCTAACCCTTAGTCGCATAGTTGTACATTTTTTTCTATATTTATTGTACATGTTTGAATGAGTTATTTTCCATTTATTTTCATAAATTACCTAGATCTAAGTTATAAATTGATACATTCAAAAAAAATTATTCCTATAGGTTATTTGTATAAAATGCCATTTTAGATAAAACACTAGTATCCTAAAATATTTTATATAGTTTCCTAGATTTTTATAATAATATTTCCTAATCTCCTTTATATAGTCTCATCTCATCCTCATGGGATAAGATAGAACCCACTAACTCATCAACAGTTATAATGTTCATGTCCTTAAAATCCTAAAGAGTGATCATAATATATATCCATATTTTAGATAAATATCTTAAATTTTGCTTAGTATGACCTTATCTTCTATGGTTTCTCCATAAACCCTTTTTCTATGTACTAAGTCATTTACCCTTATGCAATATTCTCCAATCCTCCATTATCAAACATTCTAAAATTTTCAAAATTCATTTTAAGAGTTTTGAGTTTTACTTATCTTAGTATATCATTGATATAAATTTTCTAATGTATTCCATGGCTCATGTGCATTTTTTCATCTAACAATTCTTGGATAGATGCTTGGGTTTATTGCGCTCTAAAAATAGAATAAATATTGTGCATCAACATTTTTTGCATCTTTTTTTATTTTTTTTACTGATCTTTAGTCAAGGTATTCTAATCTCAAGGTGGTGTGTATCCATGGATAAAATTATACAAAAATTCCTTCCAAAAAATTATTATTTTCAAATGATTTATCCAATATTCAAAATTATCACTTTTTAAAATAGGAGTATTTATACAAGCAAAATGTATAGAAGCCATGATTCTCTTGGTAATGGCTTTGTTTCTATTCAATTTTTTTTTTCAATTTCGAAGGAATAATTAATGAGAAACTAAATAAAGAATGGTCAAGGCTTGATGTGTACCTAGATATAGTCTGCGCACCATAATCCAGACGCTGTGAGTACTCCTCTTTGGCTGTGGAGGAATGACACCTGCAAAGAAAAGAAACTTGGACAAAAGAAGGCATTAAATGGACAGATGGTGGGTTGTCAAGCGAAAGCTTGATCCCAAAAGTATGAAAACTTCCTTAAGGGATATAAACCCACTAATCAATAGAAGGAAATGTCTGATAAATAGCTAAATGATGAAGAACTGAAAGTGATAAAAGATGGGAATGAAAAAGGGAAGCAAAGACTTACTTGAAAGAAGCTGTCGAATTGATCACAGTCACCGGCATCAGTAATCCTACCAGCGTCGATTGGTAAAGGTGCCAACGTCGGTTAATCTGCCGATGTCGGTTGGGGTAGTGACCGGCGTCGGTTGGCGCAGTTAGCTTGGACGGGGCCTGGGTAGGTCTATGGTCTGTGGACAGAGTCTGGTCAGGGTTTTGGTCTGTGGACAAGGCCAAGGAAAGATCTGGGTTTGTTAACAATCTTGAGACAAAGTTTTGGGCTTAGTTGAATGGTCTGGGGTCTAGGTCTGAGAGTCTGGTTGAATGGGCAGAGTGTATGGTCCGATAGAGGATGGAGGAAACAGGGAGGTGGATAAGTCGAGATTCGGGTCTGGCTTGGTTAACAGTCTGGTCTAGAGAGATATTTTTTTGAAAGCAATAACTAAAAAGGGAATAAAAACACAGACATTATACTTACCTGTGCCTTGTGGAAGGTGTGCTACTGATGATTCTCATACCTGTTATTAATGTAGCCTGTGTGGAGAACCTGTTGCTGATGGAGAATTTGAAGTTGTTACTGCACTTGAGGGAGAGATTTCGTAGATTGATGGATGGTTGAAGACTGAAGGATTCGTCAGTTGCTTCCAGAGATTAGCTAATTTTTGATTGGGATTGGGATCCTTAAAGAATCTAAAAAATTGGTTAAGTATAACTGACGTCGGCGATTCCACCGGCGTCGGCTGACACTTGATCGACGTCGACAGGGTTAAAACGGGCAAAAAGATCCACCAAGCCTATTTTTCATCCGCCAAGTGCACTATCCATTGGAGAATGTCGACGGCTAGGCTAAATACGCACGAGAGTTTGTTAGGCGGTTAGAGAGAAGTAGGAATTGGTCTTGGGTGAGTCATAGGATGGGAATTAGTCTAAGGCGAGGTGTCCTAGGTGAGGTGTCAAAGGAGGGGGGTTAATTCAAAATAAGTTAATTATTTTAAATTAGTAATTGTTAGGAATGGGTTAGGAATGGACTAAGGGGGAAGGTGACCAAGGGTTAGACACTATTTAGGTGTCTACATTTGCCCCTTTTTGTCTTGTTGGTTGCTCTAAATGAACTGCACGACAAAAATAGGAGTCGGTTGCCCCAAGTATGGGATAAGGTTGATTTCATCTTGTTGGTTGTTCAAGTGAACTGCAAGACAAAAATAGGCAAGGGTTGGTTGCCCTGATTATGGATGAGGTATCCCCCCTCAAAGTAAGAGTCGAGAGAAGGGAACCTAGAATCGGGTGCTGATTTGACAGAGAGTGTATGAAAAAGGGGGAAGATAGAGTGAGAATGCTGTAAAAGTTGTGATTACGTGTACACCACTTCACGAGGATGGTCAGGTCAAATTATCACAAGTCAAGGGTCAAGGAGTGCCAAAACTGAAATAACTGGTCCCCAGCATTTAGTCATCTGCTGATTGGGTTATTCAATCTAAGCTGAAGCTCCAATGGTCATCATGTTCCAGGTATCCTAGGCTTAGGAAGTGCTCTCAAAAACACGAAAAAGTCACAAGTAGTGCGGATCAACTGGCTTGCGATCTTATACTTGTGAAAGTCAAAAGGTGTGCACACAATTTTGCTAACCAATCATGAGGTAGCATACATGCAAAAACAACCAAGGCAAAATTGTTTTGGAAGTAGTCATAGTTTTAGGAGATGGGCATGATCTCCAATGTCTGGTGGTCGATGGATGCATGCAAAAGTGATCTAAATGTGCCCCAAGGGGCTAAAATGATGGGGTCTAAAGGACTGACAGATTAGGGACATGATTTTGGTCATTTTGAAGAGGGATGAAGTGTTTAAGGCCATCGACGTTAGTTATAAAACTGATGTCAGTGTCCAAAAGAGACTGACGTCGGCAAAAATCGGTCGACGTCGGTGGATTAGGGCACACCGATGCCGACGTCGGTGGCCTACCAAATCTAACAAAACCGGATTGGCAGCCCACCAAAAGTCATTTGCTATTTATCCAAGTGAAAAAGTGAGCTCTGGAGTTGGTTTAGTGAAAGTGACTCCAAGTTGATCGGTGCAGCAGCGTGAGGTGGCAAAGAGGCATTGGTTGAGAGAAGGAGGTGATTGGATGGTGCGGGGATGCATGTGAGCCAGGTGAAGTGTGCAGAGTTATTGGCACGAAAGAGATGGTAGAG
The DNA here is from genome assembly GCA_037957365.1 of Torreya grandis. Lineage (NCBI taxonomy): Eukaryota > Viridiplantae > Streptophyta > Pinopsida > Cupressales > Taxaceae > Torreya > Torreya grandis. The sequence goes on from JARHVA010010110.1 coordinate 141,458, forward strand.
GGGAGTAGAGGACCTGCGGGAGGTCCACCACTAGCGGCACCCATCGTGCCACCACGCCGGCGATGCCAGGACGAGGTAGGAGGGTCTCTGAACCATATTTAAACTGATTTTATTTTGATTTTAGTATATTGAATTTTTGTTGTTTGAGGTAGAAATCAAGGGGGAGGGTAGGTAGGAAGGTGGGTGGGTTGTCTAGGATAGCTTAGGAGTCATTGTAGAGGGTTTGGGGGGTGTTGGGGTGAAAAATGGGGAAGCCCTAAAAATTAGGGCTCACCTCATTCGGACCTAGGGCCGAACTAGTCGCCGACATCGGCGATCCCATCAGCGTCGGCCGACCAGCGACTAGCATCGGTCACTAACCTACTGATGTCAGTCACTAAGTGACCAACGTCGGTTAGGTGAGTGCCATCACTGACACGCTAACTGATGTCGGTGGATGCCTGGTCAGAAAGAGTGGTAAAAAATGGTCAAGTCGAAAGGTCGAAGCTACGCCAAGGGCTTCCTGGGTGTCAGGTTAGGTATAGATGGTCAGAATGGTTGGTAAAATAGGAAGAGTAGGAACAATTTTAACATGAGATTGACTGTGGATGGATGGATGCAGGCGAGGCAGACTCTAATGGTGTGGGATCACCTCTCGACCTTGCTAACATGGATGTGCAGAGGCGTGTCAATTGAGGAGTGGGTGCAGATGAGTGCAGTCAGGCTAGGCGGGTTGAGACGCTACTACAGAGTGGCAAGAGATGTGAGCCTTATGGTGGCATTGATCGAGCAGTGGGACCATACCACCAACACCTTCCACCTACCTACGGGTGAGATGATGGTCATGGTCGAGGACATGTACCAGATTTTGTAGCTGCTAGTACACGGAGCTGATATTTACGCATGCTCGAGAGAGGCGCACGACATACACATGGTCACACTATTTGGGGAGCATGTCATGGAGATGAGTTACCATTCAGCCAATTTTCCATATGAGCCTTTGTACATGGTGGATGAGGACACACATCGGCTGGCGATTCTGATGATGATCGACATCACAGTGTATGCATTGCCGGATGTGGAGGGAGGCAGGTTCCCAATGGCCATGACCAGGGTTTTGATGGACATGCTAGAACAACAGATAGTGTTTGCTTGGGCACCCATCTTTTTGGCCCAGGTATACAGAGAGCTAAAGGGCATCAGTCGGTGGTGACGGTATAGCCTGTGTGTAGGCCACCTACTGCATTGTTGGGCATATGAGCACATTGTGGTTACTCGACCTCTTGGCCTCTCAGTGGCGATCCAGGTTGGCTTTAGGGTTAGGTTTAGGTGATGGTGCGAGATGATGGCATAGACATGGGTGGACAGAGTGGTCAGGGATATTGATCACTACTGAGGGGTAATGGAGGCCTTGATTCCAGTAGATATCATCTGGAGACCATATTTGGTGTATCCAGCGTTTAGAGACTAAGGTGAGCAGATGGTCGGGACACAGAGCAGACGATGGGTCAGAGGTAGGCAAGCTAGCGAGCTCGAGAGGATTCCAGCTGAGAGAGTGTGGTGCCAGTACGGGCTGCTACAGGATGTACCTCCTGCATTCCCACAGTACAGGCGGGATGATATAGAGGCACCGCTCCCACTGCCAGAGGAGATAGAGGAGCCCAATTTTGAGGAGTTTCCTGTAGGACCTGGGATAGCCGACCTAGGTTGTATAGAGGCCTACACGGCGTGGTGGGCAGGACAGTACAGAGGCATACAAGTGGGTCCCCAGCTAGATCTATAGGCTGTCATGAAGGAGCGGGATACAGCTCATGAGGAGAGGGACACTGCACGGTAGGAGAGAGACGCGGCACAGGCTCAGGTCTCAGTTTTTTAGGGACAGCTGGCAGGAGTTTTAGGGCAGTTGGTAGAGATGACAGGTCGGGTGACAGCTTTGATAAGATAGGTCACACTATTACAGGGACAGCTCGCTGCAGCCCAGGCACAGGCAATGGCAGGTCAGAGCTTTGGAGGGCAGGGCCCATTGCAGCAACCATCTCAGCAGTTGGCATTTTCACAGGGGGCAGGACCATCAGTTTCAGTGCACCTAGGTCGGTCACAGCCATAGGGGTCTTTACAGGGCACAGCAGCAGGGCAGATGGGTCCACCGCAGACTGTATCTATGGTTAGATACAATGATGCGCTGGATGAGATCGCGTATTATGAGAGGGCCATCAGGGGGTTCCCTCAGATACAATGATACTCAGAGATGAGGGTAGAGCAGAGCCGACAGAGGTTGATGTCATGAGCGATGGCTTCTGGGTCTCGCAGATGGCACAGATTAGAGGGTGGAGAGGATACAGCCTCCTCCCAGCCACCACCACCACCACCACAGTGACAGCCTTGAGGGCAGCCCTAGAGATTCATTTTTTTAATGTATATACCGGCCTGGGAGCCGAAGACGAGAGATGTATGATGAGAGAGAGGGACAGACACAGATTGTGTCTTATTGTATAAAACTATTTGTGATATATATATATATGATGAGCATTTTTGATTTAGTGACATGTGTAATAAGAAAATGTATGGATGTGTTTTGATGTTTATGACATTTTGATGTGATGCATGTGTTGATATTTATGTGTTATGCGTATGATGTTATGATGAAAATGAATGTGATGATGACAATGTTTATGAAATGGTTATATAATGATGTTGATTGATTGTGGATGATAGATTATATGATGATGACTTTAGATTAAATGATGATAGATGTGATATTTAATGTTTAACTTGTGGATTATATGATGTGAAATGAGTTATGATGGATGAAATTTATGACTAATGACTTATGTTGTTATAATAAAAATGAGAGTATACTAATGATTATGTGAATATGTGATGGACTGTGCTGTGATTGACAGGTGACGAGAGAAGATGGAAGAAAGTGACGAAGAAAATGGCCGAGCTAACCCCAGAAGACCCCATGTCAACTAAGTGCTGGCTACATAGCCCTTGTCGTTAGGGCCTCAGGCCGATGTAGTTCTCCCAAGAAGGGAGGAAAAAGATTGAAGTGGTTGATTTTTGGTCATGATAAAGATATAGCATTTCCCATATGTCTAAGGGTACATGCTTGAAATGATAAGGAGAAGATGATGCTACAACTTTTTTCCAAATGGTGTATTCTATAACATAGGTCAGGGTTTTTCATCCCTAGCAACTATCCATATTCGTGATGGATGTTTGCTAAAAATGAATTGAGGTCTATTTATGCTTCAGCAAGTATTGGTTTATGCTTGACATAAATTGTGTGGTTAATAGTTTCCATGTGTATTGGTGTCCATAGAAACTATGTGAAATGGACTAGGATGATGACATAATGTTCTGTTGTTGGTCTGAAAATGTTTTGGTTAAGTGTGACCAAAATGTGGAAGATAAGTGAAAGGCACATTGCTCTTTCATTGACAAGGACCAGAAAGATAACATAGATAGGAGTTGTTATAACCAAGAGCCCCATTTATGCATTGCATTATTGACCATAGTTATGTTAGAGCGGTAATCGAATCACTTTTGACATTAAAGTGAGCTCGAAGTCGCTTGAGTAGGTGATATGATATGAGGAAAAGGGTAACCCATTTTAGAGTATGGATAACTGTGCCCCTTTTTATAGGAGACCCTAAGACAACTATAAGTCAAGTCCATGACCCGTTTTTTTTTTTGAGAGCTGATTGATCAATGCGGGAAGTCCACATAAAGATGTCATTTGTTTGGTGGTCATTTGTGAAGCTGATCGATGCGGGAAGCTTCTAAGAAAGTGCTGTTTATAGCAAGATTTAGTCATAGCCATCCTTCAAGGGAGTGGTCTATACTTTGCTTTATAGATTTTGAATAGCTGTCCTTCGAGGGAGCAGTTTATTAGTTACAACAATGATAGTGCAGCTGTCCTTCGAGGGAGCAGTCTACTTTTTGATTTTATTGATTTTGTGACCTTGGATATTTTGACATCTTGATTTAATTTTGACAGAATATTAAGTCATGGACAAGACTTATAGAAGATTAAGGTCTCCCTTTTATTAGGACGAAGCATCCGTACATCATAAAAGGGTTGTAGAGGATTTTGTTAAGGGAAAAAGGGTGAAATGGATTGAGGATTTAAAGGACAAGGATTACTCAAGGGACGAGCTCAAGTTAAATGTCAAGTGGATGAGTACTCGACTAACAGTAGAATGGTCATAGATGTAAAGCATTAAGAGGTTCAGGTTCTGGTCGGCCTTCAAGAGAAGACAGACGATAAGTCCCTGATCCATACTTGTGCATTATGATATAAGGTTCGAGCCAATTAGGAGCGAATTTACCTCATTTACTCCGTTCCATATTGGTCACATGTTGGTTCTCTTTGAGGACGAGATCTCTGATATTGAAATCTCGTTCTCTCAGACTTTTATTATAGGCGCGTTTGATGCGATTTTGATAGACATGGAGATGATTGAGGGCAGCGAGACAACGCTCGTCAAGTAACTCAAGTTGAGCTAATCGATCTTGACGAAAGTCATCATTAGAAAGAATGTCATGGAGTGAAATATGAAGGGATGGGATTTGTACTTCGAGAGGTAAGACAGCCTCTGATCCGTACACTAGAGAAAAGGGAGTAGCACCCGTAGAGGTTCAGATGCTAGTGCGGTAGGCCCACAAAGCGAAGGGAATATGAATGTGCCAATCCCTTCTAGTGTCGTTGACCACCTTCATGAGAATTTTGGTTAGGATTTTGTTAGAAGCCTCAGCCTACCCATTTGCTTGTGGGTAATAAGGTGAAGAAACGCTGAGTTTGATGCCAAAAGAGTCACAGAGTTTTTGGATGGTCTTGTTTTTAAATGACTTGCCATTGTCGGTGATGATTTTGTGAGGTACACCGAAATGATAGATGATGTGAGTGTTGATGAAGTCGATAATCTTGTCGGCTTTTGTGGAGACAAGAGGAATAGCTTCCACCCATTTAGTGAAATACTCAGTGGCAGTGATGATGGACTGATGACGAAGAGATGAATGAGGGTTAATCTCGTCGATGAGATCTAAGCCCCATTGTGAAAAAGGCCAGAAATCCTGAGTGACTTGTAAGGTGTGACTAGGGAGATGAAGCAAGTTAGCATGTTGCTGACACTTGATGCAATGCCGAACATAATCGCTACAGTATTGATGAAGAGTGGGCCAATAATAACCCAGGCGAAGGATGCGCTTGGAAACCGAGTTACCACTAAAGTGTCTGCCACAAATCCCATCATGGGCTTGTTTGACAGCATGAGAAGCTTCAGTGGAGTTTAAACAGCGAAGAAGAAGGCCGTCAAAACCTCTTTTATAGAGAAGGCCCCCTAGCATGGTATAGCGAGCGATGCACTTGATGAAAGCCCACCATGCATTGCTAGAGAGGTTGGGAGGAATGAGAGAATGAGCCAAGTAGTCCTCAAGTTGTTTATACCATACATCTTGTGGACTAGAGTCTATGGTGTGGATGAGATTGATGTCAGTGGAAATGTATGAAGGCAATGGCAGACGATGTACCATGACATAAATTCTTGATGAGGATGATGATGAAGAAGGAATATGTGAGGCGAGGGAAGCCATCGTGTCAACAAACTTATTCATCGATCGAGGAACAGTCTGCAATAAATGATGGTCGAAAGATGCTAGAAGAGTGTCAACACGGTGCTTGTACCTTTGTAAAATTTCATTTTTATAAAGGTATGAACCATTGATTTGATTGACGACAAGTTGTGAGTCAATGAAGATGTTGATGGATTTGATTTTTAAAGAGAGGGCAGTTTGAAGTCCCAAAATTAAGGCTTCATATTCGGCCATATTATTGGTACATTCAAAGTCGAGTTTAAAAGACAAGGGCATGGGTTCACCTTCATGTGGAATGAGGATGACCCCCGCACCCCCACCGAGTTGACATTTAGAGCCATCGAAGAACATTGTCATTTGGTAGAATGTGTCATCAGTCGAGAGAGTGGCGATAGATTCATCGAGAAACTCGCACTGAGAAGGTTGATTGTCGGGAAGAGGGGCATCCGCTAGTTGGTTAGTGATTGTTTGCCCTTTTATAGATTTTTGCTGGACAAATTCTAAGTCAAATTCATTAAGAAGCATGAGCCAACGAGCCATACGCTGGTTTTGATATGGTTTGGAATGCATGTATTTGAGGGGATTAGTGTGGGTGACGACAAAGGTTTTGTGATTGAGAAGATAGTGACGAAGCTTGGTAGTGGCAAAGACTAATGCCAAATAGAGTTTCTTGGTATGAGTATACCGAGTTTCATAGTTGACAAGTGTTTGACTTATGTAATAGACTGCTTGCTCGCGGTGTTGCTCGTCTTGATGCACGATCATGGCACCTAATGAATGATTGGTTGCTGAGATGTAGAGATAGAAGGGTTGGTCATCTTTTGGTGGAATAAGGACTAGTGGAGAAACTAAATAGCGTTTGAGGATGTTAAAAGCCTCTTGGCAATCTTTATCCCATTTAAAGGAGACGTCCTTCTTGAGGAGGTGATGAAAGGGTTGGCAACGGTCAAAGAGCTACAAAATGAAGCGGCGGATGGATTGGAGCTTTCCTTGTAGACTGTGAAGTTGTTTGAGATTAGTTAGAGGTGGCATTTCGAGGATAGCGTGGATTTTGGCAGGATCTATCTCGATGCCACGAAAAGAGACAATGAATCCCAGGAGCTTTCCTGAGAGGACCCTAAAGACACATTTCTTGGGGTTAAGATGGACCTGATACTGAAGAAGGTGAGAGAAGATGATTTTGAGGATAGTCAAATGGTCGCGACGAAGCTTAGACTTGCCAAGCAGGTCATCGACATAGTCCTCCATGATTTTATGGAGGAGATCGTGAAAGATGTAAGTCATGGCATGCTGATATGTGGCACCTGCATTTTTTAGACCAAAAGGCATGACTCGATAGCAGAAAGTTCCCCATGGTGTGATGAAGGTGGTTTTGTGCTGATCTTTCGATGCAATCAGGATTTGGTTATATCCTAAAAATCTGTCCATGAGTGATAACATCTCATGGCCAGCTGTAAGATCAACAAGTTGGTCAATGTTTGGAAGAGGAAAGTCATCTTTGAGACAAGCTAGGTTAAGGTCACAATAGTCTGTGCAGATCTGGATCCCCCCAGTCGCCTTGGTGACAGGAATGATGTTAGAGACCCACTGTGGATAATCGATGGGTTGGATGAAAGAGACTGAAAGAAGGCACTGAAGTTCTTCTTTGACAAGAAGTGCAACACGAGGATGCATTTTGCAAAGCTTTTGTCTAACAGGCTTAGCCTCTGGGTTTGTGACAATGTTATGAGTGGTAATATTAGGGTCGATGCCAGGCATGTCAGCGTAGGTCCAGGCAAAGGCTTTGCGATTGTCAGAGAGAAATGTGGTATAGTCAGCCTGCTCCTGAGTGTCTAAAGATTGACCAATCTTTAAGACTTGAGGAACATTAGAAGATGAAAGGTTAATGTCAATGGTTGATTCATTTAACATAACCTATGTTTTAGAAGGGAGGGAGTGCTGAATGAAAGAATCGTCGGCACCCATATAGGAAAGAATAGCATCATCGTCTATGCAGTGGACTGTGTTGATGGTTGCTGATTCATCGTCTATCATGCTAGGATAAACGAGAGGGAGAGACTTGGGAACCCCATTGAGCTGATAGGTTAGGGGTTCCAAGCGGATGGTGTTTATGCAAAAAAAAACTAGGAGGGATGGAAACCACCGACTCTGTAGGTGAGGATGGAATAATAGGTGAGTCTAGAAGAAATTGGTCGATGGTTGGTTTGGGGGAATGGTTTGTGGAAGCCTCAATGGGTTCTTGGAAACCCAGTCCATACCGTTTCTTTGCATTATCATCATTGGGTATTTCGATAGGCTGATGGGAGCCTTGTTCGTAACGTCCAAAGCTGAAACCCTTCCATGCACACCTATAAAGGTAGGTATGTGCAAAGGTGGGGTTGCTAATAAAGGAGAAATCGGATGTGAATATTTGAGGCGAGGAAGAAGGATTTGATTCAGTAGGAGCTTGATCCAGCCCCCCATAGACAAGATTGGTTTGAAGGCTAGGATGACCATAAGGAATGACCATTCTGATCTGATAGTCATAGTTTGGGTTTTGATGAAGCTGTCCATACTCTTGAGGAGTGTGGAACATGTCTAGAGTAAGTAGGCGATATTCCCCCAGTGAAAGTCTTTGGAAGATGTCATCCATGGGGTCCTTGGTTGTTAATTGAGAAGGTGATGTGGTGGCAACCACTATTTGCATACTAGTTGATGCTTCTGTGGATGGAGATGATGTTTGGGTTGATGCCTTGAGTGGGATAAGAACGTCGTTTGGGCTATAGGTTGTGTTACAAGTCTTAAAAGGAGATGGGTCAACGGGAATGACATGGACTTGTTTGTCGTGTTCAAATTTGACACAACGATGAAGTGTTGAAGGGATGCAAGCCATGGCACGGATCCAGGGTTGCCCTAATAGCATGTTATATTGGAATTCTCCCTCAATGATGTAGAAGAGCTCTGAGATTGTGCGTGGACCAATGCGGATATGTAGGGCAACAGTGCCAATAGTGGTAGCGGTGGTGTCATTAAAGGATCTAAGCATTGCATCAGTTTTTGATACGCAATTCTTGGGAAGGGCCAATTGATCAAAGGCGTGGGAGGAAATGATATTAATGCTAGCACCCCCGTCGATCATAACTCGTTTAATATGGGTTCGATCAACGTAGGCTGTGATGAAAAGGGCAGCGTCCTGATCTTCCACGATAGAGGTAGGAATCTCAGAATTACTGAAAGTGATGGAGGTGATGGGGGATAAAAAATGGACTAGGGCAGCAAGTGGTTGAGGGTCTTCAGGTTGGACTTCAGTAGCCTGTAGGGCTTTGATTAGAGCCTAGCGATACTAGGGGGAACTTTGGATAAGGTCATATAGGGTCATCTTCATAGGCATTTGGTGAAGTTGTTTTATCATAGATTCTGTGATTGCCTCTGAAAAAGGGGGTTGGGATGCACCTAAGATGGAAATCTTGGGTTTCAGTGGTTGAGGTGCCTGGACAAAAGGATAGGTCCAAGGAATAGTGGCTTTTTCTTTTGCCTTGTCCTTTTGTGACCTAGTGGTTATATGGATAGCATTGATTTCAAATATAGTAGGTGAAGAAGGGGTTATGGTCTATTGGTGAGATGTTGATGTTTTTGAAGAGGTTGGATGGGAAGGTGTCGAGGGTTGGTCAAGAGTGTCCTCAAGGAGAAGAGTGTCTTTCTCCATATAGCGGTGAATGACTGCCTTGAGGGCACAACAAGTCTTGGTATCGTGTCCTAGCGTGCGATGGTATAAACAAATCTTTGTATCATCGAACCAAGATGGTTTTGAGCCGAGGGGTTGGAATGGCTTGATAGAAGGAAGGGTAATGCTAGAAGTCTACAAAAGTTGGCGTAATATTAAAGCATACGAACCTACTAAGGGGTCCGTGCTTGTTGATGCATGACGCGCTGGTGACTTCTGCTTGGGGGATTCTGAAGAAGGTTTTCGTACCACCTTTTGGTTTGATGGTGCGGTAACAGGTGAAGACGACACTTTCTTTGTGAGAGGTGCCAAATTTTTGAGAGGGAGTTGACTTGTGGTTGGCAAAGGAAGTAATGGAGGTAATTTTTTTTGGTTAAGAGTCGGAGTAGAAAACACGCCAATTAGGGTAGAAGGATGAGGACCTAAGATGGAGGGCAAAGTTGACGGTGGAGGAGGGGTTCGCTTCTGTGGTCTGGCAGTCTTCTTCAACTTGGTTGGAAGACTACTTTTGGTCGAGGTTTGGTCCAAGTCCACCTTCACTCGCGGGTGAGTGAGGGTAGAGAGAGGGCGAACGCCAAGTGACTTGATTGGTTTAGATTGGGTAGATGCAGATTTAGAAGCGGGGATTTGGTCTTTGTTTGGAGTCTGGGGTGATTCTGCCTTGGGAGGATTGGCAGTATGAGATGAGAGGGCATGGGAATGTTGAAGAACTTTAAGATGTTCCCACAATCCCCGATGCTCCACTTTCCTTGAAGGGAGAAGTTCTAATTTCTCCACTAGTCGGGAAATTGGTTGAGAGGGTGTGGGATGAGGTTTGGATTCTTGAGAAGATGTGTTAGGTGTGGCAGTAGTTTTGGACCCAAGGTGTGTGGGAGTTATAACTGGATTGTCATTGGTTGAGGAAGATGGAGAGTCAGGTTCTTCTCTTGGTGGAGAAGGGACTGGAGAGTGTGACTCCTCAAGTGGATAAAGGGCAGGGATTATGGTGCCCTCCACTTGTGGTTGAGGAGTAGGTAAGGTTAGGTCCTCCATAGGCAGAAGAAAGGAGGATGGTGAGACCGGTAGTGCTGGTAAGGTTGAGGCATCCTCCAAGATGAGAGAGATTGATGGAGAACTAACTGGAGAAAGAGGTTCATCCACACGTGATGGACTGGTAGATGGGTTAACCTCTTGAGATTGGTTGGGGATGAAGGGTGAGACCGTATTGACCGTTTGAATATCGTGTTCGTGTGTGTTTTCAATCAAGGTCTGGACATTATTTTGGGTTGGTGGATGATTGGGGAATGGTTGCTTGAAAATATCGATGCCCTGATTTGGAGGTGCATTGGGATTATCTAGAACGAGCTCTCCTTTTTTAAGCATGTCCTGGATTATGTTTTTGAAAGTTTTACAGTTTCCCGTGTCATGACCTTTGACACGGTGGAAATTACAGAAGTCATTTTCCCTATACCACGCAGGGATGGTGCATGAGGGATCAAATTGTGGCGGTGGTCGAATCTGGGGAAGGTTGAGAATCCCCTGTTTAACAAGTTTTTCTAGTATAGACACGTAAGATTCTCCAAGAGGAGTATACTATCTTTGAACGTATCTCTGCTGGAATTGATGGGTGGCACTCTAAGATGTGGATGGTTCAGGTTGATTGGATGAAGAAGACGAAGGTCTAATGACCACAGCGTTAGCTGAAGCTTTAGACTTAGGATTTGATGATGAAAGTTTAGAAGAAGAAGAGTCATTAGTCTTAGAGTTGGGGTTTTTGCTCCACAACTTGACTTTATTCTCCTCAATGGCACGTAATTCAAGTTTACGAGCCATCGTGAAGGCTTTGTCGAAGGTATGGAAGGTCTGAACCCTTAAAGTGGAAGAAATATGTTTGGTGCAAGCTCGAGAGAATAGTTCAATAAGTTCAATTTGAGGTAAGGAAAAGGAGAGTTGATTGATGAGACCTCTCCAGCGAGCAACGAAGTCAGCGACTGATTTGTCCTCAAATTGGCGAATAGTGTAAAGGTCTGTGATCGAGACCTTCTTGGTGATGTTAATGGAGAAGTGATCAAGAAAAAGCTGGGCCAACTGTGTAAAGGTGAAGAGGGAATGGCTGGCAATGGAGCTGTACCAGTCGAGCGCAGTGCCAGAAAGGGACATAGGAAATGTGCGCAAGAGCAATGCGTCATCATGGAAAATAAGGTAACAGGCATATCTAAATGCCCGTAAGTGTTGTTGTGGGTCTTCCTTGCTTTGAAAGCGAGAAAATTTGGGAAGCTCCCACTGGTTGGGGTATGGTCTAATTGGAATGGAAGGATGAATAGGCTCATTGCAAATTTGCTATGAGAGAGCATTACGTGAGCCAAAAATGGAGGTCTCTAAGCTAGACATCTTATCCATCAGCATTTTGATGATATCTGCTGACGGATTGGTGGGTGGAGCGCCCCCTAGATTATAAGGTGCTTGGAAGATATTGGGAGGGGCGTATGATGTGGATGGTTGCATAGATGCAACATATGGATAGCTGGTTATTGGAGCAAAATTTGGGGCCAAGGGTACTTGTGTTATGGGGTTAGTAGGCATAAGTTGGATAGGGGCCGTCAAGGATGGTTGAGGAGTGGCTATGCTTGTTGACGGGTAAACGGTTACTCTTGTGTTTATAGGTGCAAGAGTAGGGGGAATAGAGACTAGTAGGTTTTGGAAAGGTGTGGGGTTTGGTTGAGTGACTTGAGGTTGAGGGAGTACCGGAGCCCCCATGGAGGTAGGTTTAGATGGAGAGGCTACGTTTTGAAGGTAAGACACAGTTGGGTTATTGGTAGAGGTGTTGTCTAGTGGCTGAATTGTAGGGGCTGTTGATGTGATTCTTGTGTCAACTAAGGAAGTCGGCATCCCATAGATTGGGTTGCCTAGGGAGTCTCACATTTGGCTATTCGCGAGATAGTGTTGTAAGGCTTTGACGTTAAGGTCCAAGAATCGTGTGAAATCTTGGTCCCCTTCTGAGACGATAGGAGTTTGAGGCGGGGTTGGGCGAGTAGGAGTTCTTTCAGTCTCCGAGTTGAACTCCATTATAGGACTAGTTATAGATGGTGAAGGTGGAAGCGGTTGTTGACTAGCGTGGTCAAGAAGGGCCTTGGTTTGATTGCGTGTCAAAACCATTCAAGGCGAGAAAGGATCAAGTTTAAAAAAACTATGTTCTGTTAGTCTCAAAAAACTAGAATAGATGTTTAGACAGCCAAAAAGTTGGATTTTAAGCTTGCTATTTTTGGAAAAAGAAAATAGACAGAGACCGACGTCGGTATAAAAACTGATGTCGGTGAAGAAGACTGCCGATGTTGGTCAGATGACCGATGCCGGTACAGAAAAGCTGCCGACGTCGGTTACAGAACCGATGTCGGTTACTGTGTTTTCCAGAAACTCAGAAAAAAAAGTTTTTGGAAATAAAGAAGACGTCCTTACCAGCTCAAAAAAGACAGATAAAAATAGAAAATATGATGATGACAGACAGATCCTAGCGTTAAATCCCTAGAAACAATTTTATTAAGATCGTGTGGCTTATGCCTTAATGTGATGTTTGAGGAAGTTGGCTATAAGAAGGGTCCTAGAATAGGTAATCTAAAGATGGTTTCAGGTATGTTAAGGTGCTCAAAAGTCTGTATTAGCTTCCGTACAGGCCTGGTGCTAAGGAGCAAGCTCCCCTCACTTCACGATTCCAGTGGTTAGCTGGTTTCGCTTAGCCAAAATATACTTTCACTATAGTTTAGACTCTGCCAGAGAACAGAGTTGGCTTTCCCCTTGGTGGTGAAATCCAAGTAGGATTGTTGGGTTGGGTAAGGTATCTGCTGAGTGATGAAATCCCAGTCGGGCCTTGTCTCAAGTGAGTTTTATGTTTAATTGAGTGCACGTGGTCTGGTTGTGTAACATCAGGTGATCTACGATTTATTCAATATGTGTTTTACTAATTACTAAGTGTGGACTAGAAAGATGCAAGAAAGCAAGAAATGGAATGCAGTAAGTTTTAAAGTCCTAAATCGAAATATTAAATTGGAATGAAGACAAGTTGGAGAAAGGATTGAAGAAAATGATTTTCTTGGCTAGTCTAGAAATGCAAGAAAAAGAAAGAAAAAGTTCTTTTTATTTCCTGCTTATGATTTTTTTTAGAAAAGAAGAGAGGAAGAGGAAGAAGCCTAATGCACCTAAATGAACAAAGAAGAAAGGGAACCCAAGGAAGGCCCTAAAGGGGTCCCACCAGGCATGCCAGAATGTTTCTATTCAAATTTTGTTTTCAATTTCGAAGGAAGAATTAATGAGAAACTAAAGAAAGAATGGTCAAGGCTTGATGTGTACCTGGATATAGTCTGCGCACCGTAATCTTGACACTGTGAGTACTCCTCTTTGGCTGTGGAGGAATGACACCTGCAAAGAAAAGAAACTTGGACAAAAGAAGGCGTTAAATGGACAGATGGTGGGTTGTCAAGTGAAAGCTTGATCCCAGAAGTATGAAAACTTCCTTAAGGGATATAAACCCATTAATCAATAGAAGGAAATGTCTGATAAATAGCTGAATGATGAAGAACTGAAAGTGATAAAAGATGGGAATGAAAAAAGGAAGCAAAGACTTACTTGAAAGAAGCTGTCAAATTGATCACAGTCGCTGGCATCGATAATCCTACCAGTGTCGGTTGGTAAAGGTGCCGATGTCGGTTAATCTGCCGATGTCGGTTGGGGTAGTGACCGGCGTCGGTCGGGGCAGTTAGCTTGGACGGGGCCTGGGCAGGTCTGTGGTCTGTGGATAGAGTCTAGTCAGGGTTTTGGTCTGTGGACAAGGCCAAGGAAAGGTTTGGGTTTGTTAAGAGTCTTGAGAAAAAGTTTTGGGCTTGGTTGAATGGTCTGGGGTCTGGGTTTGAGAGTTTGGTTGAATGGGCAGAGTGCATGGTCTGATAGAGGACGGAGGAAATAGGGAGGTGGATAAGTCGAGATTCAGGTCTGGCTTGGTTAACAGTCTAGTCTAGAGAGATATTTTTTTGAAAACAATAACTGAAAAGGGAATAAAAACACAGACAATATACTTACCTGTGCCTTGTGGAAGGTGTGCTACTAATGATTCCTGTACCTGCTGTTGATGTAGCCTGTGTGGAGAACCTGTTGCTGATGGAGAACTTGAAGCTGTTACTACACTTGAGGGAGAGATTTCATAGATTGACGGATGGTCGAAGACTAAAGGATTTGAAGGATTCGTCAGTTGCTTCCAGAGATTAGCTGATTTCTGATTGGGATTGGGATCCTCAAAGAATCTAAAAATTTGGTTAAGTATAACCGACGTCGGCGATTCCGCCAGCGTTGGCCGACACTTGACCGATGTCAGTGGGGTTAGAATGGGCAAAAATATCCACCAAGCCTATTTTTCATCCGCCAAGTGCACTATCCATTGGAGAATGTCAACGACTGGGCTAAATACGCACGAGAGTTTGTTAGGCGGTTAGAGAGAAGTAGGAATTGGTCTTGGGTGAGTCATAGGATGGGAATTAGTCTAAGGTGAGGTGTCCTAGGTGAGGTGTCAAAGGAGGGGGGTTAATTCAAAATAAGTTAATTATTTTAAATTAGTAATTATTAGGAATGGGTTAGGAATGGACTAAGGGGAAGGTGACCAAGGGTTAGACACTATTTAGGTGTCTACAGGCTTAAAACCCTATGAAGTTTTATTTAACAAGGATATGATACCAAATTATTTTTTTTATGTATGGAGGGAGTGGAAATCATCTTTTATTTAATCTAAAATTGAAGATATATATCATCAAATCTATCCTAGAATTACTAGTTGTTAATCTAGTTGTGGTGTAAGTGAGATTGTTAACCCAAAATTACATTGAATAACTTCAAAATAGAAAACATAAGCTTGTTAGTCTTCCTTTTTGAATACCTACAATAAAATAATAGGTTATCACATGTATAAATGTTCCCTAATAGGAATTATTGCACCACACTTCTTTGTGCACTATTATTTATTAATAAATAAACAAAAACAAGCCTATTACAAAATAATTTACACTATAAATTATGTCTATAAAGTGAATATAAACTAATAAATTTACTTAAAAACTAATTAATATAAAAATAAACTCTAATATATCTAAAATTATACTCAATAATATAAGTTTGACTCATTGATAAGATAAGGTAAACATGCAAGAAGCTTTTCTTAGCAAGTAATCAATTCTTACACACTAGACAAGTTAGGCACTCCAAATACATATAAAATAGGAAATTAAATTAATTTTAGTTAACTCAACTCTAAAAAGTGTTCCCCACCTCTTGGGGATTAATTAATAACTATTTTATCTTAGCTAAGTACACATTCAATGAATTGCACTGTAACTAGCACTTCTAGCTATTTTTTAGGAAGTTCTTGACAACTATTTAAAATTAGCCAAACAATTAATATAGAACATAACTGAATTAAATAAAATTATTAAAAGAATAAAACACCAAATAAACCAAATCTAACATGAATACTCAAGTGGCCATATTGGCATCATACTCAATAGGTTGGTCAAGGTTGGATTGGTCAAATATGGGTGGACCTTGATTTGGTTGTCGAGGAGTTTGATCATGATTTAAAAAGGGATATTGACATATCCTTAGATATTTATTTATGGACATGGATGAAATCAATTATATATGAATTGGCGTGCCTTGGAGTGGTGATAATAGGAATTAATTAATATTTTATGGCTCAAGGGCTTGATAGATGTCACTAAAAGGATTTGTAGGATGTAGATCATGCAATAAATGATTAGGTTGTGGCAAATTTTAAGATTTTTTATTTTGGCATTAATTATTTTGGCATTTTTTATCTTTGAATATCTATAAAAGTTCTATAATTTTTAGTTTTCACATCTCAAGAGGGCTAATATGGTATGGTTGATGGTTTGATCATAAAGTGTTGGATTTTAGATTATTGGATTTGGTTGATAAGGTTAGGATGAACTAGGGTGTGTATGGCTTAGCATATTGATAATTATTGGACCTTTGATTGAGTTTATTATTATAATATTGATTAGGTGATGAAGGTCCTGATGCCAAAATATGGATATAGGATTCTAATATCACCAACTATTAAATTATATGTTGTATGCCATCAAGTATGATTTGATTTTAGGATTGGGAGGCTAGAACTAGTTTCCCTTTGATTGAAATAGAGGACTTTGTGATTGGGATTATGACTAGTGGATAAGATATTTGATAGGTATTAGATATAATTTTCCAAAAAGTGGTTATTTTTGTGTAGTTATCAACTCATTTTGAACCCCATTGGTTTAGATTGGATTTGTGTTGAAACATTTTAGCTATGATGTAGTTAATTTTGGACTTAGATGGTTTTTCACAAAGTAGGACAAATAATGACACATGTAAAAACAATATACGCTAGTCAAATGGGATTGTAACGAGATAGTGGCCCACCAATACTCAAAATGATATATTGTGGGTGATATTTGGGATGTTGTATTCCTAGCACCACTATTCATTTACAACTAGAAGACTTGTATTCTAGATCGAATATGCTAATTAGGGGAATATTCTATATACCTTGTGGTACATTAAGGCCCATATATATATAAAGTTTTTATCTAGGGCTTGGGTATTCATGGATGAAACCCCATCACTTTACGATGTCAATAAAATATATGACTAGTTAACCAAGAATGACATATCCTCTTTAATTTTTATATCTCATCATAACATAAGATTTGTCTATATGATGCGTGATGAAATCCCAGTCGAAAGATTCTAGAAAATAAAAGAAAAAAATAAATGAACTATTGTTATTTTCCAATATCACCTTGTGGTGAAAGGAAAGAGCATAATAGTTTATTCTTTGGGTGACATGAATGACCTATACCATTTATGATTCCCAAATTCACCTTACAATGTGAAGGAAGAGCATATGTGGTACGTAATCCAGATAAGCACACATAAACAAGACTAAAAAAAATATGTAAAATAAATTTATTGATTAAGATTGATTGATTATATGTGTGTGTTAGTTTGATTGTATATCTTTGATTAGTGAATCTAAAATAATATCATTGGTAGTTTTGATTTATTGAAGTATTTAAAAATTGTAAAACTTTTAAGTAAAATATTCACCAAACACATATGTGATAACACAAATCACAAACATTATTCTACAGAACATAGATGATACTAATGAATTAGACATTATGACATCTATTAAAATAGATAGAATAAAATTTATATGCACAAACATCAATTTATAGTACACACACACTACTTAACAAATCATAAATGTTGATAATGACCCAGATGTTGTGATTTTTATGTAACATATGAAATGTGAAAATAAAATACAGCACCATGTAGATGCTAAAGATATTTTGAAAACATTGTTTTATAGGACATAAATAATACTAATGATATATATACCACCACATCTACATATATGCCAAATTTAAATATAAAAAAACAATAGACAAAGACATTGATAATTGATTCAGAGATGTTTATTAACAAAACAAATGCATTGTAATGTCTACGTAGACACTAAAAACAAACACACATATTGAAAGAACATATATGATATCTTATCCAATGAAAAGACCTTTTTCAAAGGAAAAAAACATTTTTTCACATGGAGAGATATGACAAAAAAAATGATTTTGAATCTAAAATTGCCAAATTTTATCCAAATTGACCTAATGATCCATCAAAAATAGACCATATAAGTAAAAAAATCATGTACACATAATATTTTTAAATTTTATCAATTATTGATGCTTTCTCTCTTAACTAAACCTATCAAGACTCAATCTCTATGAGTGCATGCCTTAAAGGGTGCACTAAGAAAGGGGTGGGAAGACCACTGGTGCTTTACAATATTGTTGTACCCTATACCACCATGTAAAATCAACACAAACCTCTCTTATACATTTACCTAATATTTGACACCTCCATTACACACTCCTCTAAACAATTCACCACCTTAAATAGCCCCTACCTAAGTGAAAACTTATTTTTGTTGTTTACTAAAAAAAGTCACATTAGCCAACCCTATTATTTAAAAATGAGCATGTTGCGGGGCTAGGTCCACCTAGATGACCTAGTCCAAGACCTAACTACTTTATTTATTTAATTAAGAACTAGGTTGACTGGGCTAATTGTGTCAACTAAAAATTCAAAAAGGTTTATATTAGATCTGATTATATAAACACATCTTTTTTGCCATTTTCATTAGAGAGAGGTAGAGATAATCATTTGTTTGTGATTATTTATAATTTTCTCTTCCACCATTATACTTGAGGAGTCATTGCTTAGGGTTTACACTTTGAGAGAAGAATCTTGTCTTGTGTAAAAGTCTTAGATGCATAGGAGAAGTAATATATCCTAGAGCTAACATATATTTGTGATCCTTATAAACCACAATAACCTCTTAAAAAGCATCATTGGCCAAGGGAGAGATTAAGCCTTGATGGGTTCATCATCAAGGTAGGAATTTCCTAAATCTTATCCATTTATTTTAGAAGATATAAATAGCATAATTAATGGCTTGTGAATGTATTTTTCTCTCCATACATTAGTATTACATCTATATTAAATTAATTAGAATTATTCCTTTGAATAATTACTTATATGTTTATTATCCCCATTTGTGCCACCTACTTTGGTGATTACTATATTAGTTTTAATTTAATTTGTATTTAATTTGATAAGAAAACATAGGACATAGTTAGGATTATTATGTGGTATTGATTGACTATAGGCTTGAGAACCCTATCTAGTGATATTGTGTGGTAAGATACCCCTTAGTTAAGTCTAGTGGAACCGTATTGGTCATGACCCCGATTGGATAAATGTATGAAAAAATATAGGGGTTAGCTTGATTTATCTTCTTTGAGATAGGATTGATTTCTAAATCAGCTTCACTTTCCCTTATATACATTTTGTTGAACCTGACATGAACTAACCCTTGTAGGTTTTCTTTCATGCTTTCAATTATTATCATTTATTATTTATTTCATTTTTACATCATTAAATCAAATCTATCAACTCATTTTAACTTTCTGTGTGAAATTTTAACACAAAGTTAATCTAATTGACTCTATTTTTCTTTGTGAAAATCATATTCAACCATAGGTAACTGTATCTATCTACTTGACTTAGTTCATTGCTTTACATATAGATTTTCAAAATCAGTTGACCCAGTTGACTCGGTTAGTAGATTAAAAATATTGATATGGATGCAACACTATAAAATAGAAAATTCAGCATTTTCAAAATCATCAAGTTCATTCTCACCATCTCAATCATTTATTTTCTTCATTACAGTCCTAATTTTCACAATTTTGAGTTTATAAAACTGTAACTCTACAGTGAATAAGATTGACTGCATCGGCATAGTTTTATAGCTTGATTTCTTGCCTAGGAGACTTAGTATACTCATTCAAATATGTTTTTTTGTATCTTGATTTAATAGATAGAATCAACCCAGTCAATTTTATTATATACTATTTTCATACTTGGTCATCTAAACTGAACTTGTACTCTTCAATCAAAGGAAATAACTCATATTTCTAGTAATTAAATCACCTTTTATTTTTTGTTATCATTCTTAGAGTAGCACACATAGACTAAATAGTAATTTTTTATTTATCAATTTAGTCACACTATTTTTATTTTATTCACACACTTCCAAACCACATAATATCAAAAAACATTAAACAAATTCTACCTAAGGTCTACCTACTTGTATTTCATCACCAAGGGGGAAATTGACTTGGTTTTTTGGTTGTGTATAAATACGTGGTTGATGGTAAATATTGGAAAAGCACCTAACACCCTTATCATTATGTAATTATGAAGTGAGGTGGTAGGCCCCAATCCTAAGCTAGTATCATCATCAATATAGATCCCTTTCAACCTTAACTACTTGAAACCATCTTTAGATTGTCTTTCTAGTTATTTTTTATAGGCAACTCTCTATCACATTTATTTATAAAAATTATAATTTAAAACATTTAGAAATGACCAAACATATTAGTATTTTTATTTTTTTGCTTACTCTCTTATAATTATATGTTGTATTGCAAAACTTGTATTAGCTAGCATTGGTACAAGGTTTGTTTGTGTGTTACAACTAGATCAACTAGTTTGACCTAGTTGCCTATATTTATTTTAGGTATTATGTAAAGTAACACTAGATCATCTATATTTATAACTGATAAAACATATATTCATCCTTAGAACATAGTCAACCCACTTGACTATGTATCATATAATTTTTATTTTTTTATACAACATAGTCATTTTGTTCAATCTAGTCTCTCATAGGTTGGTCTCTAGTGTTTCCTTATATAACATAGTC
Source organism: Torreya grandis (assembly GCA_037957365.1). NCBI lineage: Eukaryota > Viridiplantae > Streptophyta > Pinopsida > Cupressales > Taxaceae > Torreya > Torreya grandis. The sequence continues at coordinate 162,094 of JARHVA010010110.1, forward strand.
GACTGATTCAACTATGTCCTTTCCTAATTTTTTTTTGTTACCTTCCCTCCAAACTCTTTTAACCTGGTTGATTTTGTACCTTTTGGTTGATACTATTCTGTATCTATCTGACTTTGTTCCTAATTTTTACCTTTACTCTTTGATCTTAGATTATTATTCCAAGTAACATGAAATCCAATTTCATAATATTTTTGGACAAATTTTATCCATTTATACAATATATATGATTTTATTTCCTTCCTACTCTTGTTAACTAAGAGGATTCTCATTCTTGGTACACTTTCTCTCACCCCTCATCTTAGGGATGCAATATGATCCAAATTACCCCAATCAAAGACACTGATGGATTAGATCCATTTCACACTTATTAAGATAAATATCTCTCTAAATCATGTTATTACACTTTAGGGGTAATTGACACAAGCCTAACCAATAACCTTATAAGAAATCTATTAAACACCAACAACTTTCCACCCAACAACCCATCCCTTAATACCAATTTAGGGAATGTTCCTCCTACCAATCCTAAAAATCGGCATTTAAACACTAATAACCCCAATCCACCAATTGACACCACTCAAATTCTTGCATAAATAGTGTAATAAATAGACATTATACAAACATCTAATAATTCTCAAATTATGAAATTGCAACATCATTTATAAAACATGGCTAATCAATCTCCTATTCTCCTACCCTAAAATAACCAAAGTTTTATCCAACCACCTCTTAGAGATGCCATGATAAATATCATTCCCCAACCCCCTATACACAACAAGATGCTCCAAAATATTCAAAATGAACCTTTAGCCCCCTTCATTATTTCTATTGATATTGAAAATATCTCTCCAACTATTAAATATGATGGGATTAAAGACCTTGCATCTTTCCTTAAAACATTTGGTAATATTTATAAAGAGTGGATTCAAACTAATACCTTATGTCACATCCTAATTTATATCTAAGCTAAATAACTTATTTAATCTATGGATTATTATGGTTAATTAGTTGATTAACTAATAGTTGATTAACTAATAGTTGATTAATATTGATGGCATACGTTGATTATGGGATAGTTTGTGTTACTTAATTTACATGATTAGTTTGTTATAAGTTAGTAAAATTTTTACATCAGTTTATTATGATCATGTTTGATTATTAATTCAACATTATTTTATGGATATAATGATGTTTTGAGCTAACTACCTTCATTGTTGTGAGGTAGATGTAGGATAGATTCTTCCCTTAGAGTGTGACGAAGGGAGAACATCATTGGAGAGGGTGGTTTAGATGAAGAAATTGAGGGATGACAGAGAATGAATCTAGAAACCCTTACACACACCACTTAATATATTGTGTTTCATAATTAAATGTTTGATATAGATAGAATATCATGTTTTATGTACATTTCTTTTAGATGATTGTTAATATGTTTTTTATATATTCTTGATTTGCCATTAATGATCGTGTTGATTATTTGAGTGATTTCACTAATTTTATGATCTTACGTAGCTCATCATGTTTGGCTAAATGATTGAATTTGTTTATATTTATTTATCTCAATACCTTATTATGTATGATTGTATAGTAAAACATTATGATGTTGTGATGGTTTCCATAATTATTACATAATATATGAGTTTTAGATAATAATAATTAAAGATAATTATTATGATATTTTATTATAATGTCAAATGATAAAAGCATTATTTTTAAAAGATATTAAATTTGATTAACTATTTGATTTAAGGATTTATATTCATAATATATAAATGGATATATTAATGTTAATTATTTAATGATTTTATAAATCATTGTAATTACTACATATGATTTGTGGATATCATTTTAACATTATTATATTCCTTTATCAAATCCACAATTATAATGATTTATAAATCATTATTATATTGTATTAGTCATTACATGGGATATCGACTATTAATAGTCTTGCATGGAATAAGACATAGGGATTATGTGACTTATGTGATTTTGATGATCGATGATGGATTGTTAAATCATTGTCATGTAGATTTGATAAAGGAATATAATATGATTAATTAGGGCTTGGAGAAAAACATTGAGATGATTAGGTTACTAATCATCCATTAAATTTAGTTAAACATCATTTGGGGAGAAAATCATGGGTTTCACTGTGTTTGCATGATTTTAGACTATGAGTTTATTGAACCATCTGGGCATGCATATTCTTGAGTGAGTTTAATTGGCCAAAGAGTGTGGAGAAGAGGAAGGAAAATAGGTTGATGGAAAATAATAAAGAGAGGATAATGTGGGTTTTAAATGGTAGGGCTCGTGATATATTGAGGAGAAGATAGAAGGTGGAGAAGAGGTGAACAAGTGAAAAGAAGGGATTTTATCATCTTTATTTAACATTCACACATTTACCAGGTAGGTTTTGTAATTAAAATACCTATGTGTGATACTTTAATGAATGGCTTTTCAAATTGATTATGGGTTACTATTTTTTCAATTGTTTATACAAATTGGAAATTTACAAAGGGTTGTAAATAGGGCCCTGTGGAGGGCTCAGCCTCCACAAAACCCTATATCCAAACCAAGTTAACCTAAGAAGGTTGGGGATATAATAGTAGGTCTTAGACATGATATAAATAGGCTTTAAAAACTGTCCTAACCTTCCTTAATAATTAAAATATCACTATTCAAAATGGGAAATTATTATTAAGGGTTTATATATGATTCAGCTTGAGCTATTTATCTTGAACTAGTTTGTTATATATTCTTTTGGGTATTTTTAAACATAGACTCTAGAATGTTTATTTGTATGATCATTCCACTGTTAAACCAATTGGATTTTTTGGGTTAAGACTGTGGGTTTTTAGGGGAAATAATATATATACACAAATATATATACATGAGTATATTTGGTTATTTTTTTATTATAAATAAATACATATACTCATAATATGTATTTGTATATATAAATACAGATATATATTTATATCAATACACTTGTTTGATGAATTGACAAACTTTAAATGTGATTGTATACATAAATATGTATATATATACACCTGTATTCAACTATCAAATTTAAATGTGATAATATATATATACCTGTAGTTGATAATTAGAATTTAACATGATTTTGTGTATTATAGTTAGAAAATGAATCTTTTGTTTGACTAGGATTAACTTATAGTTGAAATCTAAAGCTCGATTATGAAATCCTAATTTATTCATAATAGATTTTTTGTAGAATTGGGATCTTCTACGTAGTTTTTTTGAGTAACCCAGGTACTTGTAAATGAAAAATATGACTAGAGGTTTGCATTTAGATTTATGAAAGTATGTATACCATTGGAATGATAAATAATTAATGACATATTTTAGTTATTTATATTGAACAATGCTTATACTCATAATATACTATGTATTATTGTTATTGGGATGAATTGTGTTTTTGTTGTGTAGTTCATAGAGAGACTAAGTATGTGGGTTAAATTGTATGATTCACATTGTTTTAATCAATGACGTTTGAACTGTGACAAACCATACATGAGTGGGGTATTCATCTTTGTGTTGTATTTTTTTATTCGACCAAATCAGAGATATTACAAACAATACCTGAGTAGGTATTTAACTCTATGTTAAATGTTGTTTTATTAATACCCTATTTGGGTTAAGGAAACTATGCTTATTTATATTTACACTTATGAATAATATTCACTTGGTAAATCTTGTTTGATTATTTAGATTTAAATGGTTAGAATGTGTTGATGAATAAATGATAATTGAATTTGATTTATAGAATTTTGTGTTTTTATTTATCATGTAAAAATGGAATTTATTAGTTTAAAGAAAAAGGTTATGGGCCTTCATATGAAAACTAATTGTATACTTTGTGTATATAGTATACTTTAAGGTGTATGATAGTGGATGTCATATTAGTAGTATACTATATAAAATGAAGTATTTATATATATTTGTACATGTAAATTAATATGTATTGATGCATTCAATTATGTTATAATTATTATCAACATAAACATGGGTAAATGAATGCTTGCTATATTTTAATGTTTGGATAAAAGCATTAAGATAAGATATTTAAGAGTCTAAAATACTAAACATAATAGTATGTTTTGGACTAGATGTTGTTATATGTGAAATATGAATAATTATTTATCCATGGTTATAATATTATTTCATGGAGAAACAATATTATAATTTTCTTAGTGTTTAAAGAAATTGGTGGTCTAGATAATCATTACCCAAATGGTATTTTATAATGAGGACTATTTTTGGATTTTGTTTATTAATTTTAATAAATTATATGTATAGATTCAATTCCCTTCATTTGATAGACTAAATGAATGTAGGTGATATTTCTATACTTAGCATAATTTTGATTAGCTAAAGTGAAATATTATGAATGAATCTATTGGTTTTATTTATTTATTTATTTATTTTATTGAAGCTCACATTCGTAACCCTAATTAATTAGTAGATGGATTTCACTAGCTTAATTAGCACCATCAATGCAAGATAAAGAGTAATCTGATCAAGTGGTGTGTATGAATTTGATTGATAAAGTAGTGTTTGTTAAACATTTCCATTTCATATGTTGATATAGTTTTCATATTTGTGTAATATCATATTAGAATGAATTTATTTATGGTACACATTATGTATTAGATATATTCAACACATGGGTTTTATTTTTTTACTCTAGATTCTCGCACAATATTTATCTACCCATTCATGAAGGGAAGGCCATCCCCTTATATGGGAGATATTTTTGGGGATTTGTGGTCCATGGTTGGTGTGAAAAAGCACTCAAATGATGCTCTACATCCTAGTTGGAGTATTATACTTGAGACTACACTTGAGATTACAGATTGATACTTGAGTCATAGAGACTCTGCTCAAAGGAGATTTGTATCATGTTTATCATTTATGTTATTATTATGTATTACTAAAAATTAACTTTTAGATAGTATACTTCTATAGTAGTGGTTGTAATGTTGTACCAGCTGTGGCTAAATTTTTACTATTTCTTATATGATGTGATGCAATATATATGGTTATTTAGTATTTTTCATGATTTCTATATCTATTCATGATGATCCTTATCTAAGTGGATTAGCTAAAACCTTTGAGTTTAATTAAATTAATATAGTTAGTTAAAGATCACTAGTTAGAATATCTCATGGTGAAATCTATATGTTGATGTGTATTTAATTTTTTTTTTAAAAATAATTGCAATATTTTGGTAAAATCTAGTAGGTTTGTTACACCTTAACCATTACCAAAATTTTATTCAAATCATTCATAGCATACATATTAGAGTGGTATAATCAACTCCCTCAACATTATATATGGCAACCCGAGGATTTAGTCAATCCTCTAGTTAAATAATTTCAACACAATGGTCTTCTTGAAAATTGTCTTAGCCATTTCATCAATGTTAAACAATCCCATTCTAAATCAACTCATGATTTCATTTAATGATGGAAATATTTGTCTCACAAAGTTGATCATAACATGATTGATGATAACTTATTTAAACTATTTATAAATACCTTAACACTTTCCCTTTAATATAAGTTTCAAATTTTTTATCCTCAAACTCTAAATGATGCTATTGATCAAGCTAAAAGATAAATTTGTTTTATGAAATAGTTTGAGCCTAACATTAAAAACATCATGGGATGTTTCCAAAAATCCACTAATGCATTCACTATCAATCTTCCTCAAACTAGGAGTAGCCAAAGTGGATAACCCCAAAGCTTCCCATGCACCCCTAACTATTCAACAAATGAACCAATTATTGGTGTCTTCTAAACCTTTCACTTACACAAATAATCCACATACATGGTATGATCCTAAAAAAAAATTGTTTTCATGCTGATGTGGTTCATTCCCATGAAACATGTCATGGGCTTACCAAAGTTTATATTTTTTTATGTTAGGAGATACATTCAATCATGACGCTATGATCAAAATACATCATAATTATTATGTTAACACCTCCCAAAAGAAACAAGTTACCAAAATTTCCTCCTCTAAACATCCAAAAAAATATACTTCCAACCCACAACATTCAAATGAGGACATATACATAATTGATGTTGATTATGACCAATATTATACCAATTCTCAATATGTGAATGCAACTAAATTCTATTATCAATGTAAACCCACCCATAAATATCCCATCACTAAGCCAAAAAATCCATCACTTGATGAACAACTTATTAAAGACACCACTACCACTACCATACCTTCTGACACAAATGAGGAAATACTCCCACAACCAAAACCTCAAACTACTTCTCTTCCTACCAAAACTATTTTACCTTCCAAGCATCATGCTAGTTCTTCATCTTCTAAATCTCATTATAATCTATTATAAGATCTCAACCCCATTCCTTGTAAAATACCCTTCATGGAGTTAGTTTATACTTCTCCATATCACTGCAAATTATTAATGCAATAATTACAAGACACTAAAGAACTACTTTCCCTTGAAGTGGAATAACCTCTTCAAGATCTATCACCAACATAAGTACATACCATTGAAACTATTTGTACTTATTCAAAACCTTCCACATAATTCCTTGTAGAAGATATGATTAATGATGAATTTCTTTTTGGAGCTGATGTTCCACCTCTTTTCATTAAAATTTTAACTAATACCAACCTTATTCAAAATTCTTAGTTGATGAAGTGTCAGGAATTAATGTTACTTCCCTTTGGTTAATTCAATAACTTAGGTATACCAAAGATCACCTTAGTCAAACTTGTCTCACATGTTGAGGATTTGATTTAAAAAAACAAAAACCACTTTGTTGTATTTGGATTTTTCTCACTATTAGACCCAAGACAATATATACCAAGCTCATGGTCCTCAACTTACCACTATCCTACAATATACACCTATGCTATCCATAGACACATTTCATGAGGGTTATTTCCTCCTCAAGTATTCAATGTATTAAATTCATCCATAATAGCAAATGTTATAAACATGAAGCTGATCCTAATCCATGGAGTATTAAACTACCCAACCCCAATTCTCAATATTAGATTTCAACCATTCCATGAATTAATAGTGCACCTTTACCTAAATTCATTAACATGAATCTATATTTATAGTTCACTCTTAATGATTTTTATGATGATGAACCAAGTGAATTACAAAACACTTAAAATACTACTAAGTTACCTCCTTATATTTTGAAGTGGCTTATTCCTTATTTATTACCATGTGATTGCACCATCCCTCTAGTTGATGAGATCACTAAAATTCCTCCTCCATGTAATGCACATGAATATTTTTACATATAAAATGACTTCACATGTAATTAATTTAGAGTGGAAAAATTATTTCAAGATCCTTTAAAAATGTTACCCTAAAAACTTAGTGATCTAGATGTATCTACTTCTGATGGTCTTCTAGAGACAAATGCATACACTATTTCCCACGCCTATGATGATAACTATATCATGGCTCAAGATTAATCAATGGATTTGGATGTATACCACTATCAACAAGCATTAGCCAAAATATATGACTTCAACCATGATGTCCATGTTATTCGTATATCAACTGATAGTGAATTAGAAATCTAAGGTCATGTATCTCCCATTAATCCTCCACTTCTCGATACCCCTTGGGTATTTGAACAAATCTTAAATCTTAAAAACTTAGAAATTTTAGAACCATCTACACCTTTTATAAATACCATTTATGCTACCCACCTCACTTCAATCAAAATACCATATAAAAAAAACCTAATACACTTATTACTAATCTGTTTGACTCCAATCAGTCTCAACCAACAATTCCACATATACTTGAAATTAACTTTAATGTTCAAGCCATATATGTATAATAAGTACATTCTAAATATGATCACCATGGTAATAAAATAATTTATCTTAAAGTATACATGGAATATTATGGACCCTTACCCATGATCCTTAATGATGAATTCATACTTGAGTTACTCCATGCTAGAGAACCTCAACTTCCATAGCAACATCATGAACTTGGAAAATTCAAATGAAAAGCTCATCATTTTAATAATTTCACTACTAGTGTGGACCCTAAAATAAATCCTATTTATTCTCTTCTTAATATTCCATATCATTTCCAAGACATAAAGTTTATGCTCATTGAAGAAACAACAAGAATAGAATATGTACACCATCATGTCCTAGACCCAATACTATCTCTAAAGAACTCACACCAATAGAACATGATAAATTTAGATTATTATTTGATAAGTATTGCGAAACATTTGCTTGGTCATATGAGGATATGCCAAGTATCGAACCTAGTTTCATTGTACATAACATCATCACTAACCCAGATGCAAAACCCATTTGAAAAAAATAACAAAAAATTCCACCCAAAATTTCTACCTAATGTCATAAAGAAATTGTTAAACTTTTGGATGAAAATTTTATTAAACCTATTGACTATTCTAAATGGGTATCAAACATTCTTCCCATTTGTAAAAAATTCACCAAGGTCATTTGTATATGCATTGATTTATACAATCTTAACCTCGCATGTCCAAAAGATAATTTCTCATTACCTTTAATAGATGTCATCATAGATTCAACTACTGGATATGAAATGTTGTCATATATATATATATATATATATATATGGTTTTTAAGCTATAATAAAATTCACACGGCCCCTAAAGACCAAGACAAAATAACATTTACTATGGAATGGGGCACTTATTACTATTTTAAAATGCCTTTCAGCCTTAAAAATGTTGGAGACACTTATCAATAGGCCATGGCTCATATTTTCCATAATATTACACACAAAGATAGTGGAAACTTATGTTGACAACCTCATTACCAAATCTAATATTTTCACAACATACCTCATTGATCTAACTATCATTTTTTATCTATTAATGAAATATAAAGTTAGACTTAACCCATACAATTGTGTATTTAGAATCACATCTGGTAAAATTTTAGGTTTCTTAGTCTCTTTTCATGGTATTGATGTCGATTCTACCAAAATAAATGCTATAGTCAAAATTCCCATCCCTCATTCCATTCTTGGCATTCACACTTACCTTGGAAAGATTGGTTAAATCTGATGGTTCATCCCATAAATGGCTTACCATATCTACTCTGTTAATTCCCTTCTCAAAAAAGGTAATGCTCTAGAATGAATAGATTCATGCTAAAAATATTTTGATAACATGAAAGAATCTTTGCTCTATCCTGCCACCCTTAGAACACCTTCAAATGACCATATTATAATTTTATACACCTCTTCTACCCCTTTATTAGTTGAGGTAATGCTTTCCCAACAAGATGTTATCAGTAGAGAGTAAGATATTTACTATATTAATCAAGGCCTCATTGACTATGAAAAATGTTATACTAAAGTAGAACATGATTTCCTTGCTATCTACTTCATAGCTAAAAAGCTCAGTCATTATATGCTTTATCAAACCATTTATGTGATTATCCACTCTGATCCACTTCATCATTTCTTCTCCAAAGAATTCTTATCTAGAGATATAATTGGAAAATGGATGGTCATCTTAATGGAATTTTACCTTTGAATTATTACACAAAAAAATTTCAAAGGGAAAGTTATCACCAACCAACTTGTAGGGGCACATATACTAGCTATGAATCACCTTCAAGAGAATCTTGTCAATGACAAAATTATTTATATTTAAGGTCTTAACTAGGATATCTCCCTTAAATATTATTTCCATAATTTCACTATTGATTTAAAGGCAAATAATCAAGAAGATACCAATATCATTCTTGATACTAATAAATCCAAAATAGTTATCGAAGAGCTCCCTAAAGTTATGATTGATTTTCATGAAGACACCTAGACCATCCACTTTGATGATACTAAATGCCTCCAAGGAGTTGGGGTAGGTTGTATTCTAACAAGACCACATGTTAAGATCATCCCTCTAGTATTTAGATCAATTTTTGATGTTACTAATAACATGGCTGAATATGTACCTCTCATATTAGGTATGAAAGCATCACTTCATTTAGATATACAATATCTACACACTTTGGGTGACTCATAACTTATCTACCACCAAGTTAATGGTGATTATCAAATTAAAAGAAAAAATATAGTTGCCTATCATCAAATAGAAACCACACTTGTCAAAGAGTTTTATTTTTTTACCATGGAGATAATTCCAAGAGATTAAAATTCCATAGTTGATTCTCTTGCTTCTTCAACATCTCTATTTCATCCTCATCAAGTACTTAATGATTCCCAATTTCTTATCCAACTAATAAAAACACCTTCTTTAATCCAACCAAATGATTCACTCATTGGTAACATTGAGGCTATCACTATTAGAGAGAGCCCATGGTATAAAAACATCATCCAATTCCTTAAAAATCAAACCTCTCCTCTAGACACAAATTCTCTTGAAAAGACTAGAATATGTAAACAAGCCTTTAAATATGTCTTTTGATACAACAACCTTTATTTACATAATGTAGAAGGCACCCTTCTCTAATTTGTGATGTAATAAGAGGTGATTCCTATCCTCAAACAATCACATGGGGGAATATATAGTGGTCACTATAGAAAACATGCTACAACACATAAATGCTTATGTATGAGATAATTTTGGCCTAATTTAGATAAGGACACTATCAATTTTGCTAAAAAGTGTAATTATTGCCAACTTCATGATGATTTAATCCATTCACCACTAATAAGCTCTAAACTATGGAGTCTCCTTGGTCATTCTCCATGTGGGGATTAGATCTCATTAGTAAATTACCTTAGTCATAAGATTGTCATGTATTTATAATTATTGCTAATGAATATTTTACTAAATGGGTACATGCCATGCCTCTTGAATGTCATGGGAACCACTATTTTTAAATTCATCCTTAATCAAATCATTTGTCACTTTGCATTTCCCCATACTATCATTTTTGATAATGGTGGCAATTTCAAAAATAAGGACATGAAATAGTCATGTGCTAAATTTAAAATTTCCCCTCAAAATTTCCATGCCTTACCATCCACAATGCAATTGACAAGCTAAATCCACTAACAAAATATTACAAAATACCATCTAAGAAACCCACACTAATTGGCATCATCACTTATACCCCACACTTTGGGCCTAACGTACTAGCATACATACTACCACTAGGGTAACACCATTCTCACTAGTATATGGTTTTGAATCCATCTTACCATTAGAACTTGAACTCCCATATTTATGTATATCTCTTCATGGTATCATTTTTGGTGAAGAATTATATGAAGCTCTCTTTCATGAATAAGACCTTCTTGATGAACACCATTTTATCTATTTTTAAACATAACCATAAATACAAGGTTTGTATCACTAAATAAAATAATAAAAATTCCAAAGTCCACACTTTCAATGTTGGTGATGTAGTCTTCAAATTAGAATAGACCCATGATAAAAAAGGAAAATATACCCAAAAATGGTGGGGACATTATTTAGTACAAGACATTCTTTGTCCTAGTACCTACCATCTACAAACTAACGAAGGCCATGTTTTCAAAGAACCCACAAATGCATAATTTTTGAAAAAATAATTTGCTTAAATATTTCCCTTCTTTTCATATTTCTATACATTGTCCTACTAACATTTATTCTAGGACTTCTTCAATGATCTCAAAGTAGTTTATGTTATACATAAAACTTATTCCCCTCCCATCTTTTAATTTGTTTAAATTCATGAGTTGCATTGTAATATCATGGATAGGACCCAATTTTCTTCACGAATACCTTTTTATTTTATACATACATTTTTCATAATTTTTCTCTTTTTTTCACAATTTTGTTATTTTCCAATGCATTTTACACTGACTTGAGTTTTTATTTTTTGATTTGTAGTGTAAAACCATGGATAGGACTAGGATATCCTCACAAATACCATTTTTCCCATTTTACACCCATTTTTGTTTTTCTTTTGTGAGTTACGGTGTAAGACCATGGATAGGACTAGGATCTCCTAAAAAATACCACTTTTCCATTTTGTACCCACCTAGGTTTCTCTTTTATGAGTTACAGTGTAAGACCATGGATAAGACTAGGCTCTCCTCATAAAATTTACATATTATTTCAAACATTTTTACCAAACTGAGTGTTCTTTTTATAATGTTAAGAAACGGTTACAAGTTTGTGATCCCATATTCTCAACCTCAATTTTTTTTTCTTTTGTAGATAAAACTTACACAAAAAACTATGTTATCATGTTTCCCTCCACTTACATTAACTATCATGATAAAAAATCATACTTACCTAACACTGCACCCCTTGTCACAATTTTTACAATTTAAATTAATTCAAATTATTTCATGTTTTTCCCTTGATTTTCTTTCCTTTCATTCCACTTTGGATTCAACAAGGTCAAATTTAAGATAACACTTTCATTTAACATGAATAGGTAAGACTCTTAGATGTCATGCTCTCTCATTCCTCTTTTTAGCTACTAAATCCAAAGTTTTCAAATGATAGTCACCTTTAGCACCCATGTTTGGTTATCTGAATCCATATGGAAGAGGAATAAAAACATCCATTAAGAGTTAAAAGATAAATCATTTAAAACAAAAGTTAATATAAAATCCAATACTCAACATCACATCAAAATATGTTATTCATAACACATCTCCTATCTCCAATCAAAGCTTAAATTCCATAATTAGCCTCATGATAGAGTTGAGATCTAGTGGGGTGCTTTATGACAATATATGGGGATTCAATAATTCAAAATAATCTATAGTGATACTTACTATCTCACGCAAGTACCTAATCTTTTTAGTATATTTATGGCTTTATAAGGAGTCCTGAGGAATGGGGAACATGTTGTGGGAAGGTAGTTCCATTTTACTTTTCATGCATATAGCCTTCATGGGATGATATTCATACTTCATTTGATAACCCAAATATTTATGTGGTTAGGAGAATTTCTTCATAGTCCTTAATGTTAAAATTCCTCTTATTTTAAAAAACCTAATTTTAATGTCTTGAATTCGATAAAGAGTCTCTCTACCTTAATTTTTCCTTCATCTCCCCCACCACCCATTTCATTCCCCATTGATAGTCAAGTTTTATTATTAATCTATTTTTCCACTTCTATATTTCCTATTCTTCACATCTTAAAACATGTTATCACTACTTTGTTTTTGTCTTATCTATATTTAGAATAAAATAGTATGCTTTAGCAACTATGTATTGTTTTCTTTACACCATTGCTTTACATTTATTGAATTACCATGGTTTCATTTGAAAATATTTTGTTATCATTCTCATTTCCTTTTTTCAGACAACTACATCTATTTTTATATTTTCTTACTTTTTCCATTATTGCATGAGGTTGTATTGTTACTTCTCACTCACCAATGTTGTTTTCCATTTCATGTATTTTTTTAATTGATGGTTGAGTAAGGATTGTTACTACTCACTCATTCATCAATGCTGTTTTACCATTTTCTTGCCCATATTTTTTTAAGTAATAATTATTACTGCTTTCACATTGATGTTAGATTTTCAATTTTCTTGTATCCTTAGTTTGATTTGGTTCATTTATCTTTCTTACTTTAGGTATAGTTATTTGAGTTTTTATATCATTTAGTAGCCTTATATTTTTGGTTACCTGATTTACTATAAACTTTGGCTTGGTCATTTGGTCCTAACTTATCATTTATCACCCTATCTTACCAAAATTTCAAGTATATCATGCCTACACATTTCAATTAATTTGGTTTTCTTGCATTTGTATATTTTTTCTCTTTAAGTTTTGTATCTTTAGGGTTTGTCCAAAGAAGTCTCTGTGCCATCCATGATCAAAACTACAAATATAGTAGACAATAATTTAGTGATAAGTTTGAGTAAAATTACACATACATTACTTATTTATTTTAATTATTTATTTTTAGTCATTTACTTTCAGTTATTTTATGCTTTAAAATAGTAAAATTTACCTAGCTCAATGTTATATATTGTGTATTATTTTATTGAAACACCATCTCATGTTAAAACTACATGACACATGATGAGTTTCAAGTGGGTCATATATATAAACAATATTTTGAAACATTATTAATTAATTATGTTTTCTCTCTTGTAGGAACCCATCGAGACTCAATCTCTCTGAGTGCATACCTTAAAGGGTGCATCAGGAAAGGGGTAGGCAGAACATTAGTGCTTTGTAAGATTATTGTCCCCTATACCACCACTTAAAACCAACACAAACCTCTCATATACATTTCCTTAAGCTTTTAAATCTCCCTTACATACTCCTCCAAGTGATTCACCACCATAAACACCCACTAACTAATCCAAAACCTCTTTTTTTATTTACCTAACAAAGTTGCATGGGCTAACCCTATTATTTAAAAATGAGTATGTTATAAGACTAGGTCAACCTAGTTGACCTAGTCTTAAACCTAATTGCTTTATTCATTTAATTAAGAATTGGGTCAACTAGGTCAACTATGTCAGATAAATATTTGGAAGGGTTTATGGTTAGATCTAGCTATATAAACACATCCTTTTCACTATTTTCAATAGAGAGAGAGAGAGAGAGAGAGAGAGAGAGAGAGAGAGAGAGAGAGAGAGAGAGAGAGAGAGAGAGAGAGAGAGATAATCAATCATTTACACTTATTTACAATATTATCTTCCACCATTCTACTTGAGTAGTCATTCCTTAGGGTTTACACTTAGAGATAAGAATATTTTCTTATGGAAATGTCTTTGATGCATAGGATAAGTCATATAGCCTAAAGCTAGCCTATCTTTGTGATCCTTACAAACCACAACAACCTCTTTCAAATCACCATTGGCCAAGGGAGAGATTGAGCCTAGATGGGTTTGCCTTCAAAGTAAGTATTTCCTAACTCTTATTCCTCTATTTTAGTAGATTAAATATCATAAGTAATGGCTTGTTAATATATTTATCTCTGCATTTATTAGGATTATCTCTATATTAACTTAATTATATTTCTTCTTTACATTTTTAATTTTTTTTTTATTATCCTCATTTGTGCCACATGCTTTGGTGAGCACTAAATTAATGTTAATTTACTTTGTATTTACTTTGATAGTAAAACATAGGACCTAGCTAGGGTTATTTTGTGGTATTACTTGACTAGAGGATTTGGAACTCTCTATAGTAATATTGTGTGGTAAGAGACCCTTTAGGTCTAATGGATCCATAATGGTAATGACTCTAATTGTCTAAATGTACCAATAAGCAGAAATACCATTGTGATTTATCTTCTTTGAGCTAGGATTGATTTATAGATCAGCTTCACTTTCCCTTGTATATAGCTCCTATGTAAGTATTGCTTTGATGAGGGATGGATGTGATTATATTTTGTCTCTTGACTTGGGGAGTTGGGTGATTTGATGAATTGACTATAGATTGAGTGATGTGATGATAAATGGGGGGATTTAACTTATTATTTTATTAAGTTTTTGGTGCATGGATTTTATTATTAAGACTAATCATATAAAAAATGTGATTAATTAGTTGATTAATCCAGATTTTATAAGATGGGAATTAGATGCGATTTATAATTAATTATCATGACATGATTAATTGATTATGGGTGATGATGTTAGATCATATCAATTAGGGGTGTATTGATGATATGATTAAGATTATGGAATGATAATAGAATTAGGGTTTAGAGATGAATTAGGGATGATAGTGATGAAAGTGGGGTGTCACAAGTAGAGTTTACAAAATGGAGTGTGTACAGTATGTGTCATGGTACCACTATTCAAAATCAATAATCATAACACACAATGCCACACAATTTCATACAATAAGGCCAAGGGTCACATACAATGGACATAAATATATCTTAATAACAAGGTCAAGGGCCATATGTAAATGGCATTAAGAATGATGTGAAAAGGGACATATTCAAATATTTTATAAAACATAGGGCCAAAGTCCTAAAACAATGAACATATTCAAATGTCACACGTACCAATAAAAAATATCATAGAGATTATCAAGATAAAATTTCACACAAGGGCCAAGGGTCCATACACAATAAGTAAATAATTTTTAGCCTATTATGAAAGAAAGTAATAATATCAAAGGAACATAGAACAATTTTAAAATAGTCTCTAAAATCCATATGTATCAATGTCACATTATAAAAAATTAGCATAGTCATGTATCACAATGTAAGATATGACTAATTAGTAATACATTTATAACATATGTATCTCAACATGGTATATAATTCATAGAAATGTCTAACTTGTAAACAATGTATCATGTAGAATAAGATGCCCCCAATGTTTGGCATGGTTACTGGGTAGAAGGGAATTCAACATTCAAGAATCCATGTATATAGTTATGTCCTATATATGTATTTGATATTTATGGATTATATATCACCTCAGTCTTATACACTTGGTAAAATCAAACCTTGGATATTCCTCTAAGATCTAGACCTTTCCCACTTTTGAAAGTCTTGTATCTACTCTCTTGTACCCATTTGGCCTATATCTTAGTTTGACTAATCTTATGTTAATAACCTAAGCCTTATATCTTACCCAAAATGCTTAAAACTTGTTCATAGTATACCTCTACAAGTTTTGAGCATGTACTTATTTTCCTACTCCTTGGAAACTTACATTCTGAAAAGACACCTACATCAATGCAAGTGTCATGTTTTGACATAAATGTCTAGTGCCCTAAAGTCATATAGTTTACAAATGAAATGTATCTTAATGATCAGCCTAAGTGGTATTATGTGAGATATTATCCTAATAAGAGTGGTATATATGCATGATCACTCCTCATTTATACTCACTTATCACAGACCTAACATTCAACCAAGCACTCAAGTGAGAAAATTTTCTATATTTTCTCCTATTTACATATCAATCATAGGGAAAACACATCTATAGATCTAAATTACTTAAAGAACAATAGAAGAACTATACTTTCCAAGTTACAAGATAGGTCACTATTGTACTTACTTATCACACATTGCATTATTCACACACAATCCAACATATATGGGAGAACCACATAAGTCTAAGTCAATACTTAGAGTATTGGATATGTATGTAACACTCATTGGCATAGGGGTCTTTAGGGAAGCTCAACACCATGTGCCCACTAACCCATTTTTTCCATGGCCAATATGAAGATGAATAATTAGGGTTTTATCATTTTACGAGGAGTGAAATTCTATGGTACAAATATAAATTCACTATAGTGAAGGTGATACAGAACATAGAAGCATCTAAGTGGTCACATCTAGTTTCAATAGGTATTCCCTATTAGACACCTATATCTAATCCAAACACTAGCATCAACACAACCATCCCAAGATAGTGTAAATGTTTATGGTTAAAGAGGTACTTAATCCAAAATTTGGTGACTAATCTAAGATATTATTCCATTCTACTTCCTATTTGTTTTAGATCTAGATCTGTATTAGCATCAGAACCAACTAAGCATCTTATTTCTTTATCATTTCAATATCTAACATAGTTGTACTTTTAATTTTTACTATATCTCTACATAATAAATTTAGTATAGGTTTTATCTATGTTTTTAAATTAATTAGCTTGATATAAATATGTTTATCACTCATGTGCTTATTCATTTATATATTATTAACCCTATCTACCCTATATTAATATCCATATTCAAATTTAGAGTTAAATATTTGGTGAACCTGATTCATGTGAATGCAAAATTTTTTGATTCCTAAGGTTTTTAGTTAGTTACGATTTCAAATTATTGTAATTTTTTAGTTATTGTTTACATTATTTTGTATGAAATCAAGGTGTATCCCTAGATTTAGTGGTGTGTTGATTGAACATATTGAGCTTACTCTCCTACTACCTAAGATGCCTCAAACTCATGAGGCACCTAATTATATGGATCGTGTGGATACAAATGTTGAGAATGATCAACATGATGATGCTATTATTATAATAGAATAATTTGATAATAAAAACCATGAGTCGAATGAAAATAATGAACATGAGAAAATAGACCATGAGCAAGTGCAAGCCATTGCATTATTTTATGAGTGTATTCATCAAAATCTTGAAGACCTCAATGAGATCCTCATGACTATATTGGAAACTAAAAAGTCAACAGACATAACTCAAACATACCTCCCCTTGTATACTTCATCGATTCCTACATCTAGTAGGGACAAGGTTTATGTTTTCAGACCATTATTCACCTAAGGACAAGAATTTTATTACTACATCTTCCATGGGGCTAAAAAATGCTACAACTCATATATCAATTTCAATGCCTATCTCTACCATGTTTACATCTTCCTTGATGACTATTCATATTCTAAATTTAAATCCTAATGGATTTATAGTTCAAACATTCCTTCAAGTTATAAATAACTTGGAGGATAAGGTTACCAATATTAATCAAAAGGCTTTTAAGTCTGTTCATGCTATTGATTCACAATATGTGTTGCATAATCTTTTACACCTAAGATATATTTGCACCCATTACCAACTAATTTTTTTTATTACCTAGGTTCACATTTTATGATGGATAGGGTGATCTTGAGTAGCATCTTTAATCCTTCTATGCGACATGCCTCGATTATGCCTCCAATGATACAATTTTGACCAAAGTTTTTTGTAGGATCCTCAAGGACTATGATTTGAGGTGGTTCTATGATATACCTATCTAATCTATGAAATAATTCAAACCTCTTGTAGATTAGTTTTTGTCACACTTTTTCATTAATATTTTTGAAAAGGTTTTCTATTCCCAAATTACAAAAATCAAACAAGGAACAAATGAACCTATCAATGAATATGTCTTGAGGTAAAATATAATGTTGTATTAAATTACCAATCCTATGGTACACAAATAACTTCAAGACATATTCAAATAAAGTTTGCTTGTTGATTTACATGAGTCCATCATTTTCAAAAAGTTTAAATTTTTTTATGACTTATGTGATGTTCATGACCATGAAATGAAGCTTATTTCATTTAATAAGATTAATTATGTATCAAACACACCATCTATATATACATCTAATACCAAGTTTATAATTAAATCAAGATACAAGGTAAAACCTCCTAAACCAAAAAGGAAATAACCACCAAGGTTACTATAGTTTCATGGTATCCTAATCATCTTATTTTATTTATGCCTTAAGGAGATAGTTCTCATACTAACTTGAGTCTCCAGCTTCATTACTCACATGGTTAGTGGAGTACAACTTATATTTCTCCCTCATCCTATAAAGGTTGATATGAGTTGGACTCTACCCAAAGGATATGATGAAAATTCTTATTTTTATTATCACCAAGGACTAGGGTATTATATAAATAGATTTTTTACCTTAAAGCATGAGATCTAAGAACTTATTGATGACCAAAATATTACACTTGATGATCATCCAAAGGAATCAGGTTCACAACCTAGTGATCACCAAAAATAGAAGATATTTAAAAATACTTTGCATGACCATTCTAAGAAGGATGTGGAGGAAAAAATGGTATATAATTCAAAACCTCCCCCATCACACTATGAGCACCCACTAGATGGGATTATTGGTACCTATACATAGCATAAACCTCCTATGGTTTAGAGACCTTCTATTACTTTTGATGAAAGTGAGATTAAGGATGATGAATCTAATCTTCATTATTTATTCATTCGAACATACTTGGTCACGAATCTATACATAGTGATATTATTTATAATGGTGAAAGTGAGAAGATTTATACCATGACATTACTTGTGCACTTGGGTAAACTCATAATTATTTACACACTTTTATCATGTTGGCTATAATTTAGTAACAAGAATGAAAAACCAAATTGACAATAATAAACAAATGAAGGAGACTAATACACATAGTAACCCCTGAATGAAACCAAAAGATATATTTTATTAAAATAAATGGTCTAAATTGCTTCTTCCCCATATAATTGCTTATGAAGACTTTTCCTCTTCTTGCATGATTCTTCTTATCCTTATAACTAATTGACTTCTTTTGGTCACTAATACATTTATTTTCATTTTATAATGACAAATTGTATAAAATCATATTGTCTTTTACCCATGCTAACACTCACCCAGACTTAAATAGGTATCTTGCCTTGAAAAATACAAAGGCCCTAAAAATTCAAGTTTTTAAAATTCTAATCCATTATAAATGGATTTGATAAACTAAATTACTCATACTCCTACTCTCCATATCCTCTCATGCTAGATTCCCTACTCTTCTACAACTCTCTTGTCTATACTCACTCCTCTATACTCATTCCTCTATACATGTTCCTCTATACTCCCTACATCATACCTGCTCCTCTACATTAACTATCTAAAACAACCTCAAGTGCATTTATATAACTTTAAAATATTGAAAAAACAAACTTTATTTTTCACCTTTTCTAACTTCAAAGTGTCACATGACCATAGTGAAAATTGTAATTTGTTATAATTTCTTTATTTATTTCATGATTGAAACTTTATCCGTTATCCTCTTACTTTATGTATATTCAACATCCTAGCCTCCTCATCAACTTAAAACACACGTCTTGATTTAACATTTTTATTGGTTTTTATATAAAATTCCATGAATATTAACCCATACTCCTTTACAAACTATTTTACTCATTCAAATCTGATAGACCTCCATTCGCCTGGTAATGTCCTCCCTTTGAAATTCTTGATTTTGTAATTCTTACCTTTGCAATCGCTCTCTTTTTAATTCTACCAACAAAGTCATATTCTGATAATGGTGCCTTCCCACATTACAATCCCCTAATAAGGTGAAGATTCTACACCCAAGGATGATTATAATCCTTAGGTTGATGTCATTTCATATTTGGAGCCATTTTCATACCAGAATAAAATGTAAGGTGTTTTGGTCTTTTCTTCAAATTTATAACAATTCCCTAACCATTATTTTTCATGGTCATAACAATTTCCAATACAATTCAACATGAAAGCATAATCAAGATGCATAAGTGTAAGTGTGTATTTAGGCAAGAATTTTATTCTATGATACTTGCATGCTACACAAGCATGGTGCATGCCACCCTATCCAACCATTATATAATTTTATTCCTACTTCTTAGGATATCTACACTTTTTATTCTCATCAGATGTTAAAAAAATTAGGATCGTACACATATGGTTCTTGTTTTAATAAACTATGTTGGTTATAGAATTCCATGGATCCTTCTTCTATCTAAAATACACCAATGATCAATAAAAGGAAGAAAAGAGGTCATCACATTGATGATAATTTATACTTATTTGATTCACAATGGTAATTAATATACACTAAAACCTAATTCAAATTCTTAATTATTAAGAAATTAGTAGGAATTGTGAATGTCAACAATGTCATTTACAATGAAAGATCACAAAAGAGTGCCAATAATATGATCTACCTTATAGAGAGACCAATTTTTAAAGATAATAAATATACTTCCATATTTTTAGTCATCATGAAACTTCTTGATAATTAGCTCCAATTAGCCATTGGCCATGACATTAGCTATACCCAACTTATCAACATGAAGAAGGTTGACAATCAACATTCTATAATGTGAAATATTATTGGTGAGTGGCTATGGATCCATCATGCTACAAAAGGTTGAAATTTTCCTATTGTGCTTGTAAAATTTAACCAACTAACCTCACAAAGGTTGGGTTCATAAGTTCTGTAAAGGAAAGGGAACACACATTTTATAAAATCCAATTATCCTTTCCATAGAAGTAGGCCAACTAAACAAAGAGGTAGTGATAAGGAGGAGTTGAGGCAACCTTGTAGATGCATAAATTTATTTTAATTAAATTACATAGGGTTGGCTTGTAGCCACAACATTGTGAGAATTCTATGATCAATTAGAGAATTTGATGGAAATTTACAATAGGTTATTAGTGAGATTGACTTGAATTTAATAGTGGGTTATGCACATGTGGTTGATACCTTTTTAGTTATACCTTTAATGGGTATCTTTGATGTGTTATTAGGATTTCCTTACATACATACTCTTTAATCATTACCTTCTACGGTACATGGGTGTGTTAAATACATTCATGTCAATCGAGTAATTATAGTTTCCAGAGTTCCATATGAGTATCCTATTGAATAAGAGATATTTATACCCAAATAGTTAATAATCAAGCCTACTAAGGTTAATACACCACAAAAGGGTAAACAATAGGTAATCCACTTTACTAGGTGGATAATACTTGAGAAACCTTTGCATTAGAGACATGTAATGGATTCCATAGAATCATCATCTACTATGCATTATATTTAGATATCTAGATAATATACACATGTTCCTTTCATTATTATTCCAAAAAAACATCAGAGCACTCAAGGATGGGTTCCACAAAACCCTATTACTGCTACTATTTCTTCATGACCATAAAGTCCCATTATACATATGCAAAGCATCACAGATACTATAGTGACAAATATTTCACCTATGCATGCTCCTTGGTAGTGCCATCAATTTATTATGCTAGGCACTAAGTGGGTAGATACTTATGAACATCCATGTATGATATCATATGGTAGTCTCTTCTTATATTCCAAAATAACAAAAAAAACCAAAAATATTTTGATATCTACATGTTATATTAGCTATTTTGTATCTATGTTATTGGTTCCATGTTGATGTATATCATATAAATTACTTCTACAAACATGAATTGAAAACTTATATTTGAGTGTGATATAGACATACATATATACATGATTTATGCACTTGTGTATTTTGGGCCTTCCTTATTCTCACATCACCAGGATGTTGGGATCTTCCACCTTATTTGATCATGATACATATAGGTTATATAATTTAATGGTCACTTTACATTATCATGTTTGAGATTATGTACTTATGCATGCCTTTATCCATGCTTCCATCTTTCACAATGTACTAGACATGCTATGTACATGACATTTTTTTAACACTAATCCATGGGCTAGTATGTTATGTTTATGTTGGTAATTTATGTTTTCATTTATGAATTCCTTTAGTGTCTTTCCTTTTTATTGTATTACTTGTTTGAGCATTTGAATATGCTCCATTATTTTCAAGACCCATGCCTTTGTTTTCCTCTTTGACATTTGAATATGTCATTGTTTATTGTATGTTGATATTTGAATATGTCATTTATTGATTTATGTACATTTGACTAAGTCATGTCCCTTTGATTGTGTAGCATTTTAACATGCCCCTTATTTGCAGTTTCCTTTGACCATTGATTTTTGATTTGATTTTGAGTGCTCTTATGTGTGTGTGCTTGATTTCTTGTTAAGCTTATACTGTTACTATTTAGATGTTTCCATGATATTTATCATGCATCTTAGGCATTGATGTGATCAAATTATGGTGTTTCAATGATAATTTACCTAGACAAGTTTTCTTATATGCTACATGGTTCACTCACAGTTATATGGTTATCTTATCCTTTTGAGGTGAGTTGACTAAAAAATTATATTCTTCCCTTATCTCAGATGGGGGCATATCAATGGGTACATGTCATATAGGCATGGATTATACATATTCATAGTTTCAAATTTAGTGGGGACATGTCATATAGGCATGGATTCCACATGTTCATAGTCTTAGATTCAATGGGGGCATGTTTTAGAAACATGTTATCCACACTTACTTAGTATGTATCATATCTAGATTACAATGATGGAATGTTTTGTAAACATGCCCTCTATATTATCACTTATATTAGTTTTAAAATTTATCCATATATAGTGGTGGGGGCATGTTTTGGAAATATGTTCTCCACACTTACACAGTTCTTAGATTGGCCATATTTATAGTCATATGATTTAGATACACATTTGTAGAAAAATTATATGCATTGGTACAATATTTATATGCATCCTCAACATGATACATATATAAGGTGCATATGTTATGAAATGTGTGCCTAATATTGTAAAATCAATTTTTTTTAAGATTCTAAACACTTTTAAGGACTATCACCACCCACCATGTTGGAATTTTATGGACTATATTGAGCCAATCTATTATAATAGCTAGTTCACTTTTTGGTATGGTTGTGGTAATTAAATCACTCTATATTTACAAGTTTCTATGTTGAACTTGATTATATCATCTAGCCTCACCAATTTGATAGTGTGAATTGACTTAGTTCACTCACACTCACCAAGTTATAAGTATGAATGGGTTTTACAATTAAGCTAGTCTCAACTACTAGGTAGAAATCTACCTTTTATCTCTCTCTCTCTCTCTCTCTCTCTCTCTCTCTCTCTCTCTCTCTCTCTCTCTCTCTCTCTCTCTCTCTCTCTCTCTCTCTCTCTCCCCTTATATATGCACTTTCTAAATTTATATGCCATGATCTTATTTTTAGTGATCCATAATGATACATCTTTCAAATGAAATTGCCAAAGGGCAAGATGGTTGTATCAATACATAGGTGTACTCCTAAATATTTCTCTCTTTCAATTTCAATAATTTCATTGATTTTGATTTCAATCATTTCAATTATTTCAATTTCATATTATATGCAATGATTATATACTCTAACATGTTCTTGGCTTTAGGTTAGTCATTAATAAAACATTCAAGCTAGGCTCATGCAAATGTAAGGTGTGTTATACACACCTAGATACTCATTCATTCCTTTAAACTAGTACTTTTTTTACTAGATTAATGGGGGAATGTAGATGATATTTATGAATTATATAGTAGCTTGGTATTGTACACATGAAAAACTCAAACCTTGGTTGTTATTCTCAGTTTTAGACCTTTCTCACATCTACAAGTCTCACATTTGCTCTTTATTATGGCCCTTTAGCCTATCTATTATTCCAAGTAGTCTTATGTTAGTGACTTAGGCTTTATATCTTGGCCAGAATGCTTGAAACTTGCTTATCTTATGCCTTTGAAATTTATGAGCCTATCCCTATTTTCCTTCTCCTTAGACATTGGTGTCTTAGACAAACACCTACGTCAACGCACGTGTCTTATTTTGATGTAAGTTTCCATAGACCTAAATTCATCTAATTTATAAATGAAAGGTATCTTAAAGTTAAACATAAGTGCTATTATGTGAGACATTCTCCTGATAGGAATGGTATATATGCATGATCACTCTTCATTCTAGGCTCACCAATCACAAACCTAGCACTCATAACAAAGATCATTAAATCAATCACTCAAGTGAGAAAATATTATACATTTTCTCTTATTTCTATATTAGTCATAGGGATAACACAAATATAGGTTTGGAGAACTTAAGGAGCAACCCAAGAGCTATGTTTTCTAAGTTACAAGTTAGGTCACTATTATACTTACTTATCACACATTTCATGATTCATACATAAGAAAAAAAATATGATAGATCTACATAAGTGTCAGGCCAGCTTCAAAATATTGGATATATAGGTAGTGTCATTGATAGAGGGGTATTTGGGTCAGCTTGACATTTTGTGGCCACTAACCCATTTTTCCCACAACCAATATAAAAATGAAGAACTAGGGTTTTATCATTTCACAAGGAGAAACAATCCATGACCCATATTTGAATGCATCAGATCGAAGTTGATACATAACCCACAAGAATTTAGGTGTCACATATAGTTTTATTAGGTATTTTATACTAGACACCTATGTTCAGTCTTGACACTAGTGTCGATGCAATCATCTTAGGCTAATGTAAGTGTCTACAGCTATAGAAACACTTAATCCAAAATTTGATGATTATTTCATAATATTCTTCTAGTTTGCTTCTTTCTTATTCCAGATTTAGATCTATATTAGTAGTAGAACTAGCTAAATATCTTATTTCTTCATGATTGCAATACCTAGCATAGTTATACTTTCCATTTTTAGCATATCTCAACATAATAAATTTAGTATAGGTTTTATTTAAGTTTTGAAATTAATTAGCATGTAGTAAATTTGTTTATCACCCTTTTACTTATTCATTTATATATTATTAACACTATCTACCCCATATTAAGATCCATATCCAAATTTTAGGGCTAAACATTTGGTGAATCTGATTCATGTGAATGCAATTTTTTCTAATTCCTAAGGTATTTTAGTTAGCTAGGGTTTGAGATTTTTTTACTTTTCAATCCTTATTTACATTATTTTGTATGCAACCAAGGCATATCCCTAGATTGGGTGGTGTGCCAATTGAAAACATTAAACTTCCTCTTTTACCACCCAAGAAGTTTAAAACTCATGAGGTACCTGATTCTATGGATCATGTTGATACCAATGTTGATAATAATCACCATAATGATGAGGTTATCATAATAGAATATTCTAATAAATAAAACCATGAGTCTAATGAAAATAATTAACATGAGAAAATAGACCATGAGCAAGTATAAGCCATTGCATTATTTCATGAGCACATTCATCAAAATCTTGAGGACCTCAATGAGATCCTCATGACTATATTGGAAACTAAAAATTTAAAAGACATAACTAAAACATCTCTCCCTTTGTATACTTCATCGATTCCTACATCTAGTGGGGGCATAGGTTATGAATTCAAACCATTGTTCCCTAATGATCAATATATTATTTTTACATCTACCATGGGGATAAAAAATGATTTGACTTAGATTATATACTATGTTTACATCTCCCTTGGTGACTACTAAATTTCCAAAATTAAATCCTAATGGGTCTATAGTTCAAACATTCCTCTAAGTTATAAGTAACTTGGAGGAAAAGGTTACCAATATTGAGCAAAAGGATTTTAAGTATCCCCATGCCATTGATTTGAAATATGTGTTTCATAATCTATTTGTACCTAAAATATATTTGAACCCTTTTCAACTAGTTTTGTTGCACCTAAGTTCACATTTTATGATGGTAAAGGTGATCCTGAGTAGCATCTTTGATCCTTCTATGTGGCATGCCTCTAGTGATAAAATTTTGACCAAATTATTTAAAAGCATCCTCAAGGACTATGATTTTAGGTAGTTATATGATATACCTATCCAATCCATGAAAGCATTAAAACCTCTCATAGATCATATTTTGCCACACTTTTCAATTAATATTTTTGAAAAGGTTTCCTATGCCCAAATTGCAAAAATCAAATAAGGAACAATGAGCCTATCATTGAATATGTCTTGAGGTACAATACAATGTTGGATAAAATTACCAATAATATGGTAGATAAAAAACTTAAATATATATTCAATCAAAGTTTGCTTTTTCCTGTACATGAGTCCATTTTTTCAAAAAAATAATCTTTTTATGACTTATGCCATGTTGTTTGAGACCATGAAATGAAGCTTATTTCATTAAATAATATCAAGTATAGATAAAGCACAAAATTTACATATACATCCAATACCAAGTTTACAATTAAACAAAATTACAAGGTAAAACCTCCCGATCCTAAAAAGGAAACAACCACCATAGTTAATGCAGTTTCACAATAGTCTAGTCAACTTGTTTTATCTAATACGTTGAGGAGATAGTTCTAATGCTTACCTGAGTCTCTAGATTCATTAATCATAGGGTTAATGGAGTGTTATCTTATATCTCTCCTTCATCAGATAGAGGTTGATATGATTCAGCCTCTACCCAAAGGATATGATGTGAATGCTTATTATGATTATCATTATGGACTAGGGCATTCTAAGAATAGATATTTTACCTTGAAGCATAA
This sequence comes from Torreya grandis, assembly GCA_037957365.1. NCBI lineage: Eukaryota > Viridiplantae > Streptophyta > Pinopsida > Cupressales > Taxaceae > Torreya > Torreya grandis. The sequence goes on from JARHVA010010110.1 coordinate 189,784, forward strand.
AATCTAAGACCTTATCGATGACCAAAATAAAAAATTTAATTATCTTCCAAATAAATCAATTTCTCAACCTAGTGATCACTAAAAATATAAGATATTTAACAATCCTTTACAAGACCATTATAGAAAGGATACGAAGATGCAAATGGTATATAACGTGCATCCTCCTCTAGCACACTATGATCACCCACTAGATGGGATTATTGGTACTTATCCATAGAATAAACCTACTATGGTTCATATACCTTTTGTTAATTTTGATGATAGTGATATTAAAAATGATGACTCTAATATTCATTCTTTATTCATTTGAAACATACCGTGATCACTAGTCTATATGCAGTGTTATGATTGATAATGGTGTAAGTGATAACATTTTCACCATGACATTACTTACACATTTGGGTTATATTCATCATGATTTACACCCTTCTATTAGATTATTTAGATAATTTGATGGGACCTCATAATAGGGTCTTGGTGAGATTGACTTACCTTTATAGGTGGGTCCCACACATGTGGTTACTACCTTTTTAGTTATACCTTCCATGGGTGTCTTTGATAGATTATTAGGACAAATTTAGATACATACTATTTGATTAATACCTTCTACAATGTGTGGGTGTGTTAAATACATTCATACCAATCAAGTAATTATAGTTTTTAGAGTTCCATATGATCATCCTCTTGATCCAGAGAAATTTATACCCAGATAATTAATTATCAAGCCTATTAAGGCTAATATATCATAAAAGGGTAAGAAACAATAAATCACATTTACTAGGTCACCATCACTTTATAAACATTTACATCAGATAAATATAATGGATTCCATAAAATCATCATCTACTATGTACCATAACCATATATCTATAGCACCTACACATGTTCCTATCACTATTATTCCAAAAAACCTCATATCACTCAATGATGGGTTTCACAAACCCATATTACTCCTATTATTTCATCATGATAATAGAGTCCCATTATACATACGTAAAGAATCATAGATACTACATTGATATATATTGCATATATGCATGCTCTTTGGTAGGACTGCCAGTTTATTATACTAGATACTAAGTGGGGGGACACCTATGAGAATCCATTGCATGAGATCATTGGGTAGACTCTTCATATATTCCAAAAATAAAATAAAAAATTCAAAAATCTAAAAAAAATTTCAACGTCTACATATTCTATTGGCTCATTGGCATCTATGTTGTTAGTTCCATGTTGATGAATAACATATCAATTACTTCTAAAACACATGAGTTTAATGCTTCTATTTGAGTGTGATACAAGGATACATAGATACATTATTTATGCACTTATGGATATCAGGCCTTCCTTCTTATCACGTAACTAGGACATTGGAGCATCCAACTTCTTTGATCAGGATACATCTAGGTTATATCATTTTATGTTTGCTTTACATTATCATGTTTTAGCTTATATACTTACACATGCCTTTATCCATGCTTACATATTTCATAATGTACTTGATATGATATGTACTTGACATTTTTTGCTAACACACTAATCCATGGGCTAGTATGTTATGTTTATGTTGGCTAATTATGTTTTAATTTATATACTTACTTGAGTGTCTTGCATTGCCATTATCTTGCTTGTTTGAGCATTTGAACATGCTCCATTGTTTAAGACCTTCATGCCTTTGTTTTCCTTTTTAAATTTGAATATGTCATTGATTTTTGTATGTTGACATTTAAATATGTCATTTATTACTTTATGGACATTTGACTAAGTCATGTCCCTTTGATTGTGATTCATGATTTGAATATGTCCCTTATTTATGAACTTCTTAGACCTATGATTGTTGATTTAATTTTGACTACTCTTATGTGTGTTATTGATTATTTTTTGAGCTTGTGATATATATATATACATATATATATATATATACATATATATATATATATACATATATATATATATATACACATATATATATATGTGTGTATATATATATATATGTGTGTGTGTGTGTGTGTATATATATGTATATATATGTATATGTATATATATGTATATATATATATATATGTATATATATATATATGTATATATATATATATATATATATATATGTATGTGTGTGTGTGTGTGTGTGTGTGTGTGTGTGTGTGTGTGTGTGTGTAGATACATACATATACATATGCATATACATATATACATACATATATGTATACATACATACATCTATATATATATATATACATATATATAAATATATACATACATATATTCATTTATACATATACATATATACATACATACATATATATATATATATATGTATGTATGTATGTATGTATGTATGTATGTATGTGTGTGTGTGTATATATATATATATATATATATATATATTTCCATGATATTTATCATGCATTTTAGGCCTTGATATTATTGCATTATGGTTTTTCAATTATACATTTACCTAGACATGTTCTCTTATATGCTACATGGTTCATTCATAGTTATATGGTTATCTTATCCTTTTGAGGTGAGGTAACTACCAATTTATATTATTACCTCACATAAAATTGGGATAATATTAGTAAGGAGTGTCATAGAGTATAGGAATGGATTCCACATATTCATAGTTTTAGATTTAGTGGGGCCATGTCATATAGATAGGGCTTCCACATGTTCATAGTCTCAGATTCAGTAGGGGCACGTTTTAGAAACATGTTCTCCATACTTACTCAATATGTAGCATACCCAAACTATAGTGGGGGCATGTTTTGTAAACATGTCCTCCATATTGACACTTATGTCATTTTTTTTATTTCTCCATATACGATGGGGGCATGTTTTGGAAAAATGTTCTCCACACTAACACATTTCTCATATTGGCTAGATTCATATTTATATGATTTAGATACATTTTTTTGGTATAATTTTATACATTGGTACCATTTTTATAGATAGCCTCATCATGATACATATATAAGGTGCATATTTTATGCAATGTGTACCTAATATTTCAAAATCAAATCAAATTCATATTCCAAACACTTTTAAGGACTATCACCACCCACTAGGTTAGACTTTTATGGACTATATTGAGCCAATATATTGTAGTAGTTGGTTCACTTTTTGGTATGGTTGAGGTGATTAAATTAATTAGTATTTTAATTTTTTTGGGTTAGACTTTATTATGTCATCTAAGCTCACAAGTTTGATAGTGTGAGTTGACTTGGTTCACTCACGCTCACCAGGTTATAAGTAAGATTGGGTTGAATGGTTGAGCTAGTCTCAACTCTAGGTGGTAATCCATTCTCTCTCCCTCACTATCTATCTCCCATATCTCTATATCTTTTTATATATTTATATTTTTCTTAAACTTAGTTTTATTGATTCATAATGATAAATTTTTTAAATGAAATTACCAAAAGGCAAGACAGTTGCATCGATACACATGTGTACTCTTAAAACTTGCTCTATTTCAATTTTAGTCATTTCAATGATTTCAATTTAAGATTATATTCATTGATTATATATTGTCACATGATATTGGTTGTATGTTATTTAAAATCAAAGCACTCAAGTTAGGCTCATGTAAAGATAAGGTGTGTTATACATACCCATGTACGCTTTCCTTTCCTTTAAACTAGCAATTTGATTACTAGATTAAGGGAGAAATTTAGATTATATTTATGGATTATATAACACCTCAGTCTTGTACACTTGGTAAACTTAGACCTTGGTTATTCTTATTAGTTATAGATCTTTCCTGCCTCTGCAAGTCTTGCATCGACTCTTTATTATGCCCCTTTAGCCTATCTCTTAGTTCAACTAGTCTTATCTTGATGACCCATGACTTATATATTTCCTAGAATATTTAAAACCTAATTATCTTATACCTCTACAAGTTCTAAGCTTATACCTATTTCCATACTCTTTGAATGCTTGCATCTCAGACAAACACCTACATTGATGTAGGTGTCATGTTCTAATGCAAGTGTTCAATGCCATAAAATCATATAATTTATAAATTAAACATATCCTAATGGTCATCCTAAGTGATATTTTGTGAGATATTCTCTTGATAGGAGTGGTGTATATGCATTATCACCATTCATTCTAGACTCACATAACATCGAGCTAGCATTCATACAAAGAACATTCAATCAAGCACTCAAATGAGAAAAGCTTCCTTATTTTATCATATTTCCATATCAATTATAGGGAAAACACATTTAAAGGTCTTATGTACTTAAGGATCATCCCAAGATTATATTTTCCAAGTTACAATATAGGTCATTATTTTACTTGCTTATCACACATTGCATGATTAACACATAATACAACATGAAAGGGAGAAATATATGAATTTGAGGCCTTCTTCAGAGTATTGTATATTTATGTAACACTCATTGATAGAGGGGTATTCAAGTCAAGTCAATACTATGTTCCCACTAACTCATTTTCCCATAGCTAATATGAAGATGAAGAATTAGGGTTTTATCATTTGATAAGGAGCGATAGTCCATGAACCAAATTTGAATACACTAGAGTGAAGGTGACATAAAACCCAACAACATCTAATTTAAATAGGTATTATGTACTAGATTCATGTATCTAATCCAAACACCAGAATTGATGCAATTATCCTAGGATGACATAAGTGTTCACGGCTACAAAGACACTTAATCCATAATTTGGTGATTAATCTAAAATATTCTTCCAATCTGATTCCTACTTGTTCTAGATATAGACCTGTATTAGAATTATAACTAAGTATCTTCAATATCTATTATAGTCATACTTTCCATTTTTATCATATCTTAGCCTAATAAATTTAGTATATGTTTTATCTGAGTTTTATAATTAATTAGCCTACTATAGATTTATTTATCACCCTTGTGCTTATTCATTTGTATATTATTAACCCTATCTACCCCATATTAGGATCCATATCTAAATTTAGGGTTAAACAATAACATACTCATATACTTCATTAAATTCATTTGTGTTTGAAAATGAATAGACTATTTACAAAAATATATGATAAATAACATATATAAAGAAGTAAACTAGCAACTCATATCAATTTTAGGTTATAATTTTTTATTTTTTAGAATATTTTAAATGTCTTTGTATTTTTTTGACATTTTTGAATTTTTTTGTATTTTTGGAATATTTAAATTTAAATTTTATTTTTATTTTTTACATTTTTTTATTATATACAAGGACAAGCAGTAAGGCTTCAAAAAAATAAGAAAGGGAGGGATTTTAATAATCTGCAACACTCACCCATGCATAGTGTACATGAGATGTAATAACATGGCCATGTGGAGAGGTGAAAAATAATAATATTCCCACATGGTATATGTGTATTATAAAAATTTAGCTCAATAGCATATATGGAGATAAGAATTTTCATGCCGCCAGTGGGAAAGGATCAATGCATTCTCATGTAGTATGTGGAATCAAGATTATGCAATTAGGTAAGTGTAAATAAAAGCCAAAGTATGTTTACATATTTGATATTCAAGAATGAGAAAGTGGGATGGTACAAAATATGTGTACTATAGTTGCTTTAGGATGAGTATCACATATGTTCATATCAGGATATGAAATCAAAGGGCAAGGGCCAATTGAAACAAAACTAAGGGATACAATAATAGACAATGTAAGATCATATGTACACAAGTGTGCCAAAATAGATTAATAAAGAGGATGAGTAGATATGAGGAAGATTTTCATAGTGGAATTTTCTATAGGTTAACTAATGACTTGGTCTACAGGACTTTCCCATGGAGTTCTTATATAACATATGTAATCATTATCTCAATTTTGTGTTAATCCACCAATTGAGATGGTGTGGTACTATGTAGGTATTTTTTAGTTTAGAGTGTCATACCAATCTTTTGAATAATATTGACACCTTCTTCATCCTAAAATTGGGTATGTTACTCTTATCATTATTTGTGTAGTCACTCAATTTTGGTGATGAATACTTGATAATGTCAGTTTTGGCCCACTTTTACTTTAATTTATTTGAGCACCTAAATTGGTCATATTTCTCCACCTCAATCTATTATAAGTACTTATATGGACCCATCCCTTTCTAAGTTGTTATTTTATTCCTACTTAAATGTTCTTGACCACTAAAAACCTTTGTAAGTGTCTATACTAACATCCCAGATCTTAATTTATAACATTGTCCTTTCAAGACAAAATTAACTAAAATGGGACATGATTGGAAGTTGATATTGTCCTTGTGGGTCGATCTTGTCTTTTCACCCTAACAATGAATCTTTTCAAAATTTAAACCCTCCTTATAGTTTGATATGTATTTTTAGGATAGGTAACATGAGTTTTTACCCTTTTGGATTGCTATACAGGTGCATTTTAGTCACCTATGCTACCATTTGTAAATTTAAACATTAAGGCACACTTACACTATTACACATTGAGCAAAGCTTCTGTATTCTTTCCCAATTTGATTTTATTCACTTGAATCAGCCCTTAGCCAAGCCACAAGATTATTATATTTTATTAAAGAAAAGCATTATCAATTATTCAAGACATATCTAGATGCATTCATGTAGTAAAATGATCATAATCACTCAAAGCACTCTGATTTGGAGAACTACATGGGCTTGATTTCCCTCTTAAGAGTATTGGATATGTAGTTAGTGATCAATCATCATGGAGGTGATTGGGGTCAACTTAGCTAATTAAAATTCCTCATTTCACTTTGTAATTTTTTAATTATTGAAATACCTATTATGATTTCAATTTTGAATAATTCATTTTCAGGTCATTCACTCACAACTTGATGAAAACACATACTAGATAAAAAAATTATCCATAGGCATAAACTCCAAAATTGCAAAAAGGGAAACTTCTCTATTAGTTCTCATTGAATGAATAAAATATTATAATAGATTTTTTAAATAAAACTCAACTTAAAATTTGAGTTGACATGCATAAAAATCTAAATAAATCAATAGCTACCTAAATCTAATTGACCCATGTAATTTTTATAAAATTATGATTTTTAGTAACTTTCATCTTCTAGTGATTTTTCAACAGTTAATTTTCAATTTTTGTATACAAGCTCGAATTGGCCTAAAAATATACACATATCTTCTAAGCAATAAAATTAATATAATGGATGAATTTTAACTAAATTTCATGTCCAAGTACAAAAATATGCTATTTATAAAATATAAAAAACCTAAACAAATACTAAAATGCATTTTTGGACCCTTAGATGGTCATGTATGGCCTCCAAAAAGTTTTTAAAACATCCATAACTAGATAAAACCAATTATTTATGATTAAATTTTTTTCATATGGTCATTTTATTGTAAATGAGAGCTCAAAATAGAGTTAAATATCACAATTTATGGCCTGCGAATGTTTGGTCTCTACATCACAAGTGAAGGTCAAATTTTTGCACATGGATGTATTTCAAGTAGGCACACATGATTGTGCCCTAATTTTCTATAGAGGACAATAGTGGCAATTTATATTTTCCCTTTCCAATTGGTTTTGAACCTAAATGGTGATAGTTACATTTTTTATTCATACATATGATCAGTCTGAGTTGATCATCTTCATCAACCTTTTAGTCACACATAATTAATGTACAAGGAAAAAATAACTAGGTCTTATGTTGTTTATATTTAATTTCTTTCATTCATTTTTTATTTGTCCATTTTAATGATTTTTTTATCATTTTGATAATTTCAATTTATTTTTTAACATTTACTATGCATCAAATCATTTTATCTTAATTAGAGTTGATACAACAATTAATTCCATTTTTTATAAAAAAATTTGTATATGTATATGTAAAACCAGTTACACCATACTATGTTATTTAATTTTCCAATTTATTTTACTTTTCCCAATTTGTTGTATCATGTGCATTTACTGTGATTATGTTTGTTGTATTTACTATAATGTTAGTTGAAGGAGTATTTTATTTTATTTATTCTTTCTTGATGGATTCATCCTCTCTTGATATTGTGACCATTATATCTTCATGCTCAAATGTGATGCATTTGTGATATTTACTCAATGTTTTCCCCTTTGCTCTCATCCATGATTTTCTGAGTTTTGTATTGCATTGATCTCAAGTAGGTACAATGTAAAATATAAAAAAATATGTTTTATCTATGTGTTACTAGAAACTCAATGGATATATATAACATTGAGGCCCATTAATATTACCCAAATGTTGTTTTCATATCTAAGATATTGGATCAGGGTCATGATACATCTATTGGATTCATGAAAAGAGGTGATCTCAACCTCTGTAAATTTATTGACATCAATGTGAATATTAATAATCAAAGGCTTTAGGTATGAAGAACACTTTTTACCTACTTCCTTTTGAACCATAGGTCCCTTATTTGGTATGCCTTAATTTTGATTTTCCTTTGTACAAAACCCTTTATTGAGGATGTTTTATTTCTTATCATGCTTTTATTTTTTAAACTTATCTTTTTTTGTGTGCTCTTGTAGTAACTTATCCTTGTCAATTTTTTCCTTTGTATTTTCTCTTTATGTAACCTGTATGCTTCATCTTGTTCTTATTTTGTCCTTTCTTGCTATATTTTTTCTAATTAAAATTATTATTTTTTAATTTCCAATTGTTCCTAGTGTATCCTTTACTTTTTGAAATACTTTGTGTGTTCTACTTACACTTGTTTCTTAGAAGATGCATCTTGAAATAAGCATGTTGAGGGTTGTAAGTATGTGCAATCCTGCCTTCAAGTGAGGTAACCCTTAGACATAGAGCTTGAATTTTTTATTTTTTTTGTTATGAAAAAATATTGAAACAAGTTTTTGTGCTCTTATTATGTTGATTATCTCATATTATAGTGTTTCCTTTGTCTTTGGAAGATTGTGTCTATGTAGTAGTTCCTAATTTGTCCCTATTTATTATATATGAATCATTTTGATATTTTCTAACTCCAACAAGGGTGAATAGAGTATGAGATAATTATTCCTTTAGATAAATAAGATTAAATTTATTATACACAACTTGACATTTACTGGATATTACATATGACATCATCACTATCATACCATTTTATAACTATGTAATTAGGGTCTTTAAAATTGGCCAAAAAGTAAAGATCATGTATTTTATATTCTTTTTATATAGTAATTGGTAATGCTTACTATGTATCTTATTTAATGCTTGTGATTAGTTATTTTTCATGTGTTTTACTTAACTCACTTACCTCATATGTATGTATTAAATCAAGTTTGATGGGTTATGTAAGTGAAATAATAGAATTATCATCATATTTTGATTTATTCACTTTGAAATATTTGAAAGGTGTATCATTTTTTGGAATGTATAAATGTTATACATATATGAAATATAGAAGGTGTATCCTCCATGGCATGAATCTAAGGTCACCCTAAAAGTAAGTTATAGTGTAATTGGTTAGGTATGACAGGAGTATTATATAATCTAATGATATTTTTTCCTACCTTTTTAATGTTACTCAGCTTGATACCAAGTTTTTGTAAGAAATTAAAGCTACAAATATTCATCTCTAAACCATTGTCAATCAATGCATGTTTGACTATATGTTAGTGAACTTAAACTTGAAAAAATAGTGGTAGCTAGTGATCTATGATATGCTAAGGAGGTATGTATTCTTTATCTAAGGTGATGAACTTATTGATATCTTTGATTGTATTTATGATATAATCAAATTATTTTGGGTTTTTATCACTTGGAAGAGTTTTATTTCACACCATGTCATATAAGATATATTTTTAGATTGTTGATCTTTTAATAAATCTAAAATAGAAATTTTAGCAAGGTTATTCCATAGTTGATCAATGATATCATAGACTTAGATTAAATTTCATGTCTAGTGTTAATAAAATAAACATTAGAATATAATATAATCTTTGGGTGAATAATAAGATTAGGATGGTGGGTGGGATAGCCTTGAGTTCTAAGGGTAGGAGGAAAAAATTGATTCATGTGCACCCTTTGGCACTTGATGGTGATAGGTAATAGATTGGATTAGAAATTGTAGTAATATGAATTGAGGAAGGCTTGAGGTTTTAAATTATTCATTTTAGTCTTTTTATGATATTTTGATATTATTAAATCAAACATATAATGAATCCAAATAACACCTTAGAAATTAACATATAATGTGATGATTAAATTTATAAGCTAAATAAAAAGATATAAGAAAAATTTATTCATTATAACCATGATTTGAATTTGAAATTTTCAATTTATAAATGGGATTAGGGGTATAACTAATAAATGTGTGTTTGCTTTGTGGGCTCTCAAATATACTAATCTCAAGCATAAATAGTGAACATAGCCTTAAGGGGAACTAACTACAAAGGATTCCATAATATTTTAGCCACACTATCTCATCTCTAAGGTATATTGAGAGTAACTTTTAAGAGATAAATAATTATCGGTGCACTATAAAAATAAATGATTGAAAGGCATCCTATGGCTGAAAAATTAAAAAACCCCATATGTTTTATAAATATGATGAGGTATATGGAAACTAAAGTCCATATATAGTGTTGTCTAATGGCTTGAGTATTAGGGAAATACCCCACTCCATGGCTCAAGTAAAATTAAAGACCACTTTTCCCTAAATAATAACTCTTATGAGTTTTAAAATTGTTGGAACATTGTTTCTTAAAAATCAATAAAATTAAATTGAAATTAAAATTAAAGACCAAATCAAAAGATATAAATTTGGTGTATATAAATCTTAAAATAATTAGAAATCCTAGGGAAAAAATTTTAAAAAATGATACTTGAAAAAGTATGGGTTCCCCAATATGTTTTACCCTATTTTTATTTAAAAATGGAAAGTTTGTACAATAGTTTTACTTAGAGTTAAACTATGCTAAATATGAGAATATGTTATTTTCAAAAAATAGTAAGAGGAAATATAATTAGAGTAAATCTAGATTTTTTATTGATTTTTTTATATCTAAGAGTGTTAATAAATATAAGATAGGATTATGACTATGCATGATTAGAATTAGAATTTTAAAATTCTTTTGGATAGGACTGCATTCCCTAGACAATAGTGTGGGTCATGAATGTTTGTTGACTACAATTTTATTTGTATTAACTGTGATAAAAATTTACCTACTCTACCTTTTATGCCTTTATCTAATGAGAAGGCTATGATATTTAGATTTTGTGTATCATTTGGAAATAATTTTTTCCCTCTTATTTTATTTATAAACCTAGGGGTCTTTTTGAGAGATATAAACCTAAATAATTAAAGAAGGAGTGTAATGGGTTGAGCTAACCCCAATCACCCCCTTGATGACTGACTGTTTTCTATGTATTCATATAATCAAAAGAGGGAATCAAGCCATAGATAGTTCTCCTACCTAGAGTGATTTTGAAATTGCGTTCCTTGAATATATGTATTAAACTATAATTATGGATTTAATACTTGATAGTGATAGCTCTTGACTTGCTTTGAGGTGCTTTAAGCTTGATTTGAGACTATTTCTAGTGATTGATATTAAATTTGGGAAGAATATGGAAGTTTTTATTAATGTTCAATCATTTTAAGATTATATGACTAATAGAATTCAAGTACCTTTGAAATTAGGTTTTGATTTGCTTATATAGTGAGATCTTTTGATAGTTTCCTTTATCTAGCTTTACAAATTTGTGAGAAGACCCAAAATAATAATTCATAATTAGAAACAATTATTTATTCGGCATGGGGACAAGGCCACTACAGGAAAGTAAGTTCATGGTAGCTGACCTGTTTACCTAGGGTGGGCATGTCCCATAGATTAGGGACAGTTTTCCATAAATGTGAATTATTCTAAGACTAGTATAGAGAAGTTTGAGCATTTAATTGGAAATTATGTGTAATAGTAATGTAAAATAGAGGTTTGAACCTCCATATAAATAAATGGTTTAGAGGAATGGCAAATATAATTAAGGTGTAAGTCATTATGTTTAGGATGTGTCAAGAATTCACATTTTCAAGTACCTATGACTAGATTTAGGTTTCAATAACCAATTATATTGCAATGAATGTATTAGTTCATGAGATATGATTATGCCTTCTCAGATCAAATTCCCGAAGAAGTAAACATCCTTTCTCTAGGGAGACAAAAGAAGGGAGCATCCACTTCAGTCTAAGAGAAATGCCTTTTGATATACTCTTACAAAGCTTATTGTAAAGGGTGATGGGTCTAAAGTCTAAAAAGGATTATGGATGATTTATTTGGTATTAGATAAATGAATTTATATTTTATGTCTTTTAAAAATCTCTATGATCTTATAGACTCTTTTATCAATTTGGTAATGTGTTCCCCCACTATATCCCAAAATTCCTAAAATAAAGTTGCTATAAATTTGTTAAAGCCAGGAGATTTATCCCAAGGCATAGAAAAGAGGATGGCATACACTTCCTCCATTGTGAAAAGAGACATAAAAATATCATTATGATCATGATTTACCACTTATGTGATTACAGGTAAAAATTGTTCTAAGATTGAAGGTTTGAAGACTTTGAACTTACTTGTAGGTTCTCAAAAATTACACAAAAATATTTCTTATATTACATGGATCGCTAATGAGTCATTTATTGGAATTAAATACTATGAGGGGTGGTGAATAAATTTCACAAAAATTCATATTCAATTCCAAACACCATTCCATGAAGCATACATAAGAGATCAATGCATAAACAAACAATCACATAAGTACATCATAAGATAACACAAAAGATTATGTGGAAAAACCTATTGGGGGATAAAATACACTAAAAATGTACATGTACTACTATCCTATAATTAAAATATTTTATATTTAGTGAATTACCCACTTCACAAGTAGCACCAACCCCTACCTAGTTGAGCACCCACCCAACTAGTCTTATGCAAGCTCTAACTTACAATAAGGCTCTAACCCCCTAAACAACAAAGAACCAAATAAAATATATTAAATATATAATAATCTTGAACACCTATTTCCATCTCTCTTTAACTTATGATGACCTCCTTTTTTTCACTCTTTCCTCTTCACTCTCACTCAACCAACCTCTAGGGCTCACTCATTTAATATGCCTCTTCTATGCTCATTAGGTCCAATGACTTATGTGTCAACATAAATTAACTTGATAAGATATTCATGAATAATATCCTTCACCATATTTTTTTCCTTGATGACCCATCTCTTCTATTTTATTGATCTCATTCCTTCACTTAAGTCCTCACTTTTTCAACTAGCCAAAATAGGCAAATTAGGCCTTGCATTTATACCACATTATTCATTTCACCCATCTTGTTCAATCAATATGTTTAACATAATTTATTTAAACTTTTAATATCTCCAAAAAAAATTTAAATTTTTGATACAACCACTTCATAAGTTGTCTATTTCCCTTAAGACCCAAATCCTCCATTAGGCCTTCTCTAAGGCACACATTACACTCAGACCTCTTAGAACATCTTGGGGATATTAAAATGATTTAAAAAATAATAATATCACTATAATATATCACTTATATCATAAATATTGTTACATACCACCTGTAATTCAAATTCATCACCTAAACCAAGCCATTTAGCCTACTCATCATTACGCCTTATAACTACCTAAAAGTCTGTCTCTTAGAACCAAAGCATACAGTTAATTTTCTCATACAAAACACTAAAATAAATAAATTAATATATATTTAATGACATAATAAACATAAAATTATAAATTTTTAATCACCACTCAATCTCCAAGCATCCAAAACCACCTTTGCAATAGGACCACTCAGACTAGTCAAACACAGTCAAAGTATAGTCAAGAAACTTTTACATTTCACACTTGATTAGGTATAAAATATAACTTAAAATTAATTATTGTGAAACTTTTATACTTATGAAAAATATAAATACTCATTTTATTCTTAAAATCTTCCAATAACACTTCCAACTCACTTCTTCAAGTTGACCACTCAAACTGCCTGTAGCTTCCAAAAAGTACAATCATGAACAACTTATTATTTATACTTGAAAGGACATTTTAATGATAAATAATACAAATAAATGGTTCATATAAGTTATATATATCATTATAAAAATTTATATCTCTTTTATTGATATCTATATTTGGTCTGACAGACCAATCTCTCATACCACTCTCACACTATGCATACACAACTAGACAAGCCTTTTTGGCTTTGGCAATTCAACTCCTTAAACTATCTCTCTACCTTAAAAAATTATTTTATAGTTAATTTATGTATAAAAACATAATAATATATACATTTTATGCATCACATCCTACCATAATGACTCAAACACATCACTTACCTTAGCACACCTGGAACTGTCAACTTAGCTCAAAAACACAATCATAGGGAAAATGACTCCTAAAAATTGTAATATCACTTAATTAAAATAAAAATAAATTAATGAGATAATTATAAACCTTAATATCAATTAAAACCACAAATATGTGGAGGTATAATTCCATATAAGAAACATGTAGATCATTCTATGAGACATACACCTTCATTGTCTTGACTTATACAGACTAATCAACTTTAGAGAAATTTCTTTCCTATGTATGAGCATCACCAAGACTTAAAAACCAAGGTAACATGGTTAATATTTCTTAAAAAATACCCTTAACCATTTTATGTATCCTTAGTCACTATCACATCATTCCTAAATAGGTTCTCACTCAAGCCTAGTTTCCTTCACTGTTTTCGTTGTCTACAGTCTAGCGATAGGATAACTTGATTGAAAAAAATAATTGACACATATACCCTATATTTAAAAAATAACTCCATATGTATCAATAAAATTTCTTTTACTTTGACCTTAAATTATGTATATGTGTTGACCTAGCCAACCTTGCCTATAACATCAAATTCTTTAGAAACAAGTAGTTTCATATACCTTCTGCTCACTACCCTAACACACCATTTCCACCAAGAGGTTTATAGAGGAGTCCTATTTAACATAAAATAATAAAAATTTATCAAAAAATCCATTATGTTCAAAAACCATTAACATATTTCTAATCACTCCATAATGAGGGTTTTCAAGCACAAAAACCTCTTTACCTTCTTAACATTTATTCATAAAGCTACGGTCTTGGTTTCTCTACAAAATGATTTTGTAATATTATTAGTAACATTCCCCAAATACTCTAAAATGGATCAAGTCACCATGAAAACTCTACACATGCCCATGAGCATCTCAACTTCCTTCTCATTCTTGGAAACATTCACTTTGCTTACATAGGAAACCTTTCAATGTTGTTTCTTGCTTTTTCTTCCTCCTCAAGACCTAAAACTTGGTTATTACCTTTGACCCACACTATTACACCTTAATCCATGCTCATATTGGATTAAACACCTTGAAAACTCAATTTGAACCTTCATTTGGACCTCATTAGGTCTCTATGCACATTGGGTCTAGAACCATCAATCAAACTTGGACATTAAAAGCACTTAAAACCTTCTTTTATTGATATTAAATCATCATAAACATGTCATATTCACTCATTCCATGCTTTCAATCTTCCCTCCATGTTCACACAGGTCACATGCTTCTTACCTTAACAAGTTATTACCATGTCTAACCAATAACCTCTCTTCAAGATTCCTTGTTACAAAACCACCTTGAACTTCTACAAGACCACTTATGAAGCTTACAAATAATATCACTACACCAAAGAATATCTTACAAGACTATCATGTTATTCTCCATTGATCAAGACAATTCAAACCACATAAAACCCTTATCAAGCACACAATTCCATCTTGTCACTTCATGATTCATCTTTCATCAACCACCACTTTATCATTACCCTTAACTTAAATGAAAACATTTTTGCCAATAACACCCTTCAACATCTTAAATGGAAGATATATTATTCACATTCCTTTTTACCCACATTGAATTATGGAAGAAGCATGTATTATGGTTAACATATTTAAGCTAGTAATCATGTTATTTTTATTTTCAATAGATCTCCTCATTAATGATAAATTCATCTAATTATAATAAAAATGATTTTCCTTTGAGGTAAACAGCTTGGTCCATTTTTATTTAAACAATAGTTTTGTTTAAACTCATGATTTGTTGTTCTACTCTAATTCTTTTAGATAAGATATTATTGAAATAATAAAGGTTACAATTATAGAAATGGGATTTAATATATAAAATATTCTTGGCTAGTGATTTAACTTTCAAGGGGTTATGGAATGTAAACCCTAGGTTGCTAAAGGGTCTGAGTATAATAAATTAGGGGAGAGATATATAATAAATACAACCACTAATTTGTATAATAATTACCCTGATCTGATATGTCAAAAAATAATAATAAATGACACAAATAAGTAATTATTTGTAAAATGATAGATATAAATGATCTAGAGGTTAAAAACTATCACATAAGTTGATTAGGCTATCATGAGTAGGGTTTAGATGTCAAAACCCCTCCTAGATAGTAGCATGGTACCTTGGACAATAGTGCACCATGATAGTATCCTCTTTAGTGTAGTGTCCTTATGCAAGGACTGATGTGAACTTCTATAAATAATTATGCCTGAGTCTAATAGGCATGTTCTTATGTCAACAAAACTTGATTTACTATATGTGACTTATTTTGGGCTGATTTTGTATAAAAACTTAGATCTCTATATTTTTAGGGTATTGAGAAACACAAGTAGTAAAAATGTGATGTTAGTTGGGTAGGTTGGACATCCTCAACACCCTATTATGTTTAGAGTTTATGACATAACAATACCTTGAGAGGGGATCAAACCCGATGTAGTTTTCCCAAATAAGTGTTGTTGTAAGTACAAGTGAATGTTTGTATGAGTGTATACTTGAGTGATTTTAATAAGGCTTAAGAATGGAAATCTATGTACTCTAAGCTTAAGGTGGTTATAGATGACTATATGTATAATTAAGTTAGAATAGGGATCAATAACCTTGATTACGAACTACTTATTATGATCTTGTTTATGTATTTTGCATCTAATTTCCATCTAATGGATAAAGGGCCAAAAGTCATGTATTTATACTAATCAGGTGCTTATGCAAAGTGTTAAATAGGTCTATACTGGCCCTAAATGTCTTAGGAATTAAAAATATATCTGTTGGGATTGAAATTAGGCTAGGGACACTATAATTATACCTTAGTCACTAGTGTAGTGTGTTAGTGTCTAAAGAACCATGCTAGTGTCTAGGTGGTAGAACCTAAGGCACTAGGGGAATATATGGGGTTAATTTTGGGATGTCTAGAGATGTGTAATTCTTGTATGAAAGATGGATAAGGGTTGAAAGAGGCCTTAAGATAGGTCTAGGGATAATATATGGATGGGTGGTCTCAAGTGACACTCATTACACTCAAGTCACATTTTATATGACGGCATTCCCCCACTTTATTCTAGAAATGCAACAAATTGAAATGACTAAGATAAAGGAAAAAGAAGTGTATCAAACTTATCTATAAGGCAAAGCTCATGAATTTGAGTCTGAATGTGTGAATCATATTCTATTGTGTATCTTGAAAATGAAACATGTGTGAATCAATACTTACTTAAGTAATATCTAAAGTAAAGATAAAACTAAGTAAATAAATAAGAGAGAGAGGAAAGGAATGAATACACCTCACTGGGTATGTTAACCAATGCAAAAACTTAGTGAAATATTATGTATGTGCATGTAGATAGTGATCAAATGGTGAATAGATTGGATTGAGTTACTGTCTTGGTTAATCTCCATGTATGGGTGACTCAAGAACTCAATCTAGTTTTGACTCCATCATTGCCCACCCATGCTTGGTGGATTATACACTTTGAATAACTTGAATTGGACTAATGGCTTATCCAACCCTCCTATGTAGGTGGCTCAAGAAGTTAAGTAGGTTATGACTCCATCACTACCTACCTATGTGTAGTAGCTACATATATGATTGAAACTATATGATGTAACTAAAACTATGTAGGATGGTTCTGGGGCCACTTAAAATTTATAAAATGTAAAATAGATAAAGGGCCTCTTGAGCACTCAGGATTGTAGTTTAGGGAATATATAAAAATTAAAACCATGAAACTCAGTGAAAATGGTATTAGAAGTATAAAACATAGATAATGACATGGAATTTTCATTCCATCTAATATGATTTTTTGCAAAATTGATCACATGAAAACAATGTGCCATGCACATATCCCCAATTTTGATATCTATGCATATGGATTATGGACTGAGTTGTAGCAATATGTGTCTATGTATATTTAAAAATAAAATAGGAGTGATCATGTCATGTGTGATGCACATAATTTGATCAAATTTAGTATGATCCTATACAAAATTAAGAATAAATTGATCAAATATGATAACTTGTGACTCATACTATGCAAATCTAGACTGTAATTGTTATGTTATTTTGTCAAATCTAGAGTTTCTTTTTTATATGGCTATTAGATAGTAGTGAATTTCATTTGATATTAATTCACCATGATAGTGTCCTCTATGTTGTTTTTATTCCAAAATGACTATGATATCTACTTGACTATTTTCCACTATGTTTTCTTGATTCTGGGCTCTATAATTCTATGTTTGCAGTTGAAAATTGTCCTCTAAGTGCACTCAAATGGCCTAGTCTCTATCAAAAACCACTATGAATTCCCCCTATTTTGAGGGGATTTTGTACCTATGCAATATTTTTTCTTAAAATAGAAGCTCTATATGATGTGTGTTAAGTTGAAAAACATATTATATCTTTGTAATAAACCTATTATATATATATATATATATATATATATATATATTGGTATATTACATAGATATAATATGTTTTTCAACGTAACACACATCATATAGATCTTTTCTTTTAAGAAAAATTATTGCATAGGTACAAACTCATTCATATATATATATATATATATATGACATCAAAATGTAAAATAATATGAGCATAAGCTAGTAATGTACGATATATGTTTGATCTAGCATTCACATAGTTATGAAGTTAGATATAACAATGTAAGAAGTATATATACTACATAATTAGAGAATAATCTAAGTAACTACCTAGGGGGATGGGGCGTGATGTCCATCAAAGAACCCAAGGAGGAAGGTGAGATGTATGAGATCCCTCACGAAATCTAAAATTGAGTGTAATTTTAAAAATAAAGAGACAAGTGTCATGTCCATGATGCATACATAAAAACATGCATACAATGTACATTAGGCATGCAAAGTAAGCCAAGGGGCCATAATACAAGGGACTTAGCATATGTCATTAAATATGAGAAAGAAACACATAAAAAGACATGTTGAAATGTCCACATATACAAATAGAAGGTAGGTTGGCATAGATCCACATGGAAGGACATGTTCAAATGTCTACATCCATAATCAAGAAGGCACACACAAGGACATGGGCACATGTACAAAGCATACATACAATGAAATTAATTGGAGTAGAGTTGTGAAACAATGACATATTCAAATTTTCTAGAATAGATGTATAAATAAAGAGACATAATAAATTCTAAGCTAGGAAATCTATAAATGAAAGTATGAATGAACATGTTGTACAAATCTGTATAGGAGCAAAGATGTGCATAAGATGAGTCTATAGTAATAGTAGTCAATAAAAACTCTTATTATACCATGATATAACCTAGTGAAGCAAAAGTCATGTAGTATAATTAGCCCAATGGGTGAATGTATCAATGTTAAATATATTTATGTGCCCCCAGTGGGTAGATAGTAACAACTTTGGATTGGTGTGTTAGACTTGAGTCTAGTAATAATCTATGAACACTTGAAAATAATAATTAGAGCATGTATGTTTGATAAAATTGATTATACTAAGATAGCTAGCTTATATAGTACCTAGAAAGTATAAATAATGTAAACATGGTATGCAAACAATCTAAATTTTGTGTTTTTGACCAATATTTGGATGTTTTTATATTTTGAAAATATTATATTATTTTTTGTGTTTTATGAGTATATAAACTATGTATAAGTAATCATGAAAATTAAACCATATACAATGAGCAAGGTAAGAGAAAAGTAGAGGGGAACATACTACCTAATGATTCTTGCAATAGACTCACAATCAATGTGGCTTATATCAAATAGAGGAAGAATGATCATGTGTGTTGTGCAATGAGGTATTTAGTACCATAAAATTAGATGTATTAAGTGATCTATAGCTAAAATTTCCTATGGAATAGGGATATGTATCTGAGAAGCTAACTGAAGTGGACTATAAATTGTGGTGTGTTTGGGAACCCATATGGTAGAAGACATTTTAACTGGTGTGGATATTCTCTATTGTAACACTAATCTATGTAGTAGTGGAGAGAGACATCCTCTAAAATCCACAACATTTCTCTAATGTAGGGGTGTCTCTGATAAATTTATACATGGGAGAGTATATATATGTGGTATTATTATAGGAATATGCATCACTTATACCATTGGCTCAACTAACATCTAAGGTGTGCTAAAATAATCTATAATTAATGGGAACTAGTGTTTTCTATATAACTAGTTATGGAATAGGTAAAGGATACTCATATGGAAGGCCCTCAACTATAACCACCTAATTAGCTTATCTATATTTAAGACATTGATGTGTGGTATATGGGATAGTCTGAAGTTGTTATATCTAAGGCCTACCCAATAACATGTTAAATATGTTGGTATTAGGTACCAATATGAATCTAATGGCCACATGTGTAGACCCAAAATTTAATGAAAATATAATCTCCCCAATGGAAATCTAGACATGGCCACTAAAGCAAAAAAATATTGTATCTTTCTAATAAATATCTTGCTCTAAACAACCCAAGTGATGTATAAGTTTGATATTACAATTGTTGGCACTTGACCTATTTTTAATCATGACACTTTGAATAGGATGATGATCAATGTAGGAACATATAAAGAGTGCATAGAAATCAGTGTTATTGTTAACTATCTCTTGCTCTAAAAAAGTGATAAGAGGTCTAGTTAGCATTGTAGTATGATACACCCTAATGATATTATATAGAGGATGTGGATCCACTGTGTGATTTAAATAAGATGTTGGTGGTGGTTTTTCTTGATATGCATAATGAACACTAGAAGTGCCTACTATCTCATTAGCCATGTGCTTTAGAAGTGAATCTAACAATATTTTCAATGCTTTTGCTTCTATTTTTTATGGTCTAGGTGATTTTCTAGGAGTGTTGATATCAATGATATAGCTTCTACCAAGTATTGTATCTTATGTTTTAAGCTAGCATATTTATTTGTAGTATGGCTTGGTTCCCTATGATAGTCATAGAATGCATTAACATCATAATTCCCTAGAAGAGGCCTAGTCATATCAACCTATTTGATGTGAGGAAAAGATATGACATTGTATTCCAAGAGCTATTATATAATCCATGTTGTTGACTAAGGAAGAGTCATAAAATATCTCATTTGAGGAGCTTATAAAACCATGTGAGGAGGTGGCTTTGAAATTGCATTAACTATAATTTTTGAGTCATTCTTTTTCTCATTGGGTTTTACCTTGTATGGGGGCTTATTATAACTCTTCATAATTGAATTTGATCTAATTACTTACTTTAGTTTTATCATGGAGAGAAGTTTTGCTTCCTATTCTTTCACTATGTGGAAAAGATCCATGAATGATAGAAACTTCTTGAATAGGATAACACCATGAAATACTTATAACAAGATCTTCTTGAATATATCTTGAAGTTCTCTATCTTCTATGAGGCTAGTCATCTTTTCTAATATAGTTTTATAACACAAGATGTATTTATCTATTAGCTCATTGGATTATTTTTTTATTTTTTCAACTTGAGCATAAGAAACCTTATCATTGATGTTGAGTAAATTTTTTGATAAAAACATAACTTCCAATCAAATGAATGTTATGATGGACTAATTAGGAATATCATAGAATCATTATAATGCATAGTCATTTAAACTATGAGGGACCAACTTAGTGAGGTGGTAATCATTGGACACATAGTCCAAACATGTTACATGAAAATATTGTAGATGATGTTCTGGGTCACCCTTATCATCATGCAAGGTAAGCTTGGGTGCCACGAATCTAAATGGAAAAAGAGTTGTAACTATATGTTGTGATAAAGGTGTATGTAAAAGATCATGAGAATCTAAGGCGCAATATGGTTTAGTGGCATCATATTGAAGATGTAACACCTTGGCCTATAGGTTAGGGATCTCATGCATAAGGGATTGTACATATGGAGAGGAAGAACTAGCCATAGGAGGTGTTTAGATTATTGAAGGTTGCCAAGTTTGAACAAGTTCTTGTAGAATCTGAGTTACCCCCATAATAGGTGTAATAATGTTGGAATCGAGGGGGTTAGAAGATTGACCATTATTGGATTTGTTCTTTATTTCCATTATGTCTTGTATAATCTATGCATGATCATGGGGTTAATCCTGAAATCTATCTCTGAAACTTTATAAAATCTCATCCTTATTGACTATAAGATTTTAGATTCTCATTTTGTGTATCATCTTGATCTTGATTCCATTGCTCACATTTAAATGCATTATCATTGAAGTCCACGTAATCAGGGTGTGAATGATTAATGATGGGGGTTATAACTTGTCCTTTTTCTATGGTATAATCTCAAATGAAAAGAACCTTAGTATGCTCAAAAGGATTTCCTCTAAGCCTAACACTTATTCTTAAAGGAAGAGATATAACTTTTTGAGATGGCATATAGAAAATAAAATCAAATAGTGTTACTAAAATATAATATTTAAAAATCCTAACATAGCCAAGGGAAATAGGATAATGAAAGGTACAAACCCTAATATCATATAGGGATAGGGTTTGGTAAGTATTCAAAGTAAGTTGGGTTCACCAAATGATTTAACTTTTAAGGGTTATGAAATGTAAACCAATTAGGGGAGAGATATATAATAAATACAACCACTAATTTGTATAATAATTGACCTAATATGATATTTCCAAAAAAATTAATAAATGACATAAACAAGTATTTAGCTATAAACTGACAGAGATGGATGATCTAGAGGTTAAAAACTGGCGCATAAGCTAATCGGTATGTCATGAATAGGTTCCAAGTGTCAAAAACCCTCCTAGATAATAGATAAATACCTTAGATAATATTGCATAATGATATTGTCATCCTCTTTAGTGCTAGTTTCTTTGTGCAAGGATTGATGTGAACTTCTAAGATAAACTATGTCTAAGGCTGTTAGGCTTACTCCTATGTGAATTAAACTTGTTTCATTGTTTATGACATATTTTGGCTGATTTTGTATGCAAACCTCAGATATCCATATTTTTAGGTTTTGAGAATCATAAGTACAAAAAGTGTGATGTTAGTTGGATAAGCTAGACATCCTCAACACCTCATTGTGTTGAGAGTTTCCTACATACCAATACCTTGTAAAGGGATCAAGACCGATGTAGTTCTCCCAATATAAGTGATGATGCAAGTGTAAGTGAATGAATAGTATGAGTATTGACTTGAGTTATTTGAATGAGGCTTGAGACTGGAAATATGTTTATTATGAGCTTAGGGTGGCTGTAGAATATGCATAAGTAGTATAAAATAGGGATAAATAACCTTGATTGTGCATTAATTATTCTGAGCTTGTTTGTGTATTTTGTATATGGTTTCCATATAGTGGATAAAGGGTTAAAATTCATGTATTTATATTGATTTGGTGCTTGTGCAGAGTGTGAAATATGTCTAGGCTAACCCTAGGTGTCTTAAGAGTTAAAAATATACTCATTGGGTTTGTAATTAGGAAAGGGACACTAGCATTGTATCTTGGTCACTAGCATGGTGTGCTAGTGTTGAAAGAACCATACTAGTGTCCACGTGGTAGAAATTGAGGCACTAAGGGCTTGGATTCCTAAAGGAAGGTTTATGATTGATTTTGGGATGTCTAGGGATGTGTAATGCTTACATGAAATATAGATAAGATTTGAAAGAAGCCCTAATATAGGTATAGGGATAATCTAGGGATGGGTGGTCTGAAGTGACACTCATTACACTCAAGCAATATTTTATATAACTATAATTAGAATGAACATTTTGGACCCATGAGTATCCCACTAGACCTTCATTCGATCATCCAATCCCAAGTTGTGAGACCACATTTTTTAAATTAAAGGGGTAAAAAGATAGGATAAATTCAATGGATATAAATGAAATACTAAGGAAATAATATGATATTAAGGAGGTGATGACCACACATAAATAAAACTAGTCTACACTCATCCATTTTGAGTTGACTAGGAAGTGATCAAGGCTTTTTGAAATAATTTTGAAACCCAAGAACTTATTGGTCCAAATAATTCAACCTTGTTTTGGTTCAATATCCAAGAGTGAATTACATGAAATGAAATACTTTAACTATTCATGTGATTATTTTTCCTAGATTAAAGTCACCACATATCACCAATAGATATTAAGACAAGCTTTGAAATTGTATCAAAATCTCCTACCAATGATCTTTCTTTAACCCAATATTGTTTGGAGTGTATACATTTAATAAAAATAAATTTGAATTGGCTTCTTTTCCATAAATTTTTTAGAGCTGTCAATTAGGATCTTGGATGATGATATCACAATATACTTTGTAAGTATTCTAAATGATCCCAAGACCTTTGGAATCCCCTAGTAAATCTGAAACAAAATCATTCCAACCTAACCAATCCTTCTTCCAAATGTTTCAATCCTTTGTCATGGTCATTTTAGTTCATGGATCATAAAAATACCTTCTTTCTAAGCTAATAAAAAATGGATAATTAGGTGTTTTTTTATTATGGGCATTGAGGCCCCTAGCATTCCTTAAGATGTAATTTCATGTAGTGTTTTAATCCCTTAACCTATAGTGTGTCTAGGGATATGTGTGGTTGATTTGTGGTTTACATACCTTTTAGATTATCTTATCACATTTCTCAATGTTCTTAGTAAGTTTAGCCTATTAAATATCCATGGATAAGTAGAGTATATATGAGGTAGTAGTTAGTATTTTATCATAACGTTTTTAATTATGTTATTATTTCATTATTTTGGAGGTTCCCCCTCAAAGTGGCTTAGTCATATTTATCAATTATTCTTCACTTTCATTAGTTGTTTTTGTGGATATAATTATTATTCTCTTAATTATATGATATATTATTCCATTTTTATGAAACATCTAAGTAATTTAATTACAAGTGATATTAGATTATCGATTTGGGAAAGTTTTGTGGCATTTTTTTTTAGATCTGGTGTTATGATTATCTTGAGAGCTGAAGGATTGAAAAAAACATAACTTATGATATAAAAATAATTTATTCTTTTGTCACTATAGTACTTTTCAA
The DNA here is from genome assembly GCA_037957365.1 of Torreya grandis. Lineage (NCBI taxonomy): Eukaryota > Viridiplantae > Streptophyta > Pinopsida > Cupressales > Taxaceae > Torreya > Torreya grandis. Next base: position 215,168 of record JARHVA010010110.1, read on the forward strand.
AGTCTTTTTTTTAATAATTTTTTGCAACCTTATGCAAATTATTAATCATTGAATTTTTCTCAACGAGATGATTGTAACAATATAAAATTTTGGTATAATTTTTTAGGATCATAAACCCTCCATCATAGGGTTTGTACATGGTTTTCCCTAACACTCATGTTCATGGGAAAGGGAAAGAGACTCAAAAAATGCATCACAAAGATGACATGGAGTCTATAACGTCTTATCCTTTGGTTTCTAAGGTAGTTCAACAACTTCATTCAGATATTTAAAGCATGATGAAAAAATATGATCCTAATGTGGTAAAATGAGACACCACTAAGATAAAATGAGACATTAATGTTGTGAATAATTAGTTAGAAAATATCTATGAGTAGTTTTCTGATCTTGAAATTTGGCTTCCATAAAATACTTCCCCACCCCTTCATTTGGGTTTTCCCAATCAGAACAATCACAACTCTAGTAACAGTTCAAAGTACATGATGCCAAAATTAGAAGTGCACAAGTTTTATGGTAAGGATCCACACATTTGGATCAATCGAATATAAAAAATTATTTTATCTACATCATATACCATGTGCACAAAAATTGTTCATGGCATATCTATATTTATAACTTGAGAAATTCATTTGGTATAGATGGTTGGGTTCTCAAAATAAAAATAAGGGGCTTCATGTTATGAGGTTGGTGTTTACTAAGGAACTACAAATACACTATCACAACTCATAAAACTAATTTAGTCAATTATCAAAGTTATGTAAAATAGGTATTGTTAAGGATTGTATTCATCAATTCCAAAATATATCCTTATGCATGGATGACATCAATGAGGACAACATGACTGACATGTTCTTAGGTGGGCTCAAGGATAACATCCAACTTGAGGTTCACATGTTTAATCTAACTTTAGTATATGAATCCATACCATTAAAACGTAATGTAGAGTGAAAATACTTGGTCAAACAAATGTATTTCACTAATTTCCATGAATGTAATTCCATATCACAGTCCTTTCCTTAACCTACAAGATTAGCCCCTCATAAAATTAAAGAGAAACATGCAAAAGGGTTATGTTTCATCTTTAAATTAAAGTGAAGCAAAGGACATAAATGTTTTGAAAATAAGATTTTCTACATTGAATGCACCAATGAAGATGAATAATATGATGAGGCCTCAAGTGAGGGTATAAAAGAGCTAAAGGAGGAATCCAGAGATTCTCACCCTACTATCTCATATCATGTACTTTTGGGTATTATTATCCTCAAACACTTAAGGTGGTGTATTTTCTCAAGAAACATAAGGTTATAGTGTTGATTGACTTAGGGAGTACACACAACTTCATCAAAAGTAAATTGGTAACTCATTTGAACTATTTTATTTACCTAGGTCCAAAATTTTAGGTCATGATTGTATGTGGTGGCACAATAAACTATCTTGGAAAATCCCATATTATTACACTTGATATGGGAGACTACATGTTATATTCTCCTATGTTTAATATTGGTATCCATAAAAAATGTAGTGGTTAAAAATGTAGCATAAAAAACATAGTCAAGATGAAATGTAGTGAGGACAAAATGTAGAAAAGACAAAACATCAAAGGAATAAAACATAGAAAAGGATGCACTCACATAGAATATGACACAACTTTCAATTAAAGGTCAAAACTCATGAAATCACATTTTCCTCTGTTATTTTTATTGTAAATTTGGTGCATTATTTTTCCACCATGAAATTTTAACTACTATCACCAAAATGAACTAGACATCAAATAAACAATGTGCAAATCACTAAAATGTCCCAATTATGCTCCTCACTATATTTTCATGACATTACCAATACCACTACATTTTTTCCTTGCTATGTTTTATCCTTACGATGTCTTATCATACCACATTTTTTTCATACTACATTTTTAACACTACATTTTTTACCATTGCATTTTCAGCTACTATGTTATCACATAGAGCCTTTATATTCTCATGGGTGGGGATGACATTAAATTTGGAGTATAATGGATCACTACTTTGAGCACAATAGAGATGAATTTTTAGGAACTTTTCACGTGCTTTCATTCTTAAGGTAGGACATTTGAACTATGTGGATTACAATAAAAATTTCCATAATTGGTTAGTTCACATCAAATTAAAAAGGCTCTTGAAAATTGGGTTGAAGGTTTTTATCATGTTTTTTCCATAGAAGTTCAACCAATAAATATGTTTACACATCCTGATTTGTAGAATGGTGGTATAACACTTCATTCCATACCTCTTCCAAAATATCTCCATTTGTGGCATTTATGGTTATCATCCCCCATCCATTACTTCATTCCTAAAGTTGAATCCCAAGATTCAAGTTGTTGAATAGCACACTCAACAGAAATAAGAGGTACTATGTAGTTTGAGAGAGAATTCAGTAATGGCACATAATCAAATAAAGCAGCAAGTAGATCACCATAATAGTGAGAGGCATTTTGACATAGGTGATTGGGTCTTTATGCACTTGAATCCATATAATTAGATGTCTCTGAAGCAATATAAAAAGGATAAAAAAATTCTCCTAATTATTATGGCCCTTATCAGATCTAATATAAAATTGGCAGTATGGTATATAATCTAGAATGAACCTAGACCACTCACCTACATCATGTATCTTACTTGAATAAGGTAATTGGATGGAGATTTTCTACCTAGAATGAGTTATCATAATTGGATGAATAATGCACAGTCATTCTAGAACTTGAGGAGATCCTTCACACATGCACTAAAATGTTGCAAATAAGAAATATTGAGTATTTGCTCAAGTGGAATAATCTAAATCATGAAGATGTAGCATTAAAGGATGAAAAATTCTTATATCAGCATCCAAAGTTGATTCAATGTCGATTTAAAGGGTAGGGTCTTGATATGCCCTTATCTTATAGCATATCTAGGGATATGTGTGGTCGATTTGTGGCTTACGTACCTTTCATATCATCTTCTTACATTTATCTATGTTCTTAGTAAGATCAATCTACTTAATAACCATGCTTAATTAGAGTATATATAGGAGGTAATAGTTAGTCTTTTATCATCATATTTTGAATTTTGATCCTATTTCATTATTGTGGAGGTTCCCCCTTGAAGTGGCTTAGTAATATTTATCAAGTATTATTCTCTTTCATCAATTATTGTTGTGGATCTGATTATTCTATTTTAATTCTATGAAATATTATTCCATTGTTGTAAAATATCTAAGTAATTTCATTATAGAGTGGGAGAGGGGATTTCCATCCCTCACTTCTCAGATTTGAAAAAAGAGTTGATTGTCTCCTAAGTATTGGATTTCACTTTGCCTACAGCTTTATCAACCTTGGTTTTTTGCCTCTCTTTGCTTTCTTTCCATAATTTTATTCCTTCAAAAATATTTAGGTTGTATGATCACATAATTTACATGGATTTAATACCTCATCCTTATCCTATAAAAGGTTTATCAATGGTTTTTATGTAGTATTCCACCTCTTGAATCACTCAAGGTCTAGTTCTACCCTCTAAATATTGTTTTAAAATTAATGATATTTATAACACTCCTTTGACAATGGATTTATTATCATAGATCATGGTTCTTAAGGAAATATCATCTAAGGAAACTTATAAAGTTATTATCCTAGGGCACTAGTATTTATACATGAGGGGGGAAGAAGCTATGACCTTGGATTTATCTTTGTGTTGTAATACATTTTACCATAAGAATTCCACTAATGGTGTGTGTGTGTGTGTGTGAGTGTGTGTGTGTGTGTGTGTGTGTGTGTGTGTGTGTGTGTGTGTGTGTGTGTGTGACATTTTAGACACCCAAATATGATCATAGGTACTTGAAAATGTTGATTCTTGACATGTCTTAAACCACTTGACTTGCACAACTCTTATTCACCATTCTTCCATTCAGTTATCTATATGCACACTTGACCCCTATGTTATTTGTCATTAAAACATAAGAATTTCCAATTCAATACTCAAAATACCTTATATCACTCTCAAATTACTTCCAACCTTAGTAAAATTATTATTTTATAGGATAACTCAGTGTTAGGAAGATAGTTTCATTACCATGAA